>CAEFZP010002125.1:2500-40000 GCA_903064625.1 Mallotus villosus
CGTCACACCTCCCGAGCGTTACTCAATCCCTCCCCTTCCTTTCATGCTGCCAGACCAACACAGCGGCTCAACATTGTCAAGCTGAACATCAACCTGTCACACTGGAACTTCAAACAAACACAGGGGCTTTGATCCCTAGCAACGTGCAAACAGGGCTTCTAGAACGTACAGCTAAGTTCTAGAACAAGAGAGCTCCGATGCCTTCTCGGCCCAGCTTCCTGTTAGGGCTCGATTGGTTCAAGTACGAGATCCTGTCCTCAGCAGGCAGGTGAGACCACGGGCCTGGTCATGTGACCTGGTCATGTGACCTGCTATGTCAACACAGTTATGTAACGGCTTACGCAACGCCGGCGTCATAGTCCGACTGTTCACACTGACGAGCCCTCCACTCTAAAAAACAGTCAAAACTCTTTGTTTCGCTGACACGCGGTGCGTGTGTCTGTGTCTGTGTGTGTCTGTGGTGTGTGTGTGTATCTGTGTGTGTGTGTGTGTGTCTGTGTGTGTGTAGTTGTCACGCTAGACAAAGTCAGCCATCAGACTGGGACCGGTTGTATGAAGTAGCACCTAGTAGGTTTACAGGGTTATGTAACAGGATCAAAACCTGCAGAGTCAAAAGACAAAGCTGCTTTTCAGTTCTTTTGTTTGAACAGTAAATCTCAAACTAGCTTTCTCTTGGCCTCCCTCCCTCCCTCCCTCACTCTCTCTCCCTCCCTTCCTCCGGCCTTCAAAGGGGAGTGTTGAAGACTGCCAGTTTATCCAATAAGAGAGGGAGGGATGAAGAGAGCGAGGGAATATTCTGCCAATGGTGACATCACCTGGGTTAGCACGCCTGCTAGAGAAGCCTACCCTGTGTGGTCCTCATTGAGCCCACAGTGTCTCAGTTTCCACCAAGCCCACTGACAGATAAGGAGGAGCTCTGCGACTGGGGAACCATAATGGCTGCTGCCTTCTTCTTCTTCACTGTCACAGGCTCGCACCTCGCTTGACATTTAACTGCCGTGTGTCGGTGTCAATCCAAAGTCTGTATTAAGAAGAACAGCACCTCAAGTAAAGAGATAAGCACCCCAACACAACCGCACACCCCCCGGGGTGTATCTGTTCCTGGAACATTCCGCACATACCTGCAGTGAAATAGGAAGGAAAAAAGGTGTCGCAGGGAGGCGGAGCTAACTGGGTTTTGTGGGAGGGGCTGGATCGTCGAGGCTAACAGGACCGGTTCGCGGGCTGGCTCAAACACCACCCCCTCGGGCCAAGTCGCTGGATTGTGTCAAATCGTCTCCGGTTTGTGAACACTTACAGCTGGCCTTCAACTCCATCCATCAGTCTGTCTGTGGGGAGTGACTGGAAGTCAACATGGGTGTATGACAGCAACGGGGTCAAAGGTTAGTTCTTGAACTGCAGACTACTTTCTCAGAGAGCTGAAGGCAGGAAATGCCTGGAAAGAGAGATTCTTCAGTGTCCTGACTAACTATGGCTGTTTAAACCTCTCCAATGCAAACAAGAGGGCCGTGACTTTAAGGGAACCTGGAATGTTGTTTATGAGGCTCTTTAATCACTTCAAACGCGTTTCAAAGACTACTGTACACCCACTGCTTTTTCCCTGTGCTCAACTTTCGTCCTTCCTCTGGTCTTCTTCTTCTTGTGTTTGAAATGTAAACAACATCCAAGGACACGTCCTCGGTTCTCACGGTTTATCACGCACGCACGCACGCACACACGCACACACGCACACACACACACACACACACACGACGGGGGAGGACAGAGGGCAAAGGGATGGAGCAAAGGGGAGATAGAGAGAGAGGTGGAGGGAAAGAGGCAGAGAGAGAGAGGGGGGGAAAAAAGGGAGAGGGAGAAGACGGTGAGATCGAAGCTCCGTCGTACAGAGCCAATCAGAGGGAGAGAGATACCGAGCGTGCTACTGATTGAAGGGGAGAGAAACTAACACTTACTTCTCTGTGCTTCAGAGAGAGCCACGCCCACACGGATCATTTGCATATTGGAACTCTTCCAAACCTGAACCCTTGTTGTTCTCATAGTTGACATTCCTGACCACAGTGACACACTAACTGGGATGTGCTGGAGGAGGTGTGAGAGACAGAATCACATTACAGCTATTGGCACGCCACCACCCCAAACTGATTATACTGAACGGATGGACGGCCTACAGCCTCTATCCTGTCCAGCAGTGAAGGGCAGCAGTGACACGTACACGGGAGGGCAGCAGTGACACGTACACGGGAGGGCAGCAGTGACACGTACACGGGAAGGCAGCAGTGACACGTACACGGGAGGGCAGCAGTGACACGTACACGGGAAGGCAGCAGTGACACGTACACGGGAGGGCAGCAGTGACACGTACACGGGAGGGCAGCAGTGACACGTACACGGCAGGGCAGCAGTGACACGTACACGGGAGGGCAGCAGGCAGGCCTGGGAGCCTCACTAACCCAGGCCCTCAAAGCACCTGTGAGGTAACTCCACACACAAACACACGACGCCAGAAACACTTCACCTGGAAGCGTGTCAGTTTCTCTCTCTGGTTCTGTTGCCTCATCCACAAAGTCACATGATGTGTGTGTGTGTAGGACCAGTGTGTGTGTGTGTGTGTAGGACCAGTGTGTGTGTGTGTGTGTGTGTGTGTGTGTGTGTGTGTGTGTAGCACTGTAACTGTAGATCCCGGCTATTGTGAGCATGGCTGGGTTAAAGAGAGGGAAACTGTATCCCCTTCTGACTGGTGTGTGTCTCTGTGTGTGTGTGTGTGTGTGTGTGTGTGTGTGTTGTGTGTGTGTGTGTGTGTGTGTGTGTGTGTGTGTGTGTGTGTGTGTGTGTGTGTGTGTCTGCGTGGGGGAACTCTGGAGGAATTTGAGGGGCAAAGGACAACAATATCCAGGAACTTCTAAAAGAGAAAATGTGAACACACACACACACACAGTGTGCACACACACACACACACACACACAGTGTCTAACCCTTGTTTATACTCCCATGCCTCCCATGTCTACACAAATACATTATTAAACCTCTGGTCCTATCCACCTCCCTCTACCAAGAAGTCCGTAGTCTATCTCTCCCACTCGCCCCTCCCTCCCTCCCTCTCTCTCTCTCTCTTTCTTATTCCCAGAGATTTCATAATTGGGTTCCAGGAGTGCCATCAAAGGGCCCAGCCCAGGCACACACACACAGGCAGGCACACACACTGTGTCTCTGTCACCGTCACCTCCTCGTCTGACTGGCGTCTTCCCAGCTGGCACCTCGCTAGTGTGGGAACACACACACACACACACACACACACACATCCAAGAGACGCCTTGCCACTTAAACTGTCTTGACAAGAATGATGAAGAAAAACACCCCAAACAGAACTGGCCTCTGGCTCATAAGCCACTTCTCCTGAACTCATTAAATCACTAAGTTACAGCAGGTGGAATGTATAGTATTATAGGATGTAACGGTATATTGTAGCTCGGCGTATTCTGTGCAGCAGACCATCGCGACATGGCTGATGTTGTGAATGACCTACAGGGCGTAGTGTGCAGAGTGAAGGTTCAGTCTTGGGTGGCGAGAGAGAGATGGTGATATTAGACGTAGGTTTCCTATCAGGGCATTTTGACATGAACACACAGACACGACTACAGACGACCGACTCCTAGTGAAGGAGATCACATTCAGTCTCGGTCGCCATGTTGGATTGACACTGCACTCGACTTCTGACGACTGACGATGTGTCACTTTCCATCTCACTCTCACTTAGGCAAAGGTTAAGTTATTTTGAAGGTGGGAGACGGTATGCGTGTGTCTGTATACGTGTCTATGTGTGTGTGTGTCTATGTGTGTGTGTGTGTGTGTATGCGTGTGTGTGTGTGTATGCGTGTCCGAGGTTCCTAGGCTGTGAGCAAACACAGACTAAAAGACATGTAATTATCTTCTCACTTCAGGACAACACAGCTGTTAGACATCCCATAATTTACAGTACAACACACTCTCCCCCAGGTGTCTCTTTAAAAAGCGATAACATCTGTGTGTGTGTGTGTGTGTCTGTCATCTCTGTGTGTGTGTGTGTGTCTGTGTCTGTCATCTCTGTGTGTGTGTGTGTCATCTCTCTCTCTGTGTGTGTCTGTGTCTGTCATCTCTCTGTGTGTGTGTGTCTGTCATTTGTGTGTGTGTGTGTCTGTCATCTCCCTGTCATCTTTGTGTCATGCGGGCTACATGCAGTTCACTCAAAGTGCTGAGGTAAGGTTAAAATCACCGACTGCTCACACGAACACACGCCTCACTCGAACACATCGACCACAGACACAGCGTTCAATACTGGTCCACTGAAACACTGCTGTCTACTGTGTGTAAAACATGGTATTTTAGTGCACCTCAGCTGCCTGTCGTCCCATAGGCCGATAGGCCTGACTCCTGCGGTTCGGCGAGAGGCGTGGTAGCGCTGTCGTTGCCGTGGCGATACTTTAAGCGGTAAGGTGTGGTGACGAGGGCCAGACAGGATCCATGTTTGGGGCGGTGAGGTCACGTATACAGAGGACAAGACACGACACATTCAGGGTGTTGCCACGACAACACGGACAGAGGTTAGCTTTAGCGCTCCGGCTACACACAATTCCTGGAAATCTTAAACTGAAAACCAAACTTCACGTATTAGCCTAATTACACACACACACACATGTGTTGACCAAACACACACACACCAAACACCGCAAATCAACTAGTCTCACGTAGACAGAAGTAACCGGAACGTCACAGTGAGGGAACTATACCTCCTGTGAGTGACAGTAAAATGACCCGGAGACAGCCAGGAGGGCGTATGTGATTAGTAATGAGGCCAGATCAAAGTGTGTCACCGCCCCCCCCGGGCAAAGGATTGTGGGAGGGATAAGAACCCAGGCACACCCTGATAACTGCCTGGGCACAGTTGCAATAAACCAGGTACAACACACACACACACAGACACACACACACACACACAGACAGACACACAGACACACAGACACACACACAGACAGAGTTGTTACATTTTGGCAGAGTGGATCGTCTGTGTCAAGCTTCCCTACGTGGGGCGTGTCTTGGGTGTGTCGCAGGACAGATGATTAATAAAAGCTGACTGTCTCATAGTTACTGTGGGTGTGTCTGTTCTGTGACCTGCTGAAACAACAGCTAAGGTGTGTGCGTGTGACTGTGTGTGTGTGTGTGTGTGTGCGCATGTTTGAGCGTGCATTGGTATGGTTGTGTGTTTGTTTATGCTTTCTGTCTGTGTGTAAGTGTTTGTACGGGAGCAGGTATGAGTGTGTGTGTGTGTGTGTGTGTATGTGTTTGTACGGGAGCAGGTATGAGTATGTGTGTGTGTGTGTGTGTGTGTGTACGGGAGCAGGTATGAGTGTTTGTGTGTGTGTGTGTACGGGAGCAGGTATGAGTGTGGTGTGTGTGTGTGTGTAGGGAGGAGGTATGAGTGTGTGTGTGTACTCTCACCTCCTCGACGCTTGGCTCAGGACTCTTGACTGGGCTGGGAGTCTGGCTGAACACGGAGGAAGAATTCCCATTCACATGCTGTTGGACGAGAGACATGCGTGAGAACAGGTACAGAAAGGAGAGAGGGAGAGAGGTGGAGAGAGCGAGAACGGTCAGAGGAGAGAGGGAGAGAGGAGAGAGAGCAGAGAGAGAGGAGAGATAGAGAGAGAGAGAGAGAGAGAGAGAGAGAGAGAGAGAGAGCCACATGGTGTGCTGAGGGTGTGGTGACAAAGTCAGGGACTTCTAATTGAAACAGGTGCTAAACAGATGAGGGACAGACAGTCTTCTCATGCCCAACTATAGATCTATGTCTATAGGTCTGTTACTATAGTAACGTACCCAGCAGTATTATATGATGGAGGAAAACAGACAGACAGACAGATTGACAGAGACACGAAAATACATAAATACAGAGAAAAAGAGAGATTCATTTACTCCTTAGGGGGTTGAGGTATTTTGCAAATGTTTGGAACTCCAACAACCAAGTCATGACGTTTAATGTTGTTTTACACTAATAATATCGTCATTGGCAATAGACGGTTAGTGGACAAAAATCTGTGACGTGAGTTTAGCCTTCCTGGGGCTTGCAGACAACTCACCTCGGTGATCACCTGCTGTCGGTACGTGTACTCCGAATCCTCCGTACTGCTGACACTGGCCCTAGGAACGTTCTGCAGGTAGACCATCTGTTGCATGACTTGTTGTTGAGGCGCGTTGTTCACCAACACATAAGACTGCTGCTGTGCCGGTTGCTGTACGGGTACCAGGTATCGCACCGTCTCGTAGGAGTTGTTTACACCGTACGGTAGCGGGGAAAGTTGGCTGTTTAAACCGTACGTTAGCGGGGAAAGTTGGCCGTTTATACCGTACGGTAGCGGGGAAAGTTGACCGTAGTTAACCATATTCGCATTGGACAAAACCGTATTCGAAGGTTCGCCTGAGACGCTGATCGTTTTGTACATCTTGAAGCGAATTAAAAGTCCACCGACGCAATTAAAAAGTTGTGAAGAATGATAGTTGAAAAAATATCCGTAAAGTCTTGTCTATGTAGCATGCGCAGGGGCTGCTAAGTGTACAATACTCCCGTGGATTGTGATCAACTTCCTTGAGTTTGAAAGAGGTATTGTGACTAGACTGCTGTGGGCGGTCCTCATGCAAATGTTATTGAAGCACAGCCTACCAAAAGCGATACCCATCATTATGGAGTATTCCCAGGCTTAAAATATGACAGTATTCAAGCATCATCTGTAGTCAAATACTCTTAACCACTGTGCTAAATGCCCCTGCATTATTGCATACAGTTAATGTTACTGGTTTTACTACACTCCCAGTTAAATCCATAACATTATATCGCATTCATTTTGAGAAGTAGAACATAAATGTATTAATCACTTTGGATGTGGAAACAATTTTATTTCAGAGTGTACATTTACTTAAAATGCCAAATTCAATCCGTCACACAAAAATATTCAACACATAACCAACCATACATTCGGTCACCTAAACGAGCAAAATATCATAAATATGATTGCAAACACAGTTTCAACAGACAGAAGTGCAAGTGGCCAAGAGATGTAATAGGCTGGGAAAGCCTAAAACAGTCTTCAAGTCAGAATCTACAGCAGTCAGGAAAGATTCAAAAGATAGCAGACGGAATATTCAACATGTCGACTGTGTTTAGGTAACGTCAACAGAATTAAAAAAAAGTAATTTGGACCATTAACTTTCTACAGTACTGAACTGTTCTGAAGATCCAACACAAGCTGAATCGATTTACAGATGAACAACCAAGGTGAAAGATATTCAGGGCTGGCCTTGAAATGAGATGAACACAATCAATCACTATTGATTGTTGATAGAAAACGATTAAAAATTAAAACTGAATCAAATTAAAGAAATAAAAGCGAGCAGTGTGAAAGGAGAACTTGAGTTGCCTTTTAGGATGGAGCTCTTAAGTTCATGAAGTCATAATTTCAAAAATGTATTTCAAAGACTAACAACGAACACGTTTCACAGTCTGCGTGTAGAAAGGGAATGGTTCTCTACATTTTTTTTAGTTACTGAATTATTTATTTTGATCATTATTATTTATAAGATCCAGAAATCTAGGCCAGCTTTTCTCAACCCTGGTTCTTCTGACCCCCTGCCCTGCGTGTTCTAGAACCTGCGTGTTCTAGAACCTCTAGAGTCAGACCATGCAGAGCAGGGGTCCCCGAGGAGCGGGGTCGAGAGAGGCTGTTCTAGAAGGTTCTCCAGGGATCGTGGCTCCTGTTTCAAGGTGCTGACTTCAGGTTATCCTTGGCTAGCCTCTAAACCAAGACATGCACATAACACGTTTGACATTGAATACACAATTTATTCACTGGAGGGAAAGCCATATGCCCCAACAGTCACCAATAAATAAACTGGTGAGTAAAGCTTGCATTATTATTAAAACTAATCATTCAGAATAAAAAATAAATAAAATAAAACACTCTGGAAAATGTGATTGCGGAAATACAGTAGCAGATACGACCTAGCTCTCAAACTCCCCCTCAAAGTTTCCCCACTCCCATCTCTTTATGAGGCCGGTAACGAATCCAACCAGATCATCAGGCGTGCCTCATACGTCAAGCTCCTCTAACACCACATCGACATGGTAACTCCATCTAAATACTGGTCCTATAGCAGGTCATGTGACCATAACAGGATTCCTTATCTCAACAAGTACAACCATGAGAAAACGATTATTATTATTATTACTAATAATAATCCAAATAACAATAGTACTTATAACTATTACTAATCATGTATTATTATAATAATAAGGCTTGAGAAAATGTCTACAGTGCATTCTCCTGGTACCTATACAACTCCAGATTTGAGTTTCAAAGCCTGTTCAGTACCAGCAAAGTTTGGCACTATAGCCTAACAAACTCTCCAAGCTCTCCTATCCAGCCCCTGCTCCAACCTCAATACAGGAAGGAAGATACATCTAACCGAAAACGCCAATATCTCAACTTTAAAGTAACTTAGTAGACAAGTAGACAGACACGCTCGCGTGTGTGGCGTCGTTAGGGATTCACCATGGCAACCAGGTAAGGTCTCTCTTTAGTTTGATCACAGATAAAATGTCACAAAATAAACTTTCGAGAAACGAGGGGTTTGTGTGTCTACAACTGTACCGTACTGTTGACCTCGAACTGAATCGACTATGGGCTGTTTTGTTTGGTAGGTTTTAGCGTGTGTGTGTGTGTTGGTGGGGGGGAGGGTCATGTACAATTACAAAAGAAAGTCATTTTATTCACCTGGCGGCTTTGGTTGACCTTTGGCCTTTCAAGTAACCATCCAGAGTGTCTGTCTCACACAGCACCCACACACACACGCACGCACGCACACACGCACACACACACCCACACCCACACACCCACACACACGCTCGCCCTAAAAAGCACAAGGACATCCAATAGGGCCAAAGACACTCGGATTCTCAACATTTCTTTCCATGCAGTGCAGCTACAAGTACAATCAGCCGTTTGTGTTTCATAAGAGTCTCGTTATTTTCAAAGCTCAGGAGTAGTTCCCAGGTCGGTGTTTCTCCACTTCAAACCTCCTTCCTACCCACAATGCCTCTCATCCTCTACACTGGCAGGCAGCACTACCTAGCCAATCACCTGTGGTTTGGCCCTCCTGGGCTTCCGTCCTCCGCTTCAACCTAACTTTAGCTGCCTGGAGTTCAGCTGCATGGAGGGCGGTTGCGCTCAAAGTGTAACAGACGTCGTGAAAGTCGTACAAAAAGATAATAAATTGAAATGGTAACAATAAACTCAAATAGCAAGTGGCTTTTGTGCAACTTTGGGGACGGACCGCGAATGTCAGGACACTCGCGGTCACACACACGACACACACACACTCAAGTCCACTTCCTGGATTGATCGCTTCCTGTTCCGACTAAGAAATCTTCTTCAGCTGTTCGAAGGTGATGAAGAACTGAAGGGGCGGGGTTAAGGGTCGCACATTACTGCTCAACTTGAAATCTTGTTTTCCATAAACAGTTTGATCATATCAGTGTACGGTAGATTTGCCAAAAAAAGCCACTATGTAACTAACTCAGTCAGTCATTGCAACACTATAACCATTAGGGTTAGTATTCTGACCCTGTTCCCAGAACTAGACTGACCCTAAGAATGTCCTTCAACATTCCAGAACCCCTCTCCACGTTTCACAAACCAGTCCAAAAGAAGCAAGCCTGATATTTAGTGTTCTCATAGGCTGACTAGGAAGGGTTAGGGTTACTTATTAAACTGTTCCAGAATAAGTAACCAGACTAACCCTGGCCCAGACTAACCCTGATTAAACCCTGACCCAGACTAACCCTGATTAAACCCTGACCCATGACTAACCCTGATTAAACCCTGACCCAGACTAACCCTGATTAAACCCTGACCCAGACTAACCCTGATTAAACCCTGACCCAGACTAACCCTGATTAAGAATCTCCTTCCATGATATTTTCAGTGGAAGTCCAGCTGACTGAGGTTGACAAATCCCCCCCCTCCTTATGTCACTTCAGATAAAAGTGTCAGTTAATGATTCTGACATGACGCTAGGCAGCTGTGAAGGATACGATGATGTTCCATGGCCCCAGTCGGAGCCAGTTGGGCCAGAAGCCCTTGTAGAGGGCGAAGAAGCCCTCGTTCTTCCACGTCTGCATCAGGCCGTCCAGGGTGCCCTTGTACAAGGGCCCGCCTGTCATCACGCGCTGGTTCATCATCCTGGTCCGGACCACGTCCACCGGGTTGGAGGCTAGCGCCCCCGCCAGGCCACACGTGAAACTGGAGCTGAGGAGACAGACAGGCAGAGAGACAGGCAGAGAGACAGACAGACAGGCAGAGAGACAGGCAGACAGGCAGAGAGACAGCAGACAGGCAGAGAGACAGGCAGACAGGAGACAGACAGACAGACAGCAGAGAGACAGGCAGGCAGAGACAGGCAGACAGGGACAGACAGACAAGCAGAGAGACAGACAGGCAGAGAGTCAGACAGACAGGCAGGAGACAGGCAGGCGGAGACAGACAGACAGGCAGAGAGACAGGCAGACAGGTAGGTAGAGACAAAACAGACAGAGAGGGAGACAGGCAGGCAGACAGGCAGAGAGACAGGCAGGCAGACAGGTAGGCAGAGACAAACAGACAGACAGACAGACGATAGAGACAGAGAGACAACAGACACACACACACAAGGTGAATGTCAATAACAGACCGGTCATACAGCCCAGGCCTCCTTACAGCCTTCTTAGAAGTACTACTTTGTCACACGTGCTCTCTCTCCTTATCACCTACACGAAATGTGTCAGTATATTGTCTCCCATGGTGCCCAGAGCGAATCAGATGCTTCTTGGTGATGTCATAGACAGGAAGCTCCACCCCCACCACGATGGCCGCCCGCTGGGCTGTGGGGATGACACCCTGGGGCAGAGCGCAGTCAGACACACAAACACACACACTGCTGTCACACACACACACAGACACACCCACACACAGACAGACAGACGACAGACAGACACACCCACAGACAGACAGACAGACAGACACACCCACAGACAGACAGACAGACACACCCACAGACAGACAGACACACCCACAGACAGACAGACAGACAGACACACCCACAGACAGACAGACACACCCACAGACAGACAGGCCTACTCACCCTCCACAGTCCCCTGGTCCCCTCGTTCTGGTAGATGCTGATGAAGTTGGCCATCATGCTGCCCTGTATACTGCCCTGGGCCTGCATCCTGATCTGAACACACAGAGAGGAAACCCTGGTCGTCATGACGTCATCATCATCAGTCCAGTGTCCACCCCAGCCATCGGCTCCACACAGTCCACATCCTCACACGTTAAAGCATCTCTAGAGGTGAGTCTGTACAGGTGTGTGTGTGTGTGTGTGTGTGTGTGTGTGTGTGTCTGTGTGTGTGTGTGTGTGAGTGTGTGTGTGTGTGAGTGTGAGAGAGTGTGAGTGTGTGTGAGTGAGTGTGTGTGTGAGTGTGTGTGTGAGAGTGTGTGTGTGTGAGAGTGTGAGTGTGTGTGTGTGTGTGAGAGTGTGAGTGTGAGTGTGAGTGTGAGTGTGTGTGTGGTGTGTGTGTGTGTGTGTGTGTGTGTGTGTGTGTGTGTGTGTGTGAGTGTGTGCGTGTGTAGTGTGTGTGTGTGTGTGTGGTGTGTGTGTGTGTGTGAGTGTGTGTGTGTGTGTGTGTGTGTGTGTGTGTGTGTGTGTGTGTGTGTGTGTGTGTGTGAGTGTGTGTGTGTGTGTCTGTACAGGTGTGTGTTGTGTGTGTGTGGTGTGTGTGTGTGTGTGTGTGTGTGCGTGTGTCTGTCAGGTGTGTGTCTGTGTGTGTGTGTGTGTGTGTCTGTGTGTGTGTGTGTGTGTGTGTGTAGCAGAAGGGACAGCGTACCTTCAGGACGTCAGTGGGGTTGGCCAGCGAGGAGGACAGGACCCCAGACACCACACCACAGAACACGTTGATCACCATGGTTTCATCTGTCACACACACACACACACACACACACAGACAGTTAGCCCCACACCCAACACACACAAAACAATGTTTTCACTACGCAGACATGAGGACATAGAATGAAAGAGAAAGCGCTGAAATAGACAAAAGACGCCACGATACAAGAGACTCCGAATAAAGGGCGTTCTGTGAATCATCCATCGATTCTGATACAAGTTTAGACGTGCGCATGCAGTGATCAGGATATAGGAGAGAGAGGAACAGGAAAGGTACGATGCCGTTCCCAACCTCTCCCAGGGTTCTTTATCCAAGTCTCAGCAAGCCCAAACTCAGCCCAAGAACTAAACACTACAGTACGAGGGTCGAGTTAGACCTGGACAGATTCTCATTTATTAGCAATTAGCGAGTTATCACTGAGGGGGTTATGGGGTTATTATTGTTTGATCATATGTATATTAATCACTATATTACCGGTAAGAATCTAGAGTGGAAGAAGGTGTTTGTGACACAGGAAGTAAAAAAACAAAAAGGGAATCAGAGTTTAGAACGATAGTTACAGTGGAGCTCGATCAATGTGATCAATAGTTAGTGTGCTCCTCCTTCTCTGGGTCCCCCATACAACACCAGGCCACCCCCAAACGCCTGTATCAAAACAAGCAGTCACAACACACGCGCACAGCCAGGCAACAGCACAAGGAGATGATGATGATGGGATGTGATGGTGAGGACCGTTTCAGGACAACACTGAGATGCCAAGCCATCTATAGCTCTGCTGTTCACTTCCTGGTTGTGTGACGAGGGCTCGGTATTGGGGGAGCAGAGACCCGAAATAAGGCCGTCGTCGTGTGCTATTGTAAATACTTTGTGGGAGTAGATGAGGAGAGTTAAACAGAGAGAGATTAGGTGTGTGAGAGAGAGAGAGGGAGAGAGGGAGAGAGAGAGAGAGAGAGAGAGCAGAGAGAGAGAGAGAGAGAGAGAGTTAGAGTAGACTAATTTCTTTATCCAGGAGATGGGGGCCTGTCTGACGCCAGGTGGTTTAGCAGGTAATCTAAACCCAAACACAAGTACAGGAGCAATCAGGCTCCCTCTCCCTCTCCCTCTCCCTCTCCCTCTCCCTCTCCCTCTCCCTCTCCCTCTCCCTCTCCCTCTCCCTCCCCCTCCTCCTAAAAATCTCTGGCATTTGATGTCATTTGGCTAAGAAATGCGTCAGAATGCGTGATGTCACAATGTGTGGAGGGTAGGTACGGGGCTTGGCACCTTCTGGCCGGCTGACGAAGAGCCCCTTGAGGGTGTTGTAGGTGCCGATCTTGATGGTGCCATAGGAGGCCTGTCTCAGCAGCGCTGGAGAGATCCTGTACAAAGGATGGACAGCGGAGAGGGACAGAGGTGGTTTACAGACAGGCTAAAGACAGGAGATGTGTTGAAAGATTGAAGTGGAAAGGCCCATCTCAACAGGTTCTCCTCTCCCACTCCCATGCAAAGCCCGCAGACACATTTACATTTAGTCATTTAGCAGACGCTCTTATCCAGAGCGACTTACAGTAAGTACAGGGACATCCCCCCCCAGGCAGGTAGGGTGAAGGTGCCTTGCCCAAGGACACAACATAATTTCGTACGCAGGATCGACAGCACCTTCTGATTACTAGCCCGATTCCCTAACCGCTCAGCCACCCGACTCACGACTACAACCGTATGTGTGTCTGTGTGTGTGTGTCTCTCTGCTGTGATGTGTGTGCTGTGTGCTGTGTGTCTGTGTCAGTGTGTGTGTGAGTCTGTGTGTCTGTGTCTCGTGTGTGTGTGTGTGTGTGTGTGTGTGTGTGTGTGTGTGTGTGTTACTTACATCCCATTTATCGAGTTCTTAAAAAGCATCTACTAAATTAAATCATATTATTTTAAAGAGGTGGTCTGTCCTCACCCAGAGTACAAGGCCTTGACTCCCTCCTCCTGGCCGATCCGGAAGAGGGCGTGGAACATGCCCCGGTAACGCACTTCCATGTACTGAGACTGCCCCTGCACCTGCAAACGCGTCTTCGTGAGGTCTATGGGGAACGTACCTGTGGAACCCAAACAGACGCTTAGAGACACCGCTCGTGCGACTGTATAGAGAGGATGGAGTGTCACGTTCTAGTTAACTAGTCTCCGACTCTAGAAGTGTGAGTAGTTATAGCAACGAGCAGTAGTGAGATATAGAGGTAAATGGGTCATGATAATTGCAGTTAATACTAGTTAGGTTATCCAGCATCGCTGAGATATGGGGTTCTGCTTAAGGGCGTTTCAAACATTAGCATGTTCAAGGAATATGCTAACCGGTAAAGACGATTATTAATAGATGCATCGAAATCACTTGACAGATGTAGACACCGCACATCTCCCAGTTCGTCCACCGCTAGTTTATTAACGTCTCTATTCAAGTTATTCAATTGAGGAGAAAGAAAAGAGCGATAAACAAACTATGCCAATGTTCCTAGTCGGTACATCAGTCTGTAAGGTAAGCTGCATCACGTACCGAATTCTGCGACAATTGAGGCCATCCCTCCGAAGATGAACGGCTTCCAGTTTAGTTCCATTTCTGTAGTTGCCGCTTCAACCTGGTGCAGTCCTGCTAAAAACAATAGCATGCAACCAAGATACAAATATACAAAGTGTTGTAACAGTGCATAATATAACATTGCGCTGGTGACTATATGGGATCACTTGCAAACGAGCGGATAGTACAGCATCACAGAGAGGACCACTGCACCGGAAAGAGAAGCAAGTGTCAAATATTCATGAACGAGCAGCCATCGCACGTCTAGAGCTTTTCTATTGGCTGCAATTTCAGTCCATCAATTATTTAGGAAACCTAATTGGTTCACACGGCTTGATTCACGCCTCCATCACTAGGTAAAGACAAATATGAGCGTAAATGTCGCTCAGTATTTTTTTAATATTCTACAAACAAAGTCATCTTATTGTCTACTCTAGATTATTAATACATCTTAAATTGATGAACAGACCATCTCCTCCAAATGTAAATAAAAAAGGACAGGGTTGTTTAAAGAGGTCCAATATTGTGAGGCTAGCAACAGCTAGGTATCACATTCGGTCTCACAAACAGATGGCTGGCTATAGTAGCTAGCTAGCTAGTACAACAAGCTGTAAGTTCTAGAAACGATTCGACCAGGAGGAATCTTGTAAATGAGCAGTTTAATGTCCCAAAATGACACATACCTGTAGAGTATTCCTGTCAAGTCCAACTTGTTCACTGCTACTTGATTATAGACTCCATGACTTTCACGACAAGGAGAGGAAACTCATGACACACACAGCCTTGCTAAAAGTTGACCGGCGGCAGCGTAGCTTTCCATTTCTAACAGTGCAAGAGCTCGTTCACGCTGTGGCCTGGATACAGGAACTCTGCCGAACAGACCGGAAGAGCTCCGAACCTTCAGCAATAACCGTTTTCAAAGTCAACAATTTGACCTGTCTGAATCCATTCAAGAGAATGTTGTTTAATGAAATATGTGCGTGAGAATAGCAATGCAGGCTGCACTGATGTAAGATTTAAGTCAAATTATAGCTGTCACAAAACAACAGAAAAATATTTTGTTATAATTTAGCTAAAGAAATTGTTTATTTAAAGTTTTACAGCTCAACAAAATATAACATTTAATACGAGTTGAAAATGAATGTGACGTATCCTCCAATGATTTGCAAAAGAAATGTCATGTCAAGGTGTTAATAGACCTATGTCAATTTTCAAGAGGAAGGCACCACAAACTGATCATTCAATGTTACTTAAGTTGAGATCACCTTTTAATTCAGCAAAAAATAATGTGCTTGCATTGAAATCTCCTCCAAACAAAAAGTACACTCCTGTGCAATACCAAGTAAGCTGGCGCTTAGCTAAGCGAAAGACCGGTAACGGGCCGTTGTCCCCATGGCAACAACACATCTTCCTCGCTGAAATAGAGCAGTCAGCCGGCGTACGAAGAGGTTCACAAACGAAAGCCGAAACACAGTTGAAACGAGTGTATTTGCAGTCATGCCACCTCGTCCTCATCCCGCATAACAGGCCCACGAAAGCTTCCTCACAACCTAGAATCGCATCAGAGTAAAAATATATATAAACATTTAGTGTAAAAAAAATAATGAAATCGCTCTTCGCTACTGTACGCAGAAAAGCAGCTTGCAAGCCGAACGGGGGCAAATACCATGTTTAGATGACCAAGAATTGTCCACAATCCATGACTAAAGAATAGTGTTCTCTTCTTCTGGTAAGGACAGATAAGGACGTGTATCTCATCTCTGGAGAACCAGGGCAGGCTTGCCTGGACAGGCTAGGCCAGGATTGAGTCCCAGATTGGGTGCTGGTTAGGGGGCAGGAGTTAGTATCACAGGGTGGTGCGCAACAATCTTATAACCCGCTGGTAGAGCTGCTGGACCACTGTCAACAGGTTCCTGGTCGGACACAAGAGCACAAAAGAGATTGGGCAGACAGTGAGTGGTGCCAAACACAATACATGGTTAAACTCAAAGCATACCTTCACACGGTTCAGTAGGCTACTAGGCCTATCATTTTATAAATTACTTTTGTTGATAGGCCTACATTTGATAAATTAGTCCAATTAACTCTAAACACAAATGGACCTACCCTAATAATAAAGAACCTGTTGTTATCTTTCAATAATAATATAGGCTACACTAGATATGCCTACACCATAGCTACAGATAATATAGGCCTACACACACTCTTTGACACACAACATTCACTCGAACACAACACAACACCTGTACCCACACACACACACTCACACACACTCACACACTCACACACACACACACACACACACACACACACACACACACACTCACCGGGCTCCTACGGAAACACAGTTGTTGCGGTTGGGGTTGAGGCAGAACAGCGAAGCAACGCAATAAACGCAACACAAGAACATGGACAGCAATCGCCTCTTTAGAGACATCGTCAGAGCGCAGTCCCGTAGAATCTCAAAGCAGATGCGAATATAGGTCACAAACCGGGCCCGTTGGAAAAAGTTCGACGAATAGCCTACGACACCTTTCGAGACGTTTTCTAAGCAGACGAAGGCGGCGTGTGTGAAAGGAACCTGGTCTAAGTTGGTGATGACTGGGCAGAGGTTGGCGGTACACAGGGTGAGAATGCTCACCAACCCGTGGCGGTGGGCACAATTACTGCTGACCCACAGTCGTGTTTTCAATGGCACTGAAACGTCTAGCAGCCAGGAACAATAGTCCCACATTGTATATCTGCGGGAGCCAAATGTTTTGTTTGTTTGTTTTCCCTGTCAGATGAAAAGAGTATCTTTCATCCCAACACACGGCTGCCACGTGGAAAGACAACTGTCTATCAACCTGGCGACGAAGGTCTGATTTGGTCGTGGACTGCTGTGATGTGCCTGAGACGATGTTAAAAAGTGTATTTAACTCCTCTAACAGGTGGATCCAGTTAGAAGTCGCATAGACTCAGTCACATAACATTAACTCATCACATGTCTGCATGTTTCGATGTGGAAGTCGACTTGATGGTGTTATTTAATCCAGTAGTTTTTATTTATGCCCCTGACAGTGTCCAGTGTCATTTCCCCTACATGAAACGGAAGTAGTTGAGTAAACAAATACAAAAGGAGAAGTGACATTCCTGACCCCTCTCTGGGAAATGTGGACATGCGTGAGTTAGACTCTAACACACACACACACATGTTTTCGCTTAATTTCTCTCGGTCACTTTCTCACACACACACAAACACACACACACACACACACACACAGAAGCATATATTCCATCTCTCTCACACGCACAGACACATTGTTTGTTTGGGTAAGTCCTCCACACACAGAGAGAGGGAAGAGAGAGAGAGACATAGAGATTGCATACTCTGCCTGTACTCATATCTATTTCACTCTCTGTGGTACATTTCTTTACAGATCCACATTTGACCACATGCAGACACAGTGAATGGGCCCCTATAGAAACAGGACTATACCTCCCTCCCTCCCTCCCCCCCTAGAACTCTACCTCCCTCCCTCCATCTCTCCCCCCTACCATCCATCCAGAAAAGTTTACCCATCATCTTTCTCATTGAATCCTCAACATTTACACAGAGCAGATGAAGACAAAGTGATCCCAGCAGTCGATCACTCCCTCTATCAGGCAAGACACAGGCGGCATCAAAAAAGCCCCATTCAGTGCAATCCGGTTTAGCCGTCAGAGCGACGGGGCTGTTTATACTGCGTGTGGGTGTCATTACCCTCTGGTCTGAAGTGTATCCTTGTGGAAAATGTCTCCATCATGCCGGATGTCTGCACTGGGGGCTCTTAGGAGTTGGGAAGGCAGCCAGCAAGGCAGCTGCAGCTGGCTGGACAAGGGTCAGGCAGTGCGGCGACAGCACACGAGCACAGAAGAAGACGACGGCGGGAAGATACCTTGCCCTCTCTCTCTCGCTCTCTCTCTCTCTCCACGAGAGACCGGGAGAAGATACTTTGCCCTCTCTCTCTCCACGAGAGCCCGATTAGAAGATACTTTGCCCTCTCTCTCTCTCTCTCGGTGAGAGCCCGGGAGAAGCCGTGTATACCTGCTGACGGCGATACGGCGCGGGCTGGCGGGAGACCTTCCGTCCCTTTTCCCCAGAGCGGCGCGACGCGGGGAGGTTTCGCCCCCCCCCCTCGATGAAAAGCTTTTCCTAAAGACAGAGGATTCAGGAGGAGATACAACTGAGTTGAGCAACATGGGAAGAGAGATATGGTGAGGCGAATTGACGCCGGTCTGGGTCCACGTTTGTCTGCGGTGAACGTATAGCCTTCGCACGATAGGAGCTCGAGGAAAGAAACCCCTTAGGGAGTTCGGACCGGAAGAAGACTTCAATGGCTCCTTATAACACGTCCAGTTGGAGGAGGGACCCGTCCATCAACCTCAGCACGTTCCTGCACCCCGCCGTGCGACCCTGGGACCTGGGCCTGAAGCCGCAGGTGACGGGCTGGATCCTGAGCGTGGCCGCCTGCCTCATCATCTCCACCAACCTGCTGGTGGCGGCAGCTCTCCTCCAGCTGATCCGCCGGAGGGGGAGCCAGAGTTGGTGCTTCGTTCTAAACCTCGCCCTCGCCGACGCACTGGTGGGCCTGGCCATCACGGGCATCGCCAGCGACGACTTCGGCTACAGCGCCGCGGCCGAGCCCATGGGGTACCGCGTGGCGGTGGAGAGCAGCATGCCCTCGGCGCGGAAGTGCCTGTTCCGCATGGCGTTTGTCATCGCGCCGTCCACGGCCTCCATCTTGTCCATGTTCCTGATCTCGCTGGACCGCTACGTGGCCATCAAGTTGCCCCTGCGGTACTCGCGCCTGACGGGGAAGTGGACGGTGGTCGGGTCTCTGGCCGTGCTCTGGATGTTGTCGCTCACCATCGCGATACTGCCAGGTCTGGGGTCTCCTTGTTGCTTCTTGTCCTTCGTCATTAGCAGATAGATGATAGATATGGGGCCTGTTTTATTTGAGTTGAACTTGACAAAACTGGCTTTCGTAGACATTCGATTGTTACTTCTAAACTTGGTAACTCATAAGGTAGCAAGGTAGAGGTAGTTCTTTTAAAACAAAAACGTTAAAAAATGACATTGAATTAAATCGAAAACAAATCAAGGAATCATTCATGTATTTTCGCTACTGTTCGCCCCTGTGTTATTATTAACCGTTACTCTTCACTCTTCCAACAGGGGTGGTGAAGGACCTCCAGCAGGAGTCCTACGGCGGCTTCTGCACGTTCTTCTCCGTCATCCGTCCGGGAGGAATCATGGTGGTGTTCTGCACCACGTTCTTCCCCATCCTGTCCGTCTTCCTCTTCTTCTACCTGGACATCCTGAAGATAGCCTGCTTCCACCAGAAAGCAGATCCGTCAGGCCAGGCAGGCGGGCTCCAGGCTCCCCCAGGGAAGCTATCGATACTGGGGCCACGTCAAGGCCCTGAGGACCGTGGCTCTCCTGGTAGGGTGCTTCACAATGTCCTGGTGTCCCTTTTTCGTGGTGTGTGCGGTTCAGATTCTGTGCGAGGACTGTAAGCTGCTGAGGTTTCTGGAGAACGATTTGTGGCTGTTGGGTTTGTCGAATTCTCTCATTAACCCTCTGGTGTACGCGTGCTGGCAGAGGGAGGTCAGGTTGCAACTGGGGTCTTTCTTTTGTAAAAGCAATCTGCTGTCGCACCTGGGTGCCTCGGACGCTTCGGAGAGGTTTCACACACAGCGGCACCTGGCCACTCAGATGACTATAACAGGAAGTGAACACCTGGAACACACCTTTCTGCCTCGCCCGCAACACCGGGAAGCCCACGCCATGCCACTGTCCGTTTCGACGTCAATGTGAAATCCCTGGAAAACACAGACTGCTTTTCGATTAAGCTATTTGATTGTCTATTGGTGGCGAAAGTGGCGCGAACTGATGATTTCTGGGGGGGAGGGGGGGAGGGGGGTTCTTCGATTGTTATTGTGGTGTGGGTCTCGTCACAACTGTTGCCAGGCCAACGAAAATCAACTCAATGGGAGAAAAACAAGTGAGTCATAACACAGAGACATTTCAGCGCTCGGCCTCCACATCAGAGACAGCGGAGCAGATGGGTTTTATTTGCTCTTTTTGCTCTGTTTCCTCCACTGTCCTAATTGATATCATCTCCTCTGAGTGTGCACTTTGTCCTGTCCATTTAGCCTCCATGTTTGTTTCAGTCAGTTATGAAGTTTCCTTTCCGTGCACCTTCAGTTTAGCTCATCCAAGCTAACTTGACACCAACTGTCAAAAGTCAAAGTCATGTGAGGATACGCAGGCCTACTACATTCAGAGATCTAATAACTCATTACTATTTATAGAAACTTAAAGCTGAAATGTAAAACTAACAAAAACAAGTAAAAGTTGGTTGCGCTTGACTGAGTTTGGACTTTAATTTAATTAATTTGCCTCCTGGTGTAAGTTTTTAAGAACACGTTTTGACGTAGGCCTCTATATATCCTGTGTATCTACATCGGGTTTATGCCGTTATCATTGTAACCAATTGCCCACCAAATGATTTAAGACATTTATGGCGATATAAATAGAGCTAAATTACTTCTGTTAAGTAGAATTGGGGCAATAAAAAAGCTTGTATGAGTAGGGAAGAGGTTGAGTGGTTGTAAAAGATACAAAGTTTACAAAAATGGAAGCATTAAACATTATTTATGAGGCCATCCTTGTAAAACAGTAGGTGAACAACAGAGTACATCAAAATTTAAGAAAGAAAACATAATTATGATGAATGGCTATTTATTATTCCACACACATGAATGGAGCCCAAAACAAATGACAAAGAGTAGTGATGTGATGCTACTGTTGCACCAAACACTGTTATAAACAATGGAATATAAATCTATGGAAGTAAATCAGTCAAATTGTGTTTTGAATTTTGAAGGCATTGGATACTTAATATTGAAATGTAAACACCAACGAATTTGTTGGTTTTGAATTTACCTATTTAAAATTTAAATATTAATTTATTTCGGCTCACATTTTTTAATTCGAATTGTTTAGATCTGAATTGTATTGTTCGAATTTTTAACAAATTCAGTGGTGTTTAAATTTCAATATTAAGTATTCTATGCTTTTTAAAATTCAAACATGTCACTGATTTGCTTGCATATGAATACCCAACATCTATGTTACCAGTAGTCTTTTCACACCGTTGAAACTTCAACTCCCAGAAACCACTGCGCAAACCTGACCCATCGGATACGGAAATGTGTCCATCTTGTCAGGGCAACGAGCGATAACGTCTGTTTCAACTTCACCATGAAGTAAGTACTTAGATTTGTGCACAAAATGCGGTACATATTTTCCATTGATTGTATTTGCAAGATGGTCTTTAATCTTGCGCAATATACATAGTATTAGCTAGTGGCTAACATAGCTAGAGCTTTTGAAGTGAAGGCTGGGACAGAGCTAAGAGCGAAAGACACAGTCAATAACAGTAGCATGTGCTACTGTGTAGCTTGTAAAAAAAGTACGTCATGCAGGACTTAATACAACTATGTAATGCAGCTACGTGACAATGTAAAATCCCGCCAATGTTCATCCCTATCACATACAAACTTTTTAGGTCTGATGTTACACAAGCGGATAATGAATGTTTAGTAGTAGTACTCAGGGCAAACGCCATACCGTGTTACGGGTGTGTACAGGATCATTCAGTTGTTTAAATTCACTGCCTCTCCTCCTTCCTTCAGTCCGCTAACCAAGGTGAAGTTGATCAATGAGCTGAATGAGAGAGAAGCGAGTTTGGGTATTAAAGAAACTGTGTCCTGGCACTCGGAGTATAAAGACAGCGCCTGGATATTCGTTGGTAAGATATACTTTTCAATTTCATACTGGCCAAGCGGTGGCAGCCATGTTTTGCTGTAAGAATGTCCTAAGCATATAGTCGTAACTTGTTGTTTCTTATTTAACTTTCAGGAGGGTTTCCGTATGAACTCACCGAGGGTGACATTATCTGTGTCTTCTCACAGTGAGTAGAAGTTTTCAACCCGTCGACCTCTCTGTCTCTCTCTACACTGCTCAATTTAGCGCCCGGAAGCAAAACATTCACCTTTTGAAAATACACCCTGGAGTGTAACCCCGTATTCTAATCTGTGTGTTGCTGACAGATATGGGGAGATGGCCAACATCAATCTGGTGCGCGATAAAAAGACGGGCAAATCCAAAGGCTTCTGTTTCATCTGTTTCGAGGATCAGAGAAGCACCATCTTGGCTGTTGACAATTTAAACGGGATTAAGGTTAGTCTCTAACGAACCTGCCATTCATACACCTTGATGTTTGTATTGCTTGTCGGTGTCTGTCGACTGAGGCCTAGTAAAATGACTATACTGAGATGTTTTGTAGTAGTGTTTGGGCTGGAGATGTGAATTTAACACAGTAGGAGACTCACTGGTTGTGGTCTGTGCCTGTCTGTCTGTCTGCCTGTCTACCTGTGTCTTCCTGCCTGTCTGCCTGCTTGTCTGTCTGTCTGTCTGCCTGCTTGTCTATCTGTCTGTCTGTCTGCCTGCTTGTCTATCTGTCTGTCTGTCTGCCTGCTTGTCTGTCTGCCTGCTTGTCTGTCTGTCTGCCTGCTTGTCTGTCTGTCTGTCCAGATTAAAGGGAGAACAATCCGTGTGGACCATGTGATGAACTACCGCCCCCCCCAAAGACAACGAGGACCTCGATGACATCACCAAGCGTCTGAGGGAGGAGGGATGTGCCCCCAAGATGCCGTCCTCCGAGGAAGAGGAGGAGGAGGAGTACGCCGTCTCTGTGAAGAAGGCCAAGAAAGGTAACGGGAGAGGAGGAGGAAGAGGATTCGATTAAAATACAAACGTTTTATTTTTGTAACGGTAAAACAATTGCTCGTCTGACTCTCTCGCGCCGACTCTCCCTCAGATAAGAAAGAGAAGAAGAAGAAGAAGAAAGAGAAGAAGAAGGAGAGAAAAAGGAGAAGAAGAAAGTCCTGAAGGAGGAGCAGAAGGAGAGGCACCCTCAGGAGTCTGATCCCGTCAGGGTCAAACAGGAGAAGGAAGACGAGGCCTACGACAAGTACAACCAGCGGGGGGCGCCAGAGAGACACGGCTCCCAGCTCCGCAACCCCTCGGGACGGGAAGGACGACGCGGCGTCCCGCCATCGCCACGGAGACCAACGGGACGGGAACAGAGAGAGGGAGGAGGAGGAGGGGGACAGGAAGTGGGATGTAGGGGACAGGAAGTTGGAGGGAGGGGTAAGGAACCGGGACGGGCTGGAGAACGGGCAGGGACGAACGAGAGGAGTCGGACGTTCCTCCGAGAGAGAGCGGGGAGAGGGAAAGACCGAGGGAGAGGGAGAGAGAGAGAGAGACCGGGACAGGGAGAGAGAGGGAGAGAGAGACCGGGGGGACATGGATAGAAACAGAGAGAGAGAAAGAGTCGGCGATAGGAGTAGAGGGATGGATCGAGACAGGAGTAGAGAGAGAGACAACGACAGAAATCGAGATGGTGACAGATACAACAAACACAAGGAGGGGGGCGGTCGAGAAGGAGAACACAGGAGACACTGAGGTGAACCCGTCGCCTAACAAGACTGACCTAACGTCAGGAAAAAGTCCGCTCTCTTCTAAGACTTGCTCGGCAGGCGACTGAAAGTCGACGCTTGCTAAAAGAATACCAGTCACAGATTCCTTTGTTCAATTTTCTTTGTCTCTCTCTGCTGTATTCTGCTGGCTTTGATAGCGCCGATATGAATGCCTGGTGTGAAGAGCGTGCAGAACTGTCTCTGTTTCCAAGACAACGACTTGAAAGTCACATGCTTCGAGCAGGACTAATGAAAGCTGGATTTCAGTTGGACTTTGCTTCATGTCGGAAATGTACCTCTACCACTGTAAACGTTTTTTTTTCCTGTAAATAAAATGTAATTGGTTTTGTAAACAACATTAAGTGAGTGTGACTCGGGGGAAATATTTTTAAATTTTATTTTATTTCAGTTGGATTTAAGTGGATACAGAGATCAAAATAGTAAATATGGGAAGCTCGCTATGCTCCAAAAATAAAGACGTAACTTTGGGTTAAAAGAAACACCAGCCAGAGAAACAACATTTACCGTCCAAAAGAACAATACACAATTTGTAATTTCAATTAAGAATCAACGAACAGGCTTAATATTTAAGATAAAGAACGGAACAGTGAACCATATGTACAAACTAGCCGACACCTGATCAACAGGGTTGCAAAGTCAACTGATTTAATCTCCACAATTTGACCTGCAGCATTCGTTTTGAAAAGCGACATTAACAGTGTAGCGTCGCTACGGAAACAAATCCCATGAATAAATTAAACATGTCAGACATAAAAGCGGCATAGAAAATACTGTGTAGCCTATGTTTATTAGCCTCAGGGGGGGCAAAAAAACGTTTGAACTTCCGATTAGATGGGTTACGAGTTTGAATGAGACGACCGTTGGCATTTGAACGTGGTAAATGTCATTGATTGCGGTTATCCAGTCAAACTGGAGGAAGAACCTACGACACGCCATTTTGTAGGTTAAGCTACTCCACAGGGTGATGGTTTAATCAATGTGTATGTAAAACGGCCTCATCCCTTAATTGTTTAATAACCGGTTGGAATTTATTGTGTGGAACGGCTATGTGCACTAGTCAGATAGAAGGACTTGTTAAAACTCAGGGATAGCCTTTTCAAAAACACGTCCGCCCTCCAAACCACAAGG
The DNA here is from genome assembly GCA_903064625.1 of Mallotus villosus. NCBI lineage: Eukaryota > Metazoa > Chordata > Actinopteri > Osmeriformes > Salangidae > Mallotus > Mallotus villosus. Next base: position 27,757 of record CAEFZP010002125.1, read on the forward strand.
TTTTATTACGTGACAAAAATTAAAATAAATCCTCAGACGATCTATTAGAGATGCATCTCCAACATACATCCGCGCTGATCACAAACTAAGGTCCTTTTCTCTGGATTCAACAAAGGCTATGCAGATATGGCTTTCAGGCAGTTGACATGAACAAAATAGCTACAGTATTTTTTTGTCGTCTGAAAACGTTTCTGCTGTAGAAACCATCACAGGATCCGGTTTAACTTAATAATCGGTTGGTATAAAATATAGACTACGGATTAAATGGTGTAGGCCTATGTAACAGGTAGTCACGTGTTTCCACGTGAATTACTGTTGGCCTAGAGTTATGGAATAGGCCTACCTGCTTTGACATAGGCCGACATGACAGGTGTGAAAGAAAGTTCACCTGTGTTCCTACTCGGTGTTCTGACAAGCAGACACGTCATACAGAACGGTGATAACTCCGTGTTAACACTTGATGGAGATACAAAATATTAAGGGTGTTAGATTTAGATTATCATGTTCAAAAAGGCATTATTCCTGTAAGACTTGGATTATGTGATCGGGACATGAATATGATGTGTAATCTAGGGTAATGGAGAATATATCAGCTAGCAGCAACACATTAAAATGCTAAAGTAACCTTGACGCCTCTACAACGGAGCAATTTAGCACAGACGTTACATAACAACTGAATACACCGACTTTTCTCTACAAGTTTTTTTTCAACTTTTTTTTTCTTTCTTTTTTTTTGTAGAAAATATAAGATTAAACATAAATTCTTCAATATTTATAAGAAAGACAGAACGGAGTAGCGAGGTGATGGGATTCGGAGGCAGAGTGGATCGTGGCCAAACGGGGGATTTGGGGTAGACTGCAGGGGCCGAGTGGAACACCAGCGTTCCAACGGGGAAAAACAGACATGTCCGTTGTTGTCGTCATCATCAGAGGTTCGTTGTTATGGTGATTCGGTGGGTTCCTCCATTGGGTCGGTTGGATGGTTTGTTAGATGGAGAATTATGGGATGCCTCCTGAGGCCATTCACTATGGCGATGGGGCCATGTCTATTAAGAGCCTCATAGACTCCAAACTGATCCAGAGGCGATTTAGAAGTTACACTCGACATCCAACTCCCATCCAAGAAGTATACGCCCAATATCCCCAAGACGAGCAGGTTTCCGGATGTTTCCGGGTGGGCGTGGCCCAGCTGTCCTCTCCACACCCTGGGCAGCACCAACACCAGCGGGTGGGGGTGGCAGCAGGTGACCAGAAGGGTTCAACACACGAGCAGTACGGCTATAGAAGGCTGACCGACCGAGAAGAACCCTCCACGTCGGAGTCTTGAGAAGATTCCGGAATTCTACGGAAACACATCTGATGGAACAGTTTTGAGTAGATCTAATGACTCGACTATAGTACTGTGTGTGTGTGTGTGTGTGTGTGTGTGTATGTTCAACACACACACCTGCGTTTTACAGGAACAGCTCTGCAGTGTTGTTAAAAGGAGACGCAGTTCAAAGACACTCAGTCTTTGTGTTACTTGTTATGAGTCAGCTAACACACGGAGCTTCACAATCTGCTGACTAACCGTCATCTTCACACAAACATTCAAGTGTTTCTGATGCCCTTCCTGTGCACAAGCACACACACACACACACACACACACACACACATCCAGAAGGCGACATAATGCCATGTTAAACAGGACATGACACCTGTCAATCATTAAGGAAGTTTTAATAACGCGTCATAATTAGTGGTCTCTATGGTAACATAACCCCGTTATATCCTGGTTACGGTCGAACATAGAATTATGCAGTACGGCGCTCGGACAGGTTTCACGTCACGTTTACGGCGGCATTATGTCGCCTTGACGACTTCAGGTTCAGGTTTATGACGCCTGACAGACACCTTACAATCAGGCTGCTTCATGTGTCGTAATCGTCATCATCATCATCATCATCATCATCATCATCATGCTTCCATGGTAACATGTAGAAAACAGTCTGGGGGGAGAGCTATAAACGAAACAAGCTTGGCAGGAAGACTACGAGCTCCCTAGACGCGAACAAGCGCTTCAGAAGCCTTTTTGATTGGTCGACAGAACAGTTTGCTGAAACGCGATTGGCTGTGGCGAGGTTCCGCAGGGAGAAGTCCCTCCCTCCCCCTTGCATCCTGGCCTGGCATTGGCGGTGGAGGGGCTAATGGGACTTGGGAGAAGAGCAGGGGTTGGGCGTTAATGAATCTGAGTCCACCACGTAGAGACTCTCGCACGCTCCCTGCTCACCCTCACCCTCCATCCTGCCGTCACGAGAAGCAAGCACAACCAGAGGTGCCACACACACACGCACCCTCTTCACCATCCTCTTCATCATCCTCATTCATAACTCTCTACTGCTTCGTGAACACATCAGTACGCAGGTCTCTGCCCCATGAGTGTGTGTGTGAAAGTGTGTGTGAGTGTGTGTGTGTGTGTGTGTGTGAGTGTGTGTGAGTGTGTGTGTGTGTGTGTGTGTGTGCGTGCGTGTGTGTGTGTGGTAGGGAGGGGCGTCCAACACAAGACCGCAGCCTGTCCCACCATATTAAGACCGAGAGCATTTCCAGAGCGTGTGTGTGTGTGTGTGTGCGCGTTCCAGAAAGTACGTGTGTGTGTGCGTGCGCCGGCGCCTTCACGCCCCCCTCAGCACATGGAGATGGTGACGTTGATCCCCAGGTTGCCGTTGTCGGCGAACAGGTGCGCGATGGACGTGTCGAACACCAAACAGTCGCTGTTCATAATGGCGGCGGCGACGCCGTCGTGGATGGACCGCGGCGTCGCCTCCCAGGTCAGCCGTCGCCGGTTCCCGTTGAGCTCCAGGCGGTAGGCGAAGTTCTCCGCCTGCTTGCGCGTGCCAATCAGCAGCACCACGGCGAAGAACTGCTGGTGACCTTCGAACTTCTCCTGCTTCTCCAGCACCAGCATGAAGTGATGCCCGAAGCAGCTCTGCATCATCACCCAGTCCACGGCGCCCGGCAGGTTGATGTCCGTGGCGAGGAAGACGATGTCCTCGCCCTGCAGCGTGGTGATGGACTTGTGGGCGTGCATCAGGTGGGGCATGACGGCGTCCAGCGAGCCCTGCCACTTGCACGAGGCTCCCGGGCACGGGCAGGTGTAGGGGCGGAACTCGCACACCTCCTCGTGCTCCGGCTTCTCGCTGTGGTGGAGGGAGAGGAGGCAGCCGGCTGAGGCGTACTGCGAGCGGAGTGCGGGGATCGAGGGATGGAGGGAGAGATGGGAGGAGAGAGGAGAGGAGAGAGAGGAGAGAGAGTGGGAGAGGAGGGAGAGAGGGGGGGAATGAGGGGGCGAGGGAGGATGAGAGTGAGAGAGGGAGAGAGAGAGAGAGAGAGAGGGAGAGGGGAGACGGGTGAGGGAGAGGGAGAGGGAGAGGAGAGAGAGAGGGATGGGGAGAGGGGAGAGAGAGAGAGGGAGAGGGAGAGTGGAGAGGGGAGAGGGAGAGGGAGAGGGAGAGGGAGAGGGAGAGGGAGAGGGAGAGGAGAGGGAGAGGGAGAGAGGGGCGAGAGGGAGAGGGGAGAGGGAGGATGGGAGATGAGGGTGAGAGGGAGAGAGAGGGAGAGATGGGAGAGAGGGAGAGAGGGAGAGAGAGAGAGGGGATGAGAGAGATGGGATATAGAAGACGGGAGAGAAAAAGAGAAAATTGGTGTTATTACATATTATCATCATATTTACTTTTATCTTCCCGGCTGAAAGTTGATGGAGTCGTCACCCTTCACTGAGTGAAAAAGGAGAGGAAGAAAGGAGAGGTAATGACAGGTGAGATAAGAAGACGGGAACGGGGAACGGAGATAAAGGGATATAATGGACTTCAGCGGAACAGGAGAGGGATCTGAAACGAGAGAGTAACTGAGAGAAGGAGAAGAGGAGGAGTGCGGAGGAGAGAGAGACCGAGAACAACTGAGGAGGAGGAGGAAGGAGGGAGGGAGGAGGGAGGGAGGGCATATAAAGGATAGGAGGAGTTGTAGACGAAATGAGAGGGGGGGGGGAGAAGGGACGGGGGAGAGGATCGGGATGAAAAGGAATGCTAATATCAAGACCCATGAGAATTGTAACATCACCGGTTAGCAGCCGCAAGCAAGTGCCCTCCAACCAAAGTCACGCAGCAAAACGACGACGTTCGTGTTACTAGGGTTACCGGGTAGCGCAGGATCCACCCCATAGTGAGTGTGAAAATTGGACGGCAGCACGAGTGTGAAAGGCAGCCCTGCGCGTGTTGTGATAACACTCCTATTATGCTCGTGTTTGCAGCTTCTCTGAGAGGAAGGCGCTTTGGAGACTAAATGAAGCAGACGGATTGCAGGGCGTATGCAGACGGCTTTCTGCTTGATTGTCTCAGACAGGGAATATCAATGAAGGTCATACTGCAACTCTCTCTCTCTCTACCTGTTCTCCTCCTCTTTCATCACCCCAGTACACTATACTCTCATTTCTCTAAACCCCTTAATGACATCTCCTCGTCTCCTCCTCCCTTACTCCCTCCATCCTTCCCCGTCTGTCAGTCATCCACACCTCCTGTCCCCCCCTCCAGCCTAATCTAGTGTAACATCACCTATAGACAGCTCCTCCTGGCCCCCTGCCGTGTTCCGGAGGGTTCCGGGGGCAGACCCGGGTGGTTAATGGTGTGTGAGGAGCAGAGCGGGAGGTCTGTCTGCTCCTGGAGACGGAGGAGCTGGGGGACACACAGGATCGTTACCAGGGTGATGCCTCCGCTCCCGCTCGTACGCCCACACACACACACACACCCTGGGGAGAGAAGGAATGAGAGAGGAAGAGAGAGAAAGAAAGAAAGAGATAGGAGAGAGAAGGAATGAGAGAGAGGAAGAGGGAGAAAGAAGGAAAGAGAGAGAGAGCAATGAGAGAGACAGAGAGAGAAAGAAGGAAAGAAGAGAGAGAAGCAATGAGAGAGACAGAGACAGAAAGAAGGAAAGAGAGAGAAGCAATGAGAGAGACAGAGAGAGAAAGAAGGAAAGGAGAAAGAGAGAGAAGCAATGAGAGAGACAGAGAAAGAAAGAGATAGAGAGAGAAGGAATGAGAGAGACAGAGAGAGAAAGATGGAAAGAGAGAGAAGGAATGAGAAAGAGAGAGAAAGAAAGAGATAGAGAGAAAATGTGAAGGGGAAAAGGAATGACAGAGACAAGGAAAGAGAGGTTCTATATATTTTTACAAGGAGGTGATGTTCTATTATATGTATAGAGGCGACATTTCTTTACTTCATCCATACTACAGGAAGAAATATGCTAATGCTTTTCGACTTGAGCTTTTTGAACCTTGAAGTGAAGGTCACGTTTCATCATAAGAGCTCGTCGTGGAGACTGTCTCCCGTCGTCGTGGAGATGTCTCCCGTCGTCGTGGAGACTGTCTCCCGGTGTTATCAGGAGAGGCTCGAGGACAGACTGACACCCAGGCTGACACACAGGCTGACTGTAATCGCCCTCCCGTCGCCCTCCCGTCGGTCACTCAGACTCTGCGGTCGCTCTGCCCAGATACCAGACGAGGACATCAGACGGATTTAGTGAGAAATCTAACGTCCAGACCGTTCTCCTGGACAGCCCAGCACCACACACTCACACACTCTCACACACACACTCTCTCAGACACACACTTTCTCACACACACTCTCTCTCACACACACACACTCTCAGACACACACACTCACATGCCGACATGCACAAAACACTCACATATGGGCACGTATAAATATGTGACTCTCACACACACCTCGCCCCCCCCGCCTCCTGGGTCTCTATGGAGAGTTATCCACCTTTATTAATGAGTGAATGACAGGATTTGGGCCAGTAATCCTGTGTGCAAGGTGCTGCTGATAAACACCAACCACCCCCCCTCCCCCCAGCCCCCTCTCCCCAACCCCCAGCCCCCAACCCCCCCCCCTAAACGCTGTGTGTGTGGTCTCAAGGTGGTTGGGAAAGGCTGCCATATCAATCTAACAGAGAGATCTTAATTAAATTGCTAAATGTGTTTTTCTAAGCCGCGCTGGCCTACCAGGCTAATGTGACTAGTCCACGTCACACGATGGGTCACATGATGGGTCACATGGGACAAGCAACACCCAGAGGGACACATTCTCTCATCTACGTCCACTCCAACATCTGCTATGCTACGGTTCGGCCTGTGTGTGAGAGTGTGTGTGAGTGTGTGTGTGTGAGAGTGTGTGTGAGTGTGTGTGTATGTGTGTGTGTGAGAGTGTGAGTGTGTGTGAGTGTTTGTGAGTGAGTGTGTGTGTATGTGTGTGTGTGAGAGTGTGTGTGTGTGAGAGTGTGTGTGTGTGAGTGTGTGTGTATGAGTGTGTGTGAGTGTGTGTGCTATCCTGTGGGACTCAATCCAGGCTGAGTAGCCCCCTGGGAAGCATATAGGCCACAACGCATGTTAACTAGACTTTTATATGTGTCAATGATGCAGCTCAGCTCAGCACACACACACACACACACACACACACACACACACACACATTGACAGCCACACAAAGACACACACACACACACACTAGACACACAGAACCGCTCAAGACAGCACCCCTGCTCACCCACACAATTAAAAAAATCAATCTGGCTCTCAGTTGAAACCGAGAGCGAAAAACCCAACTGCTTTTGTTGGTTGATCCCTCGACACTCACAAAAGGGCCCTGATTGGCCGATGGCAGCATGTGCCCTTTTCTGCCTCCTCTGTTCCTTTAATTACTATTTCTAATCTGGCCTGTGCCTGGACCCCGGAGGCCTGATGGGAAAAGAACCAAAGAACTCTCTTTCTGTGTCTGGGACAGGGCTAGAGGCTGAGGCTGAGGCTGAGGGAAGAGGCTAGGGCAGGGGGTTGGGAACCAGCCTCCCAGCCAGCCTCCTCCTCCCCACCCAGACCGGCCTCCCAGCCTCCCAGCCTCCTCCCCACCCAGACCAGCCTCCCAGCCTCCAAGCTTCCTCCCCACCCAGACCAGCCTCCCAGCCTCCCAGCCTCCTCCCCACCCAGACCAGCCTCCCAGCCTCCTCCCCATCCAGACCAGCCTCCCAGCCTCCTCCCCACCCAGACCAGCCTCCCAGCCTCCTCCCCACCCAGACCAGCCTCCCAGCCTCCTCCCCACCCAGACCAGCCTCCCAGCCTCCTCCCCACCCAGACCAGCCTCCCAGCCTCCTCCCCACCCAGACCAGCCTCCCAGCCTCCTCCCCACCCAGACCAGCCTCCCAGCCTCCTCCCCACCCAGACCAGCCTCCCAGCCTCCTCCCCACCCAGACCAGCCTCCCAGCCTCCTCCCCACCCAGACCAGCCTCCCAGCCTCCTCCCCACCCAGACCAGCCTCTCAGTCTCCCAGAGCAACACAGCGTCTAGCTGCTCAATTATTAAACTACTTCCGCATTCAACTTGCAGCTCAGCCTGGGTGAGGCTGAGCCTGTGTGAGGCTGACTCTAACCCCCCCGGTGAGCCTGACCCCCCCGGTGAGCCTGACTCTAACCCCCCCGGTGAGCCTGACTCTAACCCCCCCGGTGAGCCTGACTCTAACCCCCCCGGTGAGCCTGACTCTAACCCCCCCGGTGAGCCTGACTCTAACCCCCCCGGTGAGCCTGACTCTAAACCCCCCCCGGTGAGCCTGACTCTAACCCCCCCCGGTGAGCCTGAGTCTAACCCCCCCGGTGAGCCCGGCTAGCGAGCGGCGTCGTCTGGGTCCCGGCACGGCCGCTTCAAGGACCTCCAAACTTAGAACGGTCCGGAACGCACGCCCTGTCTTTCCCGACACCTCCTATCGATCGCTGCTGCAACGAAATCTGCTGATCTGTTCTATGAAAGCTGCGCTTCTTATCTGTTCTATTGAACTGATGCTGGAACGTCCAGGGCCCCCTGGTGTTATCAGAGAAGACCAGGTACGCATGCATATAAACACACACACACACACATAAACACACACACACACGTACACATAAACACACACACAAACACAGCCGGCTAGATCCTTCTCCTTCACCCTTTCCATTTGAGCAATTCCGTCGCCGCTTTTATGCAAAACGACCGACAAAGTAAGTCAGTCTACCATCTTTGGACTGAACACCCTTAAAAGCGTTAATGGAGCTCCAGGACCGAAGGCCCAAGTCCCCCTGGCGGGGTAGACGCAGGGCCCAGCCCCGGGGCCCCATGTGGGGGGAGGAGGGGCAGGAAGACAGGGTGAGGGGTGACTCTTTAACACTTCAAAGTAGTTCTCCACACTGTCAATTATTCAGCGTCTTCCCAGACACCCCGCGCCTGGCCAACCTGCTTACTACTGCTGAGACTGGAGAGACCTGGATGGCTGGACTGGTTCCTAACTGGATGGCAGGCTGGTTTGCTAACTGGATGGCAGGCTGGTTTGCTAACTGGATGGCAGGCTGGTTTGCTAACTGGATGGCAGGCTGGTTTGCTAACTGGATGGCTGGCTGTCTGAGGGGTCCTGTAACAGATGTGGTGTGGTAATCTCCCCTGCCAGTGAGAGGCTGAAATCATGACATCAAGACATCATGACATCATGACATCATGACATCATGACATCATGGCTCTGAGAGGGCATGAAGTCATAGTGGGCAACCGGGAAGACAGAGGGAGAGGGGTGGGAGGGAGAGAGGGGTGGAGGGAGAGGGGTGGAGGGAGAGGGGTGGAGGGAGAGGGGTGGAGGGAGAGGGGGAGAGGGGGGAGAGAGAGAGGGGTGGAGGGAGAGGGGTGGAGGGAGAGGGGTGGAGGGAGCAGAGCGAGAGGGGAGAGGGGGAGGGGATGGAGGGAGAGGGGTGGAGGGAGAGGCGTGGAGGGAGAGAGGGTGAGCAGCGGAGGGAGAGGGCGCGGGAGGGAGAGGGGGGGAGGGCAGAGCGGGGTGGAGGGAGAGAGGGAGAGAGGGAGAGGGGAGGACGCGGACGAGCGGGAGGGATGGAGAGCAGAGTGAGGGAGAGGGGTGGGAGGGGAGAGGGGGGGAGGGAGAGGGGGGGAGGGAGAGAGGGAGAGGGGGGGAGGGAGAGGGGTGGAGGGAGAGAGAGGCGTGGAGGGAGAGGGGTGCGAGGGAGAGGGGTGGAGGGGAGAGGGGTGGAGGGAGAGGGGTGGAGGGAGAGGGGCAGGAGGGGAGAGAGGGAGAGGGGTGGAGGGAGACGGGAGTGGATGGTGAGATGGGTGGGCGGGAGAGAGGGAGAGGAGGGGGGAGGGAGAGCAGGTGGAAGAAGAGAGGAGAGGGGCGAGCGGAGAGGGGGGGAGGGAGAGTGGAGGGAGAGGCGTGGGAGGGAGAGCCCGGTGGAGGGCGAGAGGGGTGGAGGGAGAGAGTGAGAGGGGTGGAGGGAGAGTGCGGAGGGAGTAGGAGGGAGAGGTGGAGGGAGAGGGGTGGAGGGGAGAGAGGTGGAAGAAGCAGAGGGAGACGAGGGTGTGGAGGGAGAGGGGTGGAGGAGAGGGGTGGAGGGAGAGGGTGGAGGGAGAGGGGTGGACGGGGAGAGGGGTGGAGGGAGAGAGGGAGAGGGGTGAGGGAGAGGGGGGACGGGAGAGAGAGTGGAGGGAGAGAGGTGCAGAAGAGAGGAGAGGGGTGGAGGGAGAGGGGTGGAGGGAGAGGGGGGAGAGGGGTGGAGGGAGAGGGGTGGAGGGAGAGACGGGAGAGGGTGAGGGAGAGGGGGGGAGGGAAGTGGAGGGACGAGGGGTGGAGGGAGAGAGGCGAGAGGGGTGGTAGGGAGAGGCGGGGGAGGGGAGAGGGGTGGAGGGAGAGGGGTGGAGGGACGAGAGGGAGAGGGTGGAGGGAGAGGGGTGGAGGGAGAGGGGTGGAGGGAGAGGGGTGGGAGGGAGAGGCGGTGGGAGGGAGAGAGGTGGAAGAAGAGAGGGAGAGGGGTGGAGGGAGAGGGGGGGAGGGAGAGGGGGGGAGGGAGAGGGGTGGAGGGAGCAGGGGTGGAGGGAGAGGGGGGAGGGAGAGGGGTGGAGGGAGAGGGGTGGAGGGAGAGAGGGGTGGAGGGCAGAGAGAGGGAGAGGGGTGGAGGGAGAGGGGTGGGAGGGAGAGGGGTGGTGGGAGGGTAGGGAGGGTGGAGGGGAGAGAGGTGAAGAAGAGAGGGAGAGGGGGGGAGGGAGAGGGGTGGAGGGAGAGGGGTGGAGGGAGAGGGGTGGAGGGAGAGGGGTGAGGAGGAGAGAGGGCGTGGAGGGACGGAGAGGGAGAGGGGGTGGAGGGAGAGGGGTTGGAGGGAGAGGGGTGGAGGGAGAGAGGGGTGGAGGGAGAGAGTGGAAGAAGAGAGGGAGAGGGGTGGAGGGGAGAGGGGTGGAGGGAGAGGGGTGGAGGGAGAGGGGTGGAGGGGAGAGAGGGAGAGGGGTGGAGGGGAAGGGAGAGGGTGGAGGGAGATGAGGGAGAGGGGAGAGGGGTGGAGGGAGAGGGGTGGGAGGGAGAGGGGTGGAGGGAGAGCGGGTGGAGGGAGAGAGGTGGAGGGAAGAGCGGGTGGGAGGGAGAGGGGTGGAGGAGAGGGGTGGAGGGAGATGGGTGGAGGGAGAGGGGTGGAGGAGAGGGGTGAGGGAGAGGGGTGGAGGGAGAGAGGGAGAGGGGTGGAGGGAGAGGGGTGGAGGGAGAGGGGGTGGAGGGAGAGGGGTGGAGGGAGAGGGTGGAGGGAGAGAGGGGTGGAGGGAGAGAGGGAGAGGGGTGGAGGAGAGGAGAGAGGGAGAGGTGGAGGGAGAGGGTGGAGGGAGAGGGGTGGGGGGAGAGAGGAGGAGGGGTGGAGGGAGAGAGGGAGAGAGGGGAGAGAGGGAGAGAGGGAGAGAGGGAGAGAGCGGGGTGGAGGGAGACGAGGGAGAGAGGGAGAGGGGTGGAGGGAGAGGGGTGGAGGGAGAGAGAGAGGGAGGGAGAGGGGTGGAGGGAGAGGGGTGGAGGGAGAGGGGTGGAGGGAGAGGGGTGGAGGGAGAGGGGTGGAGGGAGACGGGGTGGAGGGAGAGGGGTGGAGGGAGAGGAGAGAGGGAGAGGGGTGGAGGGAGAGGGGTGGAGGGAGAGAGGGGGAGGGGTGGAAGGAGAGAGATGAAGAGAGAGAGAGGGAAGGAGAGGATCCAGTGTCCAGGCCGTCCATCCAGCTGCCAGGCTGAACTGCAGCCCCTTCTCAGGTTCCATCCTTCTGCAGTGCATCCTGGGATCGGTCACACTGGCCTCTCTCTCTCCCTCACACACACACACACATTCCCGACCAGAATCAATAGCAATCTTGCTAAAAGTTGGGGATGAGATTGCCGGGCAGAGAGAGAGACTGGTAATTGGTTTAGAGGACTCAAATATCCCTGCCTGAAAACCACTCACGTTTCTGTCCCTCATCCCGTTAGCCCTCTCCCCCTCTCCCCCTCTTCCCTCCTTCCCTCTCTACCTCCATCTCATCCTGTCATCGTTCCCCGGCCGTCAGCGCAGACATCAGAACGCCAGATAGCATCATCGCGTTTAGGAACCAGAGACGCCTAAGCTATTCTTAGTGCACAGCGGCGTTTCATCTGAATATTCAGCGCGCACAGTCAGAAAGATAAGCCTACTTATCTTTCATCGTGGCCACACAAGGGGATAACTCAAACATGCAGGCACTCGAATACACCGTCCTCTGTGAATACGCCACAAAAATCGACATGAAAGATAAAAACAAAACAAAAACTAAACAAAGAAACATTTTTGGAAACGAAAAAAAACAGCCTTCTAAATCGCGACCGCAGAGATAAGGAAAACAGGAAGTGACATCACGTAAAGACGGCGACTCACTTGCTCCCGGTCTGTGGTCTGGCGCGGCAGACGGGTCGGGTCACGCCCCCTACCCCGACCCTGACCTCTGACCCTGCCCCCACGGCGCCCCCCACCCCCCGCTGGCGGTGCCACCCCAGCAGACAGCGCCAGTGAGCCAGGTCCCTCAGCAGGGGCAGGCAGGACGCCGGGCACAGCATGGCACCCAAGGGTCCTCACACACACACACAGGTCCTCACACACACACAGGTCCTCACACACACACACACACACACACACAGGTCCTCACACACACACACACACACACACACACACACACACAGGTCCTCACACACACACAGGTCCTCACACACACACACACACACAACACACACACACACACACACACACACAGGTCCTCACACACACACAGGTCCTCACACACACACACACACACACACAGGTCCTCACACACACAAAGGTCCTCACACACACACACACACACACACACACACACAGGTCCTCACACACACACACACACACACACA
>CAEFZP010002125.1:45000-56535 GCA_903064625.1 Mallotus villosus
GATCACATGACCGTGCCAGTGATCACATGACCGTGCCAGTGATCACATGACCTTGCCAGTGATCACATGATCCGTCCCGTGCACCACCCCGCAGAGGGACGGAGGACGCATCGAATCCAGACCCAAAATAAACGTTTGTGGCTGGAGATGAGCGTATCCATGTTTAATCTGATTACAAACACAGGCTCGCTACAGGCCCACGCAGTGAGCTGCAGGGGCGGTATACCAAACACCAGGACGTGAGGGAGAAAGAGGAGGAGGTGCAAGAAGAGGAGAAGGTGGAAGAGGAGGTGGAGAAGGGGGAGGAAGAGGAGGAGGAGGTGGAGCAAGAAGAGGAGAAGGTGGAAGAGGAGGTGGAGAAAGGGAAGAGGAGGGGAGTGGAGGTGGAGAAGGGTGGAAAGAGGAGGAGGAAGAGGAGGAGGTGGAGGTGGAAGAGGAGGAGGAAGGAGGTGGAAGAGGAGGAGGTGGAGGTGGAAGAGGAGGAGAAGGAGGTGGAAGAGGAGGAGGAGGTGGAGGTGGAAGAGGAGGTGGAGAAGGTGGAAGAAGAGGAGGTGGAGGTGGAAGAGGAGGTGGAGAAGGTGGAAGAAGAGGAGGTGGAGGTGGAGGTGGAGCAAGAAGAGGAGGAGGAGAGGGACTCCTACTAGATTACGACAAGATAGAACCAGGAAGTCAGGAAGTCAAAACCCCCAGCAAGCACATGACACCGACACCAAACAAAGAGTTATCTTACGTTACCACGGCGATACCTCCCGTCTAAAAGGAGCAGGGTTTAGGGCTGGAGATCTAATTCAGCAGCTTCTCCTCATCCCAGGGTGAGGAGGAACTCATTTTACAGGAGATAGACATCCACCCAGGATATTAGAGATGGAAAACACGATCGCACGCTGCAGGTTGATGCGCTGGTGTTTCCTGGACTAGAAAGCAGGAGGAATCTCCTGTCCTGTCAGACACTGTTCCTGGGTCTGGGCCAATCACAGAGGAGGATAGGGCTTTTCACCCAATCAGAGAGCAGGGCAAAGATTTGTTTTCCGTGTGGAAAAGAGGGCATCTCTCTGAGGCCGTGCTGCAAAAACTAATTTCCCCTGTGGGAACTGGAAGCTGAACTTGGTTAAAGCTTCTGGGAGCCTTAAAGGGAGATTGCACACAAACTATTCCCATACTTGCGTCCGTTAAAAGGCTGTGTTCAATGGCCGTCAAATTGGGATGTTTTTGCGTACCGATGCTTTCCTGTCAAATCCAAAAACACTTGGACGGGACAAGTGTATTCATACGAGCGTACGCTGAGAGGGAAGAACGAAGACGGGAAAGAAAGAGCGAAAGAGCAAAAGAGCAGAGGGAAGGAAGCAAGAAAGGGAGAGAGAGTAGAGAAGAGAGAGAAAAGAGAGAGGAAGAAAGACAAGACAAGGGGAGAGAGACCGCACGAAAGAGAGGAAAACGAAAGAACAGGATAAGAACGCAAAGAAAAGCAAGAAGAGCAAAGACAGACCGAGTCGCGTCAACCAAAGAACGGCTCTTCCTCCTCCCTCCCTCCCTCCCTTGATCTCCCTCCCTCCCTCGATCTCTCTCTCCCTCCCTCCCTCCATCCCTTCCATCCCTTCTCTCCTTCCCTCCCTCCCTCTCCGACGCAGTCGTCAGCCTGTCAGAGGAGAGGAGCAGGGATCGGCTTTCGGTGGATTGCAACACCAGGGAGCGTGGATACAACTTTAATGCCGGCGTAATCCAATCAGAAGGCCATTACAGAGCAGGACCACTCCTGATTGGCTGCCTGCGTGCAGCACAATAACAGAAGCTGTCCTCCATGCTGTGGGGATGATGTTCTCTGTGTGTGTGTGTGTGTGTGTGTGTGTGTGTGTGTGTGTGTGTGTGTGTGTGGTGTGTGTGTGTGTGTGTGGTGTGTGTGTGTGTGTGTGTGTGTGTGTGTGTGTGTGTGTGTGTGTGTGTCTATGTGAGTGTGTAAGGGTGGGACTGAGAAAGAAAGTGAGATTGAGAACAACACCCATTGCGTGAATCAAGGCTCTCCAGACATGTTTTACTTTGCCATTTCCGCATACATATGACGCTGGTCAACTCAGAATGACCTACCTTCGACCTTTCACGTGACCCTAACGCAAACCATCGTCAGAGTGATGTCAGCTATATGCAACAACAAGCTAACTCTTTAAAGTTTGACACGCTAACTTGTTGCGGTATCTTATTCGGCTCGTGATGACACAAGCGTGATGGAAGGTGAGACGAGCGTGTAAACTTGATTCCTGCTTCATGTTATGGAACTCCATGGGAGCGCAAGCGGGACTGCGCACGCACACACACACACCTGTCAAAGTAAGCGCGAGCTACCGAAAAAGTATGGCTACTACTAGCTAGCTAATTAGCGTGTTGCACAGGCCAGCTAGCTAGCTAAAACTTGATGATTCAAAGGTGTTCAGTGTCGCATGTGTGGTTTAACTCACCTTACAAGGAAATGGTAGAGTCGATGCAACTTTTTCCATAGCCAAGTTCCGGATACTTGGGGTGAGTGGGCCACGACAAGTCGGACAACAGCTCAGCTTTAAGCGACATTGGTTGCAAACTAGGTGCCCAGCTTGGCATTGTAGAATGGGTGGAAGAACGTAGTCAAAACAAACGGGACACTCGAACAAAGCTGTAAGTTCCGCAGACTGGCCTGGTAGCGACGCTGAAGGCAAGGGCTACGGCAGCGGTAGGTAGGGTTGATCCAGACCCAGCCACGGCTCCAACTCCGGCTGCTGCTGCTGCCGCGGCGGCGGCAGCTCCTCCCGAACCTCCGTGCTTTCCTCCTCCCGTTTTCCCAGCTCCGAGTCCTCCGCTCCCGCCGCCCGCTGAGGACTGCCGGCTCATAGCGAATACTTCAATTCTTTAGGGTGAACCTAACGTTCGTTGTTCGAGACCTAGAACCTTGTTTACGCATTCCCGGTGGCATTCAGACTCCGTTCCAAGAGATCTCCAAGCCCCTGGGGTACAACATGGCGTCGGCCTATGCGTTTAACACACTACGATGCCTATTGGACGAGAGGCCTTGAACTGACAGCTCCTAAGCCACTTAGAAGATGGTGAACCTGGCCATTATGTAATGCGCACTGTGGACACGCATCAGAACAAGGGAGTTGTAGTCGTAGGTAAAAATTCAACTGGTAGGCAGGAACATAGCCTACGTTTTTTTTGCTCAGAGGAATTTAAAAGTTCTGAAAATAAAGGCTCTTACCTTAGCAGTCAGAAAACTTATTTTTGTTATTAAAGATCCGATGCCTTGAAATCGCCTGTTACACAAACTAGACAAGTATTGGCCTATAATTATAATTACGTTCTCAATTGATCAGTCAAATAATACGTTATTACTTATTAAATAAAAACTCAATAAGTTTATTATTTATTTATTTTTAAATTCGGACTGTTTTTGTGATCCATTCTCAACGCAGAAAACAGGAGCGTAGATCGAATTCTGTTTTTCAAAGCATGAACATATTTTATAACCAGCAACGTCATTTGCATTTCTATAAACCGGCCTTAGTGTATCATGCAACTACGACAAAGATACGAACAATTTCTTCAAACAAACGTCATGAATTACTTCTCATCTTTAAAAGTCTTGGCAAAATGTTAGTGACCTTTACGTAATGGTAGGCATTGGAAGACTTAATAACCGCTGGAATACTGAAGCTGGATTAACATGTCAGTAAATCTTTGACTGCTAATCGTTACAGCATTGTAATTTATGCTTTGTCCACTTACTGGAAACTAAGACATTAACACATTTTTATTTATTGAAGGACGTCCGTTTTTTTAATTGTAATTTACAAAAATTAGTGGCAAACAGGCATGAGATACTACAGTTTACAATACGTAAAGTGATGGTGAGGGAGTTCGCAACGGTCTAAATTCAAAACGATCATCTACTTTATTTACAGCAGGGCACTGTCGATTTCTACTACAGGAGTTCATCTACCAACACGTGAGGTCATAATGTGTCGTAATCGTCGTCATCTTCGTGCTTCCTCTTTAGTGATTCGCTGGCCGAGTTCTGTGACACCATGTTGGTTGTGATGATAATGTTTTTGGAGCCAATCAGAGAAGGGTTGATGAGGACGTTCTGAACTGTAGGAGTGGATGGCGTGGCTGAAAAAAAACACCAAAAAAAATCATGAGGATTTACAATCGAAATGTATTTCCTTTGTGTTGGATCCTAAAATGTTCTGCTAGTTTCCGTGCCACACTCCACTGAAAGACTGTGTCTCGTTAGCTACATTGTGTTTTCTAAATTCAAATAGAGCAGTTGTTCTCAACCCTGGTCCTTACTGACCCCCTGTCCTGCATGTTTTAGATGTGTCTTGGCTCCAACACACCTGACTCAAATACATGTTCGTTACCAGGCTTCTACAGAGCTAGATAACGAGCCATTTATTTGAATCAGGTGTGTTGGAGCGGGGAAAACATCTCAAACATGCAGGACAGGTGTTCTCTGAGGACCAGGGTTGAGAACAACTGAAATAGAGAAATTCAGGTGTAGATTAAGCCCACAGACGACACACACACACACACACACACACACACACACACACCACACACACCAGATTTGGAGATGGCAGTCTGAGACGAAGGGATCTGAACGGTTGAAGCGTTGTCACTCAGGGACACGGTGTGTTCCCACCTTAGTGGTGACGGACTGCACCGACGGAGTTCCTGGAGACGAGACATTTACATTGAGTCATTTAGCAGACGCTCTTATCCAGAGCGACTTACAGTAAGTACAGGGACATTGTTTGTTTTATCTATGTAAACTGAAGGGCAGCCAGGGTTTCCTTTCAGCGGGGAAAGGTAAGTGCGCGGCGGGGGGGGGGCGCTTCAGGCAGGTTCCTGAGGCCTGTTTTCCTCCCCGAGTCACTTACTCCTTTTTAGCTCTCACTCCTCACCCCCTATAATGCGCCTTACGCCCCCTGCCGAAGATGCTAATTCCCAGGGACGGTTCTCCGCCTTTTTGGGATTGCCTTTGCTCTTATTTCTGTTTGGTCCCCGGCGGCCCTTGGACTCCCCCTCCTACACATCTTTCCTTCCCCTCTCCCTCCTTTTTCTATTCTCCTAACTTTGCCCCCCTTTTTTCCCCTTCTCCTCTCCCCTTCCCTCTGCACGTATCACCTTACCCTCATTTACCCTTTGCTGATCCCTCCTCGTCCTACTTCTCTACTCAAGTACTAGCTTGCCCTTTTCCGCGACCATCGCCCTTGATGCCGGGTTCATCTTCACCATCGTGAGCCCAGCCCTGCTTCTGGACGGTGGTGTCAGTACGTCCAAGCTGGGAATCTACTCTGGGTTAGTGCGCATGTTGTCCCGTCCCCTGTTTCTAGTGCGGAATGTCCTCGTGTCGACCCCGTTCTCATTAGCTCCGCTCTTCTCCACGCTGACGCCCTTATTTGATCCCCCTCTCCTCCAACACTCTTTCTCAACTGGCTATTTCTTAGATTCGAGTAGTCCGCTGCTGGCGCTGATCTAATCCCTTTTCGACCAGATCCGATAGGCCCCTATCCACTCCGGTCTACTCCCGTCCCCGCGCCTCCTCCTTACGAACGAGCGCAACTTTCTGGCACTTTTCCTGAATCCTCCTGATTCCGCCGACTGTGGCGCCTATTGCTCTCTCCTCCCGCATATATTTTACTCCGGTTTTCCTCGTCTTGTTCGAACTAGATCGGGGTCCGAGTTCTACCTGGTCGGAGGCCCAGACCCGACGACCCATGGTCTGGCGGGAAACGGCTAGACGGCTCTGCGGATTGTGCCTCTGATGGACGGTCCGCAGACTTTCTTGTTGTCCAGGCGCTCCGTTCTCCGTTTCACCCGCTACTTCGATTCGCGACTCTTCTCGGCCTGCGCGCACACTGTTGTTGTCTCGCTTCGCTTGCCGGCCCCCCCAAACGGGCCGGCTTGATCTCTCTCGCACGCATAGGGTATCGGTTTCTGGGCGCCATTTTTTCCCTGCGGTCTTTTTAGAACGCTCGGTGTTTCTCCATGACTACCTTCCTACGAGCACGTTCCTTCGCGAACCCATTAGCCCGCGCGTTTCCCCCACTTGGAGCAGGTCATCCAGCGCTTCCGTCGGGGGGTCCCGCACTCCCATCCCAGTTTTATCTACTCTGCCCTTACCTCCTTACTTTTCCTTCTTCCCCATTCTTGCGAAGCCCTCATTTCGGAACGGATGCGGGAATCTATCTTCCTCGCTTGTGACTTGGTTTGGGGGCTTTCTGGCGGCGGGCGTGTGATCAATGATATTGAAGAAATTGGAAAAAAAACACAAAATTATAAACACAAACTAACAATAAAAAAACAATACCAACACCCAAAAAACAACACCTCCAAAAAGAGGAAGGGAGGAAGGAAAAACGGGCCTTTTAGGAAAACACGGTTTTTGTAAGGGGGGGGGTTGTCGATTACACGCAATGGAGGAAGAAGTTTGCACAAGACACCCACCGCAGGGCGGAATGCTGGAGTATAGAACGTCATAACATATAGAGGGAATGAATAGGGTGACGGTGGGACAGTGAGTCTCTAACGCCAGCGTTGATTTCTGAATGAAACCGTATGTTGAGGGTTATTCGAAGATATCGAGCAAAACATCTCGAGAGGTCCTACCCACGAGAAAGGTAATGTGTGGTTGTCAATGGTTGGACAAAATAACCCAAAGTGGGCGCGTACTAGGCCTTGCTGGAGATTTTTTCCCGCTTTCGCTGCTCCTACCGCTGTGAGCACAGAGGAACAGTAGTACTATTGTTGAAAAAAGCGAAGTCCGAAGACATAATGACTTAAAGAAAAGAAATAAAAACAAAGTAATAGAGAGGAATAAAACCGTCACGCAGGGGCAGGGGGAGGCGGTAATAAGGGTCTTGTTGGAAGAAAGATAAATACCCGGGGTTCCTGGGACGTAGGAAAGCAGAAGATAGCCCCCAGAGATTCATAGAAATACATTGGCCGTTCCATTTTCAATCCTGGGAGGGAAAGCCCCCTCCGTTTCCCAATTGGGATGGCACAGCGCTCCGTATTTAAAATTTACTATCAGTGAATCCTGACCCTAGACACCACCGCTATAAGCCGTACATATCACATCCACCGCGAAGGATATGGAAGTTATGTCTGCCTAGGTTCCTGGACAACAAACTCTGGTATCCAGCTCAGTCCACACATCACCAATGGTTCCAAGGTTTTTTTTTTTTTTCTTTGCTTACAGGGTTTGTCGATCTTTTGTTTTGTACTTTTTATGTATGGACTTGATCTGTAGTTGGGCAGCCTCAGATCCAGTAGCGATCTGGGGGCAGGCGGAGTTTGCCGGCCTGTGTTTAGGGCTTGATCAGCGGGGAAATTGAGGGTTTGGTTCTCTTTTGTCTCGATACTTCCAAGTAGGAATAGAAAACTGCAACGGCAACAAATCAAAACAAATATCAAGGGTTTGTGCTGGCCACGCAACATTCATATTTTAGGAGGGCGAATATATATAAGAGTCAGTTTTTAACTGTCATTCGAATCCACCCCCGTTTTCGCACCCACGGGTCTTAGTCTCGTGGGGGTCTGGATTAGAGGTAAAGGAATGGGTCCATCCGACATTGGATCGCCCATTTGCCGTATTGGTCACGTCCGCTGTCGACCGCCCAGTTGGTTTACTTGGCCCTGTAGTTGCGTGGATTTCTGGCGTCCCTTCAATTAATGTTTGTCACGTATACTATAGTGAATTGAGGGCAATGATAATGATGGTTCTCCGTGCATCAGCATATGTTTCCCACACGAAACCCGATGTGAATATGTGTTGTAGCTAACGCCACGTACTGTAGGTGTAAAATCCAACCATCTGGTTTATCACCCTGGTTCGTACTCCGTGATGCCCATTGTTTCTTTCAGGATTTGCATCATATCACCTGAAAATGGGGTGGGAAATCATTGTTTACAAACACGCATTTGCCGTGAAAATGCCTTTCCCCTTGATGAATCAGTGACTTGATAGTCACAGCATTATAGGCTGTTAAATCAACAAGTACGCGTTTGTATAGAATCTGGTTTTTATGACATCCGATTTACGTACAATTATTGTCTTTTTGAATTGGCAAGTCTAAAGAAACACTATAACTAGCAAGTTGAACAAGCTATCGTTAGTTAATATTAGCATTTTTGAAGCAGTATAACGGGCTTTGACAACCAAACGTTTTTCTGAGGGTTTTACTTTTTTTTTTTTTTTCGTTTATCTTTTTACCAATCCCAAAAACGGTTTCAATATTTTAGCTGCCCGCCCTATACGGCTCTACAGAGTATAACTTAGTATATTCTTTTCGTATTTGTTAATGATTGACAGCTAAATTCTTGCCAGACGTTTTATGTGTTTCTGAAATTTTAAAGTTTTTTGAATTCATACTTTTTTTTTTGAGCATCTTTCGGTATCAGTTCGGATGAAGCATTTTATTTTCGCTTTTTGCCTTCTCATATTTTCCCGTTCTGCTTCTTTCTAATTCCGCATTTGATCGTTTTTATTTCGCTGTTTCACAGTTCACGACGCGGCTTTAGTACTTGCAATATGGGTTTTTCGGTCTGTGTAGTTTACTGTCAGGCGACTTATTGCGTGACGTCGTTCAGAATGATTGATTAAATGTATTTCATTTCTGTTGTGTACTATGCTCGTTGTTCCTATCGGAACCGATTAGCTTCTCCCGTCAAAAGCCTCGATGGCTACAGAGATGTGTTAGCGCCGTCAGTGACTAAATACAAACTAATGTAGTTTGGATTTTATCTTCGCAACTGGCCAGTTGTTATTTTGCGTTTGCTAATACATCGACGCTAGTGGTGGTTTCGTGGATTTTACACTGTTTGGTTCATTTTAGCTACCTCAGCGGTCATTTCATTTATTTTTTCAAAGTAGCAAGAGTTCTTGTTTGTCAATAATATCCTATTCTTTCATAATGTCAGCTTTAGCTCACATTTAATATTCATTATATTTATCTGTCCAGTAATCGAAAGTGTCTTTTCGTCTGCTTTATCTATAAGAATTTAATTTACGTCCGTTCAAGACATTCCTTGCGATTAGCACCGACAGGCAGGGAACTTGCAAATTTGTACGACTTGTCTATCTACGTAGATAGACCTTTTTGTGCTCAAACGTGGAGAGTAAGACTTGACTTCGGACTAGCTGCCAGCAATTGTTCCTTCTAACGACTTGTAATTTCATACCTTTGATAGTTCTTAGAAGGTATTTGGTATGAACACCAATACTATTAATAGCTTATTGTGGGTTTAAAATTTGATTCACACCTTAGCTGATTTTATGTTGGACGATTTTTTTTTGGTTCCCCCTGTTATTCCGTTTGTTGATCTGTTTACTTGTCCAACAGGAGATGATTTCCCCATAGTGCTCCACTGTTATTTGTGTCTTGTTTTCTGCCACGGGAGAACAACCCTAATCTATTCAAAAGACGCCACGACCTTTACCCTTTCCATCGTCTCGGTGTTTTAGTCTCTTCCGTTCTCTGTTCGTCTATCTCTGTTGTCTCTCTTCGTTTGTCTCCGCCTCGCTTTCTCCTCGTATTCTCCTCTATCTCTATCTCTCTCTCTTTATTTATCTTTGTTCTCTCTTTTTTCTCTCTCTCTGTCTTCTGTCTCTTGTCTCTATCTGTCTCTGCTATCTGTGTGTCTCTCTCTCTCATCATTTGTTTCTCTCTCTGTGTCTTGATTTTCTCTCGTCTTATGTCTCTGTACTCTGTCTTTTTCTCACAGGTGATCCTTACTTTGATACAGTGCCACTAACCCCCACACCCATGAGTTGTTATTTGAATTAATTAATGGGTTCTGCAGCTATTTTTTAAATCCCAATTTCCAATCTCTTCAAGTTCATATATGTCCATCATTTTCTTCTTAATTGATGTCCAGTGATGAACTTGACACTACTACCCAAAGTCTTCTGGATATGCCAGATTATACCCTCGCTACTAGTGATACAGCGCCTGCTGAGTATATGTCTTTTTTAACCTGACGTTCATTAGTTCCGTGCGAGAGGCCGGTGAAATCGACGTCTGTCCCTAGAATTTATCCTATTTCAATACGTTTATGGTCCCACGTCAGATGCGCACAGTTTTTACGAATACAACCGCAAGTGGTTTTCAATGTCATTGAGTGTGTGTGTATCGCACCTGCTGCTTTCGCCTCCTGTGTTAGTGTGCCTGTGCCTCTGATTTCTTTTCGACCCTTTTTGGGTGCTCTTTTTGTGTCGTGTGTGTGAGTGTTGTCTGTTTGTTCCATTGCTTTTGGTTGTGGGTCTTTATTATGACATAGGTGGTGGTTCTGGGTACCAGTTTTTAGATCATTTTATCGTTTCTTTGTTATCCTACTTTCTTTTCCTAGAGTCGGAAACTTTTTTCTTGAAACGAAAGACCTTCCACTGTTTATTCACAATCAAAACAGGCGAGTTGCGAAGAATTTTGTACGTGGGTTGCACAAGTTTTTGGTACGACTGGCCGGCCAACGTCTTCTCTCGTTCACCATCATTCGAATTCCTCAACAAGGTTCTGTTAGGTAGATAGGAGGCTGGGGTTCGTGTGTAATTACACCCCCTTGGGTTGATCTTCCTACTCCTTTTATAAAATGCCTTTTTCGATTGTGTTCGAATTGCCCTACGCATTAAATAACTCAACTTATACATTCCATTGTCTCTATGGACTATTGGCTGCGTTCCGTGGTTTTGTGTTTTTTGTCTGTTGTGTGAGGTGGGTCGGTGTTGTCTGTAGGTGGAGTGTTGGGGTATATTGCTCCTGTGTTCAACAGTGGTTTTAATCAGAGTTATTTATGGTATTAAAGGACTACTGTCCGGGTTTCTTTTTTATAGTTTCGATTCTCACAGATGACTTAGTTCTTTTTTTATTTGTAAGGGTTTCTTTTATTTTGTAACTGCTTTTCCTCATTATATGAGCTGTTGGACTGATTATGACGTTGTTTGTCGTGAGCATTCCTTCAGCTCTCACATCCACCAAGGAGCCAATCCCAGATCGATCTCGTTTCCAAACAAGCATTCGTCCTGTCGGTGAGTACTTTACGAACATTTATACCCGGACGACATTTGCTTCTTTAGATCCTGTAATCCTTTCATCTAATCCCCCGCCTCCTCTCTCTCTCTCAACCATCTTTCCAGACGCCATGGGAACTTACGGTTTTATATCCAGACGATCCCTCTTACGTGACCATCCTGAAGTTAACTTTTTTTCTTATCCAGAAGAGAGGCATTTTTTTGTTGAGCACCAAAACCTTAATCTGTTTGACCCCCTTCATACAGTAACGTCGGCTGTGGTTCTTGTAGCCGCACTATGTCGCGGAAACTTCGTGAACAATCGGACTGTCTTATTTGTTTAACAGGTCCTCTGGTTATTCCTTGACCCTTCTTTGCAGGTTAGTCCGGTTCAATTGTGTGTTTGATAGTTAATTTCAGCATAGGTTTTTGTCACGTTAGAGTTCCGGCGTGCTCAAATGCCTGTCTGTGTTACTCGGGGCAATGGCAATTTCAAACTGTGA
>CAEFZP010002126.1:0-75533 GCA_903064625.1 Mallotus villosus
ATATCTCTGACACTCCCTCTCTCCCTCTCTCTCTCCCACCATCCTCCCTCCCTCCCTCTCTCTCCTCTCTCCCTCTCTCTCTCCCACCATCCTCCCTCCCTCCCTCTCTCCCTCTCTCCCTCCCTCCCACCATCCTCCCTCCCTCCTCCCTCTCTCCCACCATCCTCCCTCCCTCTCTCCCTCTCTCCCACCATCCTCCCTCCCACACTAGCCGTACTGAATTCCCAGGGACAGTTTCACCAGAGCTTGCCCTTCAACCAGATATTCTTTCTTTCTCTGTCTCTCTCTCTCCATTTCTCTCTCTCTCTCTCTATCTCACTCCATCTATCTCTCCATTTCCCTCTCAGCTCAGTCACCCTCTCTCACCCCCCCCCTCCCTGCCCCTCTTTCTCTGCCTCTCTTAGTTTATCCTCTGTTAATCTAGATTTGCCGTGTGTGCAGACTACTGGGTAATGGCTGTTCTCTCAGTGCTCAAGTACTCAAGATAATCTGAATTATCTCCTGACATGACATCTACTAAACACCACAGCAACAACTAACTCAGACACTTTCGCACTGGTTGAATTCAGACCTGAATATAGCTGTGTATTTTTGCAGTTGTCATAGCCCTTCTCCTTATGTGAATGTTCACTTCATGAAGCAGACTGTGCACACAGCTTTCTTCTCCGTGTACACTTATACTGTTATATATATTTTTTTAAATATATTTTAGACAAATAAAGCAAGTCATTGCAGTGGCTTCCTGACGTCTTAGTCATATCTCATTCATATTTAATCAACAACAACATCTATTTAATACACACATTTTGATATCTCTTTATGGGTTCATAGAATAAGAATCTTCTAAATACTTGTCTCATATATTGTGTAACAAAAAGCCCAACTTGGCTTAGAGAGAGAGTCACAAATGAGGCTATTTTTTTACAAAAGGCCACATTTTTCAACCGGCAGATCTGACTGATGATTCAAGTCTCGCTTTCTACTCCCACAAGACAAATTGTATAGGATGCTAATGCTGCTATGACATTTCTATGCTATTGTATTACTTTAAGGCACCTTACACATCAATTTCACCGTGGCAGAAAGCTCATATATCATTTCACGAAGCGAGCCTTACCAAAGCAGAACTGTATATTCGTTGTGGTATTTCTGACAGTTCTTAATACAGTGTCGTAAATCAAGCTTTATAAGTCCCTTACATGCAATGTACAATATTATAGAAGCTCTTCTCCTTTGGGGATTTAAAGCCGACGTGTTGCTGTGTTTTCCTCATCAGTGCTCTCTCGAAGCCTCAGATCACCTGAAGCTACCTGCTTTCCTGGACATTAACATTTGGTTTTACGCCAAAATTGTATTATTTTAGCTTTTATAAGAAGCCACTGATAGTAAACTCAGTGTCCTGGTTGCTCACTGGGTAAATACACAGACCGTGTAGGGTGAAGCCTTACTGCAGCGGCCTGGGTTCATCTCTGGCCTTGGCCCTTTGCTGCATGACGACTGTTCAATAAAGCATGAAAAATGCCAAACAGTTGCATCAAAACTAAGAAAAAAGGGCAACCCTGTGTCAAAATGGTCTTAAACTATACTATGCCTTAATCTTCCCCTTCTATTGATATTTTTAAGCATTTACTCAAACTGCATTTAATTCGTAACTAAATCACCTTTGAAACAAGCTAATCCAAACGACATTGTCAGTAGCCTACCATCTGCTCAGTGAAAATATGCCCCCAAAAAACGTAAATATAGATAAAAACGCATTTAAAAAAAAGAGCAAATATAACACGTTTGGTGAAAATACATGTTGACACATTTCCAATTAAACCTGTTGTTCAGCATGTAGTCTAATTAATTTGTTCATACCAGTGGCGGTTCTAGCACATTTGGTGCCACGGGCAAGGGGCAAGGTTTACCCCCCCTGCCCCCCCTCCCTGCTGCCCCCCCCGAGATCTGGGCGCCCGCCAGTTCACACACTCTCACGCAACACTTTGAATTCCTCACGCTGAGAATAAGGGATAACTTATCTCGCTATATACAATTAATGGACGAGGCGCAGGCATACGGAGGAAAGTTTTCTGCCGAGGTGAGAGCTGTCTCGAGTTAAATGCCACCTACCAGTCCGCCCCCCCCCCTCCCCCAGTTGAGAGGTATGGTAATCTCCAGACAAAACTTGATCAAAACTTAAGGGCCCTGCATATGAGAGAGAGGTTGTGCACATTGAGTACAGCAGGAGATCAAGGATCAGAAGTGAGTATCTCCAACAGTGTTTTACTCGTACTAGCCACCTCACAAAGCAACCACATTCCCAGCCACCAGAAAGCTGCTGGGTTGGCTGGTGCTCCCAACACTCTGATGTCACTTCCTGTATCTGCCCTTCAAACACTTCCTGTCTCTTTTCTGAGTGGCATTTAGCCTTTTCCAGTTGGTCTGTTCAGAGCTAAGCTATGACTGGACTGGAAATGGCCTTTAAGTATAATTACCAATGTTGTGTTGGTTTGGATCGGCTCTCTGGAGCTGAGACAAGTAGCAAAAAGTCACATGTTTGTTTGTACGAGAGCAAACGAGTTCTGCGTTGTCTGAACGCTGTGACATCATCTCCAGCAGCCGGGGGGCGTAAAGGTCACCTCGTTCTCTCGTTCGCCCTCGCTTCCAACCACCAATCCCAACAGCGTAAAAAAAAATAAAAAAAAACGAATGAAGTGCGGAGTTTAATTAAAATCCTGACACCCGTAAGGAAAGAACATGTAATCAATATGCATCGAGGATGCAATCCATCGGCAGCGCGTTCAAAACTGCTTAATGACGCTGGAAGCGCGGTGTCGAGGCCGAGGGTGCGTAAGCACAGGGAGAGGAGGACAGTATGGTGGAGTGGAGATGGCTTCATTCATCACAACAGATGATGATTAATATCCACCTCAGATGCTAGTCGTCCACGGTGACCATAACTCACACTGGATATTAACAGGCTGGGCCGCAGTAACAAGTCGTAACTTTTTTTTGCCGTGCTATTAAACCTACTGTAGTTTAGATTATAGCTTCCTTATCGTGCACCAAAAAAAGCTTTTTTAATGAGTATGAGAATATAGAGAATGGTTTGCAATCAGTGGCAGCAGTAAGACCTGCCCTGCACTCGTTCTCTCCTGACTCCACGTGTGATGAATATTAATGATGTTCACTCAGGGGGGACGATGTGATACGATATCTCCACTGGCCTAGCCTGCGCCACACGTGATAAAGAAGTTTGCCTTCGAGGTAGAATCTGGTTGTCCTGCAATGTGGGTCACGCAATTAAACTCTTGTTATTAAAAATTCCTGCACATAGTGTTATTGTCATTGGGCTCCATTATTATTATTACAATACATTCAAAGAGCGGTTGGCACGGTGTGGTGCGTGTTTCTCTGCCCGCTAAGCTTGCTATAGTTTGGTGGGAGACAGCCTCATTTCATAGAGCCAGGGTGTAGGTGATGTGGGATCACAGCGTGCGTGTGTGTGTGTGTTGTTGTGTGTGTAGCTGTATGCTGCTCAGTAAAGCTGAAACAAACCTGATTGATGAACTCATTATTTGGCCCAGGCAGTTAAAAGTCTCAGGGTTGAAATTATGACACACTGAGAAACACTTGAAAGGGTCCCTACACTCATTTCAGGAACCACAGTTCGAGATGTATGAGGTTGCAGCTAATACTGAAGCTTTAATCTGTTTGAACCGCAGGGGGGAGAGTACAGTAGAGACTACAGGCTCATTAGTTTAGTTTCTGATGTGCATGTTGCTAAAACTCCTGTCTCTAGTTGTGATTTGGCAATGAATTATCAATGCAGCTGATAGTGAACAGAACAGTCTGATTCCTGCTTGTGTTCGTCGGTAGGCAGTGCAGACAACGTACAGTAATCATATCAATGTTCTATCAGCGTTCTGGCAGCGTTCTGGCACTGTTCCCCCACATCACGTATCACACCAGTGATCCATATTTCCCCCCACAAACGAGCCTCTTTTAAAAGCAGCTCTTCTGTCAAAGTGACCTTTGTGTCTTTGTCAGCTTGAGGAAGACTCCAGCCTCTGGCTCTGTGAGACCCATCTCCTGTTCTGCTCACGCCATCTGTCCATCGCTCTCTCTCTCTCTGCCATCTCTCTCTCTCTGCCTCTCTCTCTCTCTGCTCTCTCTCTCTGCTATCTCTTCTGCTCTCTCTCTCTCTCTCTCTCTATCTCTATCTCTCTCTCTCTATCTCTCTCTCTCTCTCTCTCTATCTCTCTCTGCCTCTCTTTCTCTGCCTCTCTCTGCCTCTCTCTCTCTCTCTCTGCCTCTCTCTCTCTCTCATCTCTCTCGTCTCTCCCTCCCTCTCTCTCTGTCTCTCTCTCTCTCTCTCTCTGCCTCTCTCTCTCTGCCTCTCTCTCTCTCTCCCTCCCTCTCTCTCTGTCTCTCTCTCCCTCCCTGTCTCTCTCTCCCTCCGTGTCTCTCTCTCCCTCTCTTCATCTTCCTCACTCCATCTCTCCCCCTCTCCATCTTTCTCTCTTCCCCTCTCTCTCTACAATCAACACTGTTCCTCGGGCTTAACATTACCATTGTCTCTGGGTTTGAATTTTGCATGCCAGTAAGACTAATAAGCCAATTGAAACAAACCTTTGAGCAAAAGCATAAAGTCTCTATTTAGAGAAGCCAGACCGCCACAACCTACCAAAGGGATATGTAAATTAATGGGCAAGTGTTTCTTCTTCTTTATCTTGGTTTTTACAAAGCTTATTTTCCTGTGCTTATCACTCTGGGAAGCGTAACAGGAAGTGAGCACACAGTGGAAAAACACACACAAGCCTGCAGACTAGAAACCCAGTCCAGCTCCAGTTCCAACTGCCAACAGAACCCTTTCCAGCCAGCAATAATTGATCTATTACGTAAGAGGCAATCAACACACACACCACTCTCATTCTTAGACGTCTTTATAAGAAAGCTCAGGAGATAGAGAAACAGATTGAAAAAGAGATACTGTGGAGAGAAAGAAAGAGGTAGGGAGATGGGAGTGCATGTTGTTGTTGATGTCTCTTAGGGCTCCTGTAGATTCTGAATGAGTTTGCTTTCTCCTCTATCAATTCAATACAAAAATAAAATCAATTACACACAACGTTGGATGTTTTGCTAAAAGCCCCCTTTTAACCTTCACTCCACCTCCCGTAACCTGTGTCCACAATCCTCCCGCCTTTGTTTGATAGTCTTGGATAATCACCCCGTTGGCAAACACAGCCAGCAATAAATCATTGAGTATTTATTCTGAGAAACCAAAACTCTAAAACAAAGTTGCTTGACACGCTGCAGCGGGCCTCCAATGTAATTAGCTTCATAATTGGCAAAACTGCAGCCTACTCTTGTTATGAAAGGCTAATGGAACAGGAAGGAAATCAATACCTTGTGTCGGAACCTCACCACCGGTCGATAGGGCAGCTGCCCGAATCCCTCCTGGCTGTGCCTTGCCTCCGCGCTGGGCAAGACGATGCCCAACAAGAAAACCGCCAGCGACCAACATCCGGGCGTCCTCATTGGTATGTTCCTGTCAAAAACAGAAAGGAAACCGTTGAGCGTTCTTCGCGATCGTTCCGGGAAGTTCGATAACGCACCGTCGAGACACTGCATCAAACGCTCGGAAATTAGCGTGAGACAATGAGAAACCGCAGATCCGTCTTCGGTTTAAACTAACGCTATCAATAATAAGTGCCTCACACTCCCGAGAGATTAGATCTCGTTTGAAACCATTAAGTGGAAATGGGCGCCATGAGTAAATCAAGATTGAAAAAAAGACACCAAGAGTTACCACTAGACGATAATTACTATGGTACCATTTTAATTAGATTGATGACTGTTGTACATTTAAACATCTCTTTGTAGACATTGTTTAATGCACACATTTTCCGTATCATTGAATCTGACGTTAACAGAAATGAGTATATTACTGTGTATCTCCAAGAAGTGAATTTTACTTGAGCTGGATGTACAGGGCACATGCATAACTTCCTACAGTAATTGTTTTATATTATAGGGGTATAGCTGACATCACAGGGTACAGCAGCCTACATGAGTGGGCTCTAAGCAGTTAGAAGTAAACAAGTAACAGTGTGTTAGTTATGGAAGCTAATTAGTGGCATCATGTTTTGAATTTGAAAAAGGCATTGAATACTTAATATTGAAACTTAAACACCATCGAATTTGTTGGTTTTGAATTCACCTCACCTCACCTTCAAATGGAACAAAATCCAGGCAGCTAAAATTCGAATGGTGAAATTCAGATAAAAAAATGTATTGCCGATAAAATTACGATTGCAACTTTCAGGATACCAAGGTAAGCCAATCGGACCGTCTCACAGACCTCTCCTCAGGCCCCTCTCATTCAGGTGGAGCTGCAGATCAGTCATCCAATCACAGCCTGGGGTCTGAGTCAGTGATCCAATCACAGCCTGGGGTCTGAGTCAGTCATCCAATCACAGCCTGGGGTCTGATTCAGTCATCCAATCACAGCCTGGGGTCTGATTCAGTCATCCAATCACAGCCTGGGGTCTGAGTCAGTCATCCAATCACAGCCTGGGGTCTGAGGAGAGAGGTCTGGTCTGAGGCAAGCAGTACCTTGGTATACCGGATGTTGCAATCAGATTTTTTTCGCCATTAATATTTTCACCTCTAATTTTTATGATCTGAATTTCACCATTCGAATTTGAGCAGCCTTAATTTTGCCCTTAATAGGGTATTCCACATACAGTACTGTTAGATCTGATTTGATTGTATGGTAACACCATGCAATTGCATAGCAGCTGCAATGATGTCAACCTCATCTAAAGTGTCGCCACATTGTTTATCAATTAAAACAATTACAAATCCCATTCAAGTCCAGTGGGGTGTCATGTATATCATTATACGTCATTCCTGAAAAGGATATGTATCTATTAAAATCTCCATGTTTCAGTCCCAATACAACTCTAACGCTAAATTATTCATAACTCGGTATGAAAACACGGATGACCTCCCCACAACACCAATTAAACACCGCGGTGAACGGGAAACCCACAGCAGTGCACAACGCATCTCTCTCGCCCCAGATAGTCTGTGTGTGAGAAGAGGCAAGACACCAAATGTAGGAAAACAAAACACATGTCAGAGAGCGAGTCAGTACAAGTCTGCTTGTCTGTACAACTGCTGGGCTGGGGGTGGAGTAGAGGGAGGTGGAGGTGGAGGGGAGGGGGGTGGGGGGTGGGGGTGGAGGTGGAGGGGGGTGGAGGTGGAGGGGGGTGGAGTAGAGGGGGGTGGAGTAGAGGGGGGTGGAGGTGCAGGGGAGGGGGGTGGAGGTGGAGGAGAGGGGGAGGGAGACAGCCAGAGATGCTGGTTCAGGCCTCTGAATAGCGGATCAGGTGAACAGGAAGTAACATTGTTGTCCTGGTGATCTCGGTGGCCGTTGTGCACCCCAGCTGTGCCAGGAGGTTAAATGTCAACGTGTCATCCATCTCAGACAAACTAAGAGTTTGTGCTTCTGTGACTTGCTGGCATGGCCTGTTGCACGTATCCTGCGCTCCCTCCTCCTCCAAACACTAATAGGAGTACTACTAATAATACTCCTCTTCCTCTTTCGCTCTTCCACTTTCTAACTCTCATCTGATCAGCAGCATGTGTCATCCATCTCAGACAATCTAAGTGTTTGTGCTACTGTGACTTGCTGGCATGGCCTGCGATCCCTCCTCCTCCACATACTACTACTAATTCTCTTTTTACTCCTCTTCCTCCTCTTCCACTCTTCCACTTTCTAACTCTCATCTGATCAGCAGCAGATCTTCCGGTATCATCCATTACCTGTCCCTGTCTGTTTGGTACATGGATTATTCATGGTATGATGTTGTTGGATTAATGTGTCACACAGAAGCACACGCAGTGTGATGTATCGACATCACGAGGGCGATCCTTTTTATTTAGGCGTGGTCTCTTGACTGGAAGTCTGTCTGCTAAATGAATCATTCGTTTTTGGGAAATCTATCAACTACTAATTTAAAGATATTTCCGATCGTCTAACATCAAATAAACCATCCACAGTACTAAATAACAGGAGTGCAGTGTGCTTTGGCAAATGGAATAAATAAGTTATGAAGTGTACTTTGGAATCACATTAGCTCTCTTTGTTTTTTAGCCAATGAGATTTAGAATCATCCCTTGAC
Source organism: Mallotus villosus (assembly GCA_903064625.1). Classification (NCBI taxonomy): domain Eukaryota; kingdom Metazoa; phylum Chordata; class Actinopteri; order Osmeriformes; family Salangidae; genus Mallotus; species Mallotus villosus. Next base: position 8,175 of record CAEFZP010002126.1, read on the forward strand.
AACTTAATTTTAACAGGATAATTACTAATGCTTCCAGTTATCTGTATGTGTGTGTGAGTCACTGTGTGTTTGTGTGTGTGTGTGTGCATGAGTCTTTGTTTGGAGAGCACAAGAAGAAAGTGAGACTGAATTTTTTTTCCATATCCCCCCTCCCCCTCAAGGGAGAGTCATCATAACTTCTGGCTGGTGGCTATAAATCCTAGCGAGCATGTCTAAGCTTCGGCATTGACTTTCAAATGAAGACGACCCATCGCTCACTATGTACACAGCGAGTCAGGGCTCGATTGCCTTCCATCTGAGGCGCAGCACAGTACTGCGGTCTGCAGTACAGGGTCTGCAGTACTTGGTCTGCAGTACAAGGTCTGTGGTACTGGCTCTGCATCACCACAAATGACTTCTGACAGACGGAGGCGGTTGTTATCGCACGCACCACTAAAGCAGGATCAGTGACAGCAGGAGGCGATAAGATCCACCTATAAGGTCACTCCTGTCAGGTGACACACTTAACCTGAACTTTACCCTCTAATCTGATTGGTTGAGGCTAAGATGAGTCGTACCAGTGACCCCCACCTTTATGTTTCTTGAGCGCACGTTCCCATTTGCGAGATGGAGGCATGACGAAGCGTAGCGGGACAGAGGGGAGGAGGATTTGTCTCGATTTCAAACACGGTTTAGGGGGAAAGAAAAAGATAAAGCAAATATATTACGTTTTCAACTCTTGACTGAAGCTGTGTGACTGAAGTTGTGTGACAGATCTAAAGTTCCGGAATTCAGCACAGTGCTCTGTATTCTACCCTCCCTCTCCATTCCACCATATGCTCCCCCCCCACCCACCCCCCCCACCCCCCCATGAGACGATATTAAGAAAGCTCAGTTGCATCTCTCTGTGAGAGAGATCAGTGAAGTTGGAGTACGTCTGTTTGTCCCTGGGATGGCTCTCCTGAATGAGCTCTGTGGAACAACTGCTGTCTATTTGTCGGCTGAAGTAATATCGTCAAGTCATCGCAGCCTCTCTCACTCACTTATACCCAACTGTGTTATGAAGCGCATGAAGGGGCTCTTTCGTTTCAAGGCAGAAGTAAAAAAGAGGTACTACTTGAGCTCTGAGGAGGAACACTCTCAGGGATAGCCTAAGCTTCAGTGTTTTCTTTGTTAACCAGTCGAACATTTATCCCTCGTACAGAGAGGAGAGCAAAGACTGTCTCCATCCATGGGCCTCTCCTTGTCTCAAATAGTCATTCCACACACCGCACAAGATCCAGAGGATTTATTCCTATATCCTATATTCCTACCTCCAATATCATGAGCCGATGTACAGTACTGTACCAGTTTTGTGCACTGCATTCAGAACTCTCAAGCTCAGGAACTGCAACAGCATGTAAGCAGTATTTGAGGCATTAGTTTGAGCTCTGAACAATATGACCCTGCCATGACTTGACATGATACCCATGTGCGTAGATATGACATCCATGAAGGGAAGATGATTTCAAACTGACGTTTGCAATCTCGGGGGGGATTAGGAACACATCAGTGAGATGAACAGTCTAGTAAATTGGAAGGCCAACAGATGTTGTATTAGGACGATTATGAGAGACTTTGTCATTTGAATGTGTGGTGACGGTTTGTAATCTTGCCAACTGTGTTGCCAGCTGTAGGAGCTGACAGGTAACACGGTTTCGATCCACGGCACAGCCTGTAGTTTGTCAGTCATCTGAATCAACGGAGGGACACGATATCCTCTAGTCTAATGAGTCAGCTTCATGAACCCGTGAAACCCTTTTTTGCAGCGAACATATCGTGTTGTAAAAGAGAGAAGAAAGGAAAACGAGGTAAACGGTGTAAAGTGTCAACTGTGTAATGACACACTACTGTAGTGGGTAAAAGACATAAAACAACCCCTGCTGCAAAAATATCTGTTATTTTCAAATGGCTTTAAGTACTGCAAATATAAAAACAAGTCAGGCAAACAGTTCTCATCAACAATCCTCTAACGACCTGCAGGCAAATGAAAAAGCTCTGAGAAAGCTCTGAGTCACCAATCACAACCTGACTCCTCCCTCTCCTCCCGAGGAACCAATCACATCCTGACTCCTCCCTCTCCTCCCGAGGAACCAATCACAACCTGACTCCTCTCCTCCCTCTCTTCCCAGAGGGCAATTAGGATTGTCCTCCAGCATCTCCAGGGCGTGTCATGTGACCTAAGCCCCCTGGTCACATGGTTGTGTTCTTTAATAGGATAAGTGTGGAAACGGGGAGCCTTATCCAGGCCTAATCCAAGCCTAGGGATGGACGATAAATATCCCTGACTCATTACTCAAGGAACACTGTTCCAAATGCCAGAAGGATAACAGCACAGCCAGCCCACGCTGGGAGATAACAGATGAATAAGGAGATATGCCTTTCGTGTAAATTTGTCGTCCACATGTTGTGAGGGTGTTATTTATCATCCCGGACCCCTTTTATGAGGCTGTTATCTGTTTCATACAGATATCTATCCAAACGCATAAAATGTGATTACATTGAGCTTTGAACTCACGCTTGTTTCATTGTGCCTCCCCTTTCTAAATCCTTTGCACTGGAGATAAATTTGTCATTGAAGGAGAAATGTCAAAATCCTGTCAGGCTGTGCCTCTGGGATTATGTGTCTGTCTGTCTGCCTGTCTGCCTGCCTGTCTGCCTGCCTGTCTGCCTGTCTGCCTGCCTGTCTGCCTGTCTGTCTGTCTGTCTGTCTGTCTGTCTGTCTGTCTGTCTGTCTGTCTGTCTGTCATACAAACGGACAGACAGTGGATCCTCCACGTTCTCATCGTTCTCCTAAACAGACCAGAAGAGCAGGTAATGCTTGGTTCATGATTGCGTAGTCCTGAAGACGAAACCCAATCACGTCTGAATGCTCCCATAAAAATTTTAAGAACAACTCCCGAAGATTCCACACGAGAAAAGACAAAAACTGATGGAATTTCCCTGATCTGAAGCGGCAGTGAAGACGACTTTCTGTGGACGCCTCTCTAACCCAATCAGAGGGAAGCGTCGGCGTCTGAACAGCAGTGAAAAAGACATTCACTTTAAACTCTCATCAGATTTCATTGAATTTCGCCCGTTGTGAAAAAACCCTGCACCTCCCTCCCACCCTCCCTCTCCATGGTGACGGCCCCAGTCGACCTTTCCGAGACAAAGCAACGAGCACAAAGAGCTGAGGGAAGACAATGAGCGCCAGGCCGTAGGTGCTGAGGGCATTGACAGCACTTCAGACACACTAACTAGCCTCCTGAGCCCTCTCAGCATCTCGCTTTCCCTCTGAGCTGGACCTCCGAGACGCCGGGGTTCCTCCGGGGTTCCTCCGGGTTCTCCAGGGGGTTCTAATTGTCTCTTGAACATCTTCTGCGCCGAGCTGTGTTCCTGGGCGAACCCTGCCGACCTTGTGATCCACGGTGCGTCCTCCGGGCCTCCGCGCTGAGGTCGACGACTCGCGATGTTACATTTAGTCATTTAGCAGACGCTTTTATCCAGAGCGACTTACAGGAAGTACAGGGACATTCTCCCCGAGGCAAGTAGGGTGAAGTGCCTTGCCCAAGGACACAACGTCCTTTGGCATGGCCAGGAATCGAACCAACAACTTTCTGATTAATAGCCCAACCGATAGAGCAGGCACCTGCTGAACAGTGTCTCTCTGGATAGAGCAGGCACCTGCTGAACAGTGTCTCTCTGGATAGAGCAGGCACCCACTGAACAGTGTCTCTGGATAGAGCAGGCACCTGCTGAACAGTGTCTCTCTGGATAGAGCAGGCACCTGCTGAACAGTGTCTCTGGATAGAGCAGGCACCTGCTGAACAGTGTCTCTATGGATAGAGCAGGCACCTGCCGAACAGTGTCTCTGGATAGAGCAGGCACCTGCTGAACAGTGTCTCTGGATAGAGCAGGCACCTGCTGAACAGTGTCTCTGGATAGAGCAGGCACCTGCTGAACAGTGTCTCTCTGGATAGAGCAGGCACCTGCTGAACAGTGTCTCAGGATAGAGCAGGCACCTGCTGAACAGTGTCTCTCTGGATAGAGCAGGCACCTGCCGAACAGTGTCTCTGGATAGAGCAGGCACCTGCTGAACAGTGTCTCAGGATAGAGCAGGCACCTGCTGAACAGTGTCTCTGGATAGAGCAGGCACCTGCTGAACAGTGTCTCAGGATAGAGCAGGCACCTGCTGAACAGTGTCTCTGGATAGAGCAGGCACCTGCTGAACAGTGTCTCTGGATAGAGCAGGCACCTGCTAAACAGTGTCTCTGGATAGAGCAGGCACCCACTGAACAGTGTCTCTGGGTAGAGCAGGCACCCACTGAACAGTGTCTCAGGATAGAGCAGGCACCTGCTGAACAGTGTCTCTCTGGATAGAGCAGGCACCTGCTGAACAGTGTCTCTCTGGATAGTCATTGAGTCTCAGGTTGGAAACCAGCCGAGTACAATCCTTTTAGTCGTCAGCTAACCCTGTACTGATTATGTTATTTCTCTAATCACTAGCCCCACTGAAACCCTGGCCTCTGAGTGACGACATCAACATAATTTCGGTTGAGCTTCAATACACACCACTAAGTTACACAACGCCACCAACATTCTGTATGTGACAGAAATGTCAACTGGATGCGTTCACTTTGCCACTGCGATGAAACGCTTCCATGCGCGAGGACCTGCAGTGCCACGTATGAGAGCCACACGACCGGCTCTTTTACAGTGCGTCTGGATCTGACACCAGCATGAACAGTCTGAGGCGTTTTACGATCTTGGGATATTGTAGTTAACAGGAGAGACGGAGCGTGACATTGCCTTCATACAGCCAAGTAACCGACTGAAGAAGTGATGAGTAAAATAATGTAACAGGAATGGTTCGGATGGTTCGTGGATTTTGCCTTGGAGCTCTTTTCGAAATGGGAGCGAGGTGTGATCTCATCTCTTCTGAACAACACTGTCCAGGTCAGACGAAGCTTTGATCCATGGTGAACTGCAACCTGTACGACCATTAAAAATCTGAACTCGACCACACACCAAACACCAGCGGTCTGGCACACACACACAGCCAGGAATTGAACCAGAAACCTTCTGATTAATAGCCCGATTCCCTAACCACTCAGCTACCTGACCCCCATAGTTCTAACAGTACTTTTGTGGAACTGGCAGGAATGGTGATGACACATGTAATTATGTGAATGGTGATAGACAAGGAGAATTCTGGAGAGTATTCATAATGATGGCAAGCCAGGGGTTCTCTGGTTTCAATCCTGAGGGTTTGGGTGACTAGGGTCCTTAATGCCCTCAACCTGGTTCAGTACTGATGGAAACGTGCGACGAGCACAGTCACTGCGGTTACATGCATTCGAATTACTGGCTTAATCGGATTGAAATAGAATTATCCGTTTCTTGTAAACACCTTAATTCGAATCATTGCGATCCGACTACGATCCGATCGACACCCTGGGATAACTCTGTCCGATTCGATTGATAATTCGAATAACGCATGCATGTAAACGCTTAATCGGACTATGAACTGGATTCAGCGTCTTTGCGCATGCTTGAGCCACCCTCCCAGGTCGTGACACGGAAGTCGAAAAAGGTTGTCGCTGCCAGGAGCTGGCCCAGTAGAAACAAACAAACGACGCGATGTACAACCCAGAAGACTTTGTGTTTGCTCTTCATCAAGACTGTTCGCCGAGACCTTTGTGGTACTGTGGCAAAGTGCAACCACATATTGGTGGTCTGAATTAAATTATCCATGTTCTTTCGGCGGCGTCTTCTCTACTTTATCAATCTAGCCAATATCGCCGTTTGCATTCGCAGTAGGCTACTCCTACTGTCATCATGCACGGAATGTAGAGGGACGTAGCGTCACCTTGCCATCTTTCTCGAAATGTTGATGTTGTTGTCATAAATATATGTAAACGCCTTCATATATATATATCTATGGTTGTTGTTGTTGGTAGTGGTGAAGAGGTCAAGCGGAAATGGCTGTATCACCACTAGTTGTAATGAAAACAGCGCCACGTATCGGACTGGGATATTACATGCTTTCGGCCAATAATTCGGTTTATTCACTTGCCATGGACATTCGGATAATCCAGTTCTGCCAGAGAGTAGCATTATTCGAATTAAGCAAGATTCGAATTACTACCATCATGTAAACGCACTGACTGATACACCACTTAGCCAGCGACATAGCTGAAAGCCAGCAATCTGATGCCTAGGTACGCTGGATTTAGAGGGAGAAATGGAGTTTAACCCATTCAGTCAACCCCCTCAAACTCACTCTATAGCGACCCCAACTGGTCGAGCTACGCCGAGTGTAGATCTGAGTTCAACTGAACCCCACTAATGTCTTGATGATTTAGGCTCATATAAACTTTAACACACACACACACACACACACACACGACACACACATTCAACCAATCAGTCAGCCTCTCAGCCAGCTCTATGTAAACCTTCTATTGACATCCAAAACCATTCATAGTACAGACGGAAAAACAATTTCATAATAACAACAATAAAGTCAAACTAATTTGCAGAAGTGTGCTTGATTCCTAAAGACTTCAAACACAGACTGTCTGTTTAGGAGCAGATGTCCAGCGCAAGACAGAAACGTGGTGAAGCTGTAAAGCTTTAGCCGAGACTTAATTTAAACCTCCCAGCCAGGGCCCACTAAGCAACGCCATGCCAACAGGCTCGCTGCAATACAACGCCTCTCTTTTGTGACTGAAACTCACAAGGCTCCACAAAGCAATAAGCATAAAATATGACCACGCCGTTTTCAATTTGGCATTTCTAAGCGTGGAGCTAAGCACCACAGTACACAGCACCGAGGAAGAAGATGTGTTTGATAACACCACTTTACAGTGAGATGATTTATATCATGTAGCCTAGCTGATAATGCTGAAAGATCCACGGTTCAATTCCTCAGCAGCTTGGCGTTTATTACTTCCAATTTACACCCCGCGCCTCCCTCCTACTTCAAACTAATGTCTGCACGCCTCCAGTGCCTCTACCACTTACTAAAATGTCATCCCTTACCTGGGCTATCCAGAGTTTTCCTGTTTAGAACAGACACACTGACTCAGAAATGAGCATGGCTAAACCCAGGGGGCAGGAAGTCATGGCAACTAGAGGCAGATGGGACGATAATTCATGTTGTTTTTCAGACGGGAAACTTTCTTCCCCACCCCCATCTCTAACCTGTTGCTAAAGGATTCCAACGTATCGGAACAGGAATGAGAAGTCATGTTGTAAAGAAAAAGGTCTCTTTGGTCAAAAAAGTTCTAAGAGTCAGGAGTTTTTCAATGCACACGGTATAATCTGAACATTGTCATTTTTTATATGACATTTCAATCGTACAATAGATTATCAGCCAAATTGCAAGGTCTGGCTGTTTTCTTGACTGCATGGATTCTCATATTGACTGTCCTAGAGCTTGTGTGAGCCACCTAGAGCTTGTGTGAGGCACCTATCTCAGAGGCCAATGCATAATCCATAGGGTTCATAAAACATAGATGACAGTACCCATGACGACTCCAGTCCGGAAGAAACGTATCAATATGGAAGTAGAGATTTACAGTAAAGTGGAAAAGCCTTGCAAAACACAACCTGCCCCTTTGTAACACAAGCCACTAGAGGGGTGACATCTTATGATTAGAAACAGAGAGCGAACCAATGAAGTGCAGGCTCATCCTTACTAACATTTAATCAATACAAAGGGAGTGGAAGGAATAGGCAATGCTGCATAGCTGCCTACCTGCTCAAATACACGTTCAAAAGGAGAATGCTCCACATTTAGCTCCCTCTCTTGGAAGAATTTTAACTTGAGGTGATTGGAGAGAGTCCTGTCAATTTTGGAGGGCCTAAGCATCTGACGTTGGTCTAATTGAGTGAAAAGCAAAGGGTTGTGGCAGGTTTGGAAACTTTAGATTAGACTGTATATATATATATGATATATTATTATTATTATTATTATTTTTACAAGGACCATCAAGTCCACAAATGCAAATGAGAAAAGCCGAATCTCGCTTTCAAAATCATTTGTTTGCGTGACAGAGCCTTAATTGCCCACGGGGTGGTGGTACGAAGACGTAGCCTACTAATTCCGAACTCAATCAGATTTTTAACAAGAAATGTATCAGAAAACATGACAAGACGATTTAAAGTGAGATATAGTCAACAGAAGGGGTATATTCTAACAGACAGGTCCATTCCGATTTAGACTAAATAAAACAATGTCTTAACATGAAGTCATATTAACGCTGCCTCACTGAAGAATCCACAACAACCAATGGGTTGGAATTAAACAAGACAATTAATGACCATCACGAGCGCATTAAACAACATAGCCAAATCACGCACAGTGGAGGGAGAGGATAAAAACAAGAGTATAATCCCTCCGCTGCTAACGGTGTCACTCAAGGATTAGCGTGCTAAGGAAAAACAACACGCTAAGTACTATGCGGCTAAATTAAATGACCTGCGAAATGGACTGGAGTACCTCGGACATGGACGAAAATATTACATAAAAATTAAGGTGATTTGGTTTAAGAAGTCTTCAAGTTGCTGCAGGTTTTAGTGGGCTAGAACAGTCGACAGTGGGGACTAACTCCCGTGTTCATTGTGACTAACTTCATTGCCAAGTGATGCCACCAAATAATGACCAAATGACAACAACGAGACTATCGGGTCCAGCAGTCGCGGTCTGAAGTGGAAATCGTGGATCGTCATTAAATAGTTGTGCAATCGCTTGTGCGTTTGGGTAGTCATTTACAATGGGACACATGACAGAAAAGACTTCATGGACAGCTAGTGTAATTTCCACGGTTTAAATCATTCCGCGTAGTTCACCCGTTCACCAACACAATAATCTGTACGTAAACGTTTAAATGTTTTACCTGTATGTCCAGACGCAAAGCATCCAGAGTATAATCCGAGAAAATATTTTACAACAAAAAAACTGTTTTAGCCCACTTCACTTCAACTGCCAAGTACGTCCGATGAAATCCACGGTTAGTGATATGATCCACGCAATAAACGTCCTCAGAGGAAGTTTGCGTGAAGCAAGCGCTTTAATCCCTTTCGGAAATACTATCAACAAACGGCGACTGGAGAGAGGATCCTGACTTCAGCACCTCGGTAGAAGTGGACAGCTCCGGTAGCACGGGTCTAACCTCTTCTGTCTCTGGTCTTCTCTGCCACTGAGGCACGAGCCACCAGCTCCAACCAAACTCACCTACTGGCTGCGTCCCCGATCGGATTTACATACAATCACAGGATGAACCAATCAAAATCCTGCAGAGGGCAGCCGTAGCGAGAGAGTGGATAGAAGCGATGTGGATTGCCCGATGCCACCCGTGCGTTGCCCTTGACTGAAACCAACAGGGTTGCCGTGTCAAAACTCGAGTTTCCCTCGAGAAAAATTGGTCATACAGTATCACATACCGACTAAAGCCGTCGTGAAAGCGAACTGACTGTCGCAGGGCAGGGAGAATGACAAACATATTTTTACAAACTAATATAAAATGTGAACTTTTTATTAGACTACATTTTTGATAGTCTAGTTTATCCGCCACATCCATGGGTAACAGTAATCTGTTTTGATCATAAAATATGAACTGGAATCTACTCTAAGTGCATTGGCATGCTTGCAAATCACCCGGGCATTTTAAATGACACCAGACCTCACAGATAGACAACATAAAAACATATGACATTCAAATGAAAATGATAAATCCTTATATAAATCGGGAGATGCACATTCAAGCCATGGGGTTGTGTGGTTTGTGTTTGAGTGTCACAAAACGCATTACCATAATGAAACATGTTGCGTACGGATATTCATCCCGGCCATATGTCAAGCCGGTGTGTCTCTGCCACTGTCACATTAAGTTAAAGCATGATTTATAGACGGAACGAGAGGAACAACTCTATTTGCATTCTCCCTCAGTGGGTTGCCACATCTGTGCTTAGACGACTATGGATGTGACACGGGCATCGCTTAAAACTGCACTGATTCATCACATTGACGGTGGTATAGTCTTGCATGTTAATAGGATCTGAAGGAGGAGGAAGAGCAAAGGAAGAGAGGTATTTTCGTCATCCATTTTGGGTCTTGAGAGACCCAATGCGCTTGTCTTCGAATGTGTGTGCTTGCATTGGTGTGTGTGTGTGTGCATGTGTTTGTGCATGCTTTTGTGTGTGTGTGTGTGTACGTTTGCACGTGTGTGTGTGTGTTTGTGCTCCCTGGAAGGGTGTCGTGTGGAGATCCTAACAGTCTATGACACATGCTACAGGCAACATCACTGGCACAGGCCACATGTGACATGTGACTAGTTTCACAATCCATTATACATGAAACTGTCAGGAACCCAGTGGCAGCCACTCACCCTCCTGCTACCAGGGGCCACGGCATCCCTGGTTCTTCTCCTGGTTCGACAGAGGCTCTGTAGTCTCGGAGGGGAGGGGGGGGCTGATGTTGGCTCAGGAAGAGGGGAGGAAGAGGAGGGGGGTCAGATGGCAGAGTGTTTAGGGAGTCTCCGTGTGAGTTTCCACGTGCGGGTGGGCCTCTAACATCTAACACAGTGGTTCCTCAGGGAACACCTGTCCTGCATGTTTTAGATGTTTTCCCTGCTCCAACACACCTGATTCAAATGAACGGGTCGTTATCCAGCTCTGCAGAAGCCTGCTTATGACCATTCATTTGAATCAGGTGTGTTGGAGGAGGGAAACATCGAAAACAGGCAGGATAGGGGTGATCTGAGGACAAGGGCTGGGAATCACACAGACCGCGTACGTAGGCTATCACACAGACCGTGTGCGTAGGCTATCACGCAGACCGTTGTGTGACTAAAGCACCTCCAAGAACGTGTCAGAAAATCATCAATAACTAAAATAAAACCACATCAATAACACCAACAGGGCCCAGCCCAGATCACCGCAGACTTCAGCCAAGCCTAATGGAGTCCTAGCAGTAACTTGGCAGTGGTTTGGTACCTTGAGACACCTCTGAAGTTTGTTTGAGTTGAAGAAACCCCCCTTTTCTCTGAGAGCCCAGTCCCTCGAAACCAAGTTTAAAGGGGGAGGGGAAAAAATCCTTACTCGGTTAAGATAAATAGTGGTCCAGTCTCCCAGCCCCTGTCTAGGCTGCCCACTCATCTCAGCTGGCAGTAGCATTGCCCTTAAGCTCTGACAGCGTGAAAGAGGAAAAGTACGACTTATATTAGTTGGGTCCGTTAAGCTCCTTCCAGCTGTGTACCCACCCTGGCAGCAAAGAAAAAAGACAAAAACACACAAGCACACAAAGAAAGCACACATATGGACCAGGGTGATAATTCTGATGTGTGTGCAAACTTGATCAAAGCTTTTTCCACACAATCGCTCTGATGTTGAAATGCAACAGGATTTAGACACCCACACAACTAGGAGAGCTAATTACTCTGTCATCAGTAACAGAGAGGCACCACACACACACACACACACACACACAATAGAACACAAACACAAATGCGCACACACACACACATACACACAGAGACTCACATTCATGCCATGCACACACACACACACACACACACGCATATACACAGACTGTACTGTAAGATTTCTGTTAAATGCTTTGCTTGTGGGGGAGTTTCAGGTTGTATTATGTTTAATTAAGATATAAACAACAACGTCTCGTCCAATTTGTAATTAACGTTATAGCGTGGTGAACAGCTTCCTTTCCACGTAGGATGTACTATACACTGTATCTTCCCTATGGGACACAGTAAGCCTTATCACGTACAGTAGAACTGAAACATTAGTTTTAAACCAGGCTGTTTGGTCAGAACCATCCTCTGCTCTCTCCTTTCCTCGTTCCTGCGTTCTCTGAGTAGCACCGCAGACCTGGAGATTGTTCTCTGGGCTTGATTCAACAACGTGATTGATTAACCCTATCTGTTTCATTGATCGGGTGATAGTTTCGCTGTGCTACTTTTGGACTCTTGAAACGACACCAGAGCTGCGAAGCCTCTTTTGGGTGTCTGGGTGTTGCATTCAGGGTGAGATTCATCCTCGATTCTACATAACACAATCATAAAACTGTCATCCTCTCCCTATCCCTGTCACACGAGGGATGCTGAAGCAACTGACAGAATACGACATCATATCGTCTCGCAGAATTTGCTGTGTTAGATGACAAGGCGTTTTTTGGTCGCCTGGGAACACAACAAAAGAAGTGACACAGACTTGTCTTGCTGACGGGGTAAGTGCAGGCAATTTAGCAGCTGTCCACAGGTACTAAACACTGAGGGGCCGTACCGGCCGTACAGGCCTCTCTCATACCTTCTGACACCCTCTCTGACTGAAAGGGTATCGTGAAAAACCAGCACTCACCAAAGAAGTTTAGTAACTGAAAAGTTAAAAAAATTACATAATATGAAGCTTAAAAAAAACTATTCTGCAAGTTGCCTAACGGTTCCTGTCATCACATTCCCATACTGTACGCCACCTAACATTTATCCAAAGCGTGGATATTAAAAGTGTCGTAGTCAGCATAATAAGTGGGCTACATTTTTCACTTAGATTATCTCAGATACGCTCTGATTTACAGTAATTAACACAGACCCCCAGAGTGAGAGATAACAATAACTTCTTTAATTATCTCTTTTTTTTCATTATCTCACCCAACAAAAAAACACCCTCCTGTTCTTTAAAGCTGGACCAATTTCAAGTTTAGAATCGGACCACACAATCCACTTCTTCCAACTCCTCTTTGATTGTTTCTTTACAGCCTCGGAGGCACAAGACCTCAACAAGCACCCACTTACACCTCCGAAACGACTCCCCAACCCGCCTCCAATCTCTCTCTCTCTCTAATCACATTTCACTCACCCACAAACCCTTCCTCTTCAGCGGCTTGCGGGCCCTCAGAGAGGATCCCCACAGAGGCCCTCACCTCCTCCGCGTTTTGCTTCTCCACTCCCATCATTGTCTTGCCCCGGGCGAAGACGCTGTTATCCCACCTCAGCGATGAGCGATATCCTCCTGTCTGTTGTCTCTCGTCGGGGACCTTTCATCCTCCCCTCCCCCGCCCCTCCAGTAAACTTGGCTCTGTGACATCGGCTCTCATGTCGACGGCGGCGTGTCAACCTCGTTCTCTCGGAGCCCTGGTATTTGTCATTTGCCCTTTGAAACACCTGACTTACAATCTATTGTCGATAGGTCTAAACGTTCGGATGCATCTATAGTCAGCTATTGATTCACTTTGAGATGTATACATTTAATGCATAGATGCATATTTATTTTTATAGAAAATGTACCATGTGTAATCTTTGTGACTGACCAATCCACTTACTCAAGTCCTGTAGTGCCATCTAGTGTCCACTGAGGGGAAGTGACACATCAACAGAACAGTTTCTACCTGGGGTCTCGAACCCTCATGGTGCTCAGTGAGGTAGGATACAGGACCCTCCCAGCAGCAATGATATACAGGCAAGGCCACCTCTCTCTCTCTCTCTCCTCTCTCTCTCTCTCTCTCTCTCTCTCCTCTCTCTCTCCTCTCCTCTCTCTCTCTCATCTCTCGTCTCTCTCTCTCTCTCTCTCTCTCTCTCTCTCTCTCTCTCACCACCATTTGAATATAACCGTAGGCCTACTACTATTAAAATTAGAAAGGGGTTGTGTTTTAACATCTGTGGTTGGACCTCGCTAATGCTCTGATTATGGTGTAGAGAAGGTTTTCACTCTAAATGAACTGTGGTGTTGGAAGTGTGTGTGTGTGTGTGTGTGTGTGTGTGTGTGTGTTGTGTGTGTGTGTGTGTGTGTGTGTGTGTGTGTGTGTGTGTGTGTGTGTGTGTGTGTGGTGTGTGTGTGTGTGTGTGTGTGTGTGTGTGTGTGTGTGTGTGTGTGTGTGTGTGTGTGTGTGGATGGGGGTTCAAGTGATAGTTGTTTGTTTTTATAAGCAGCCGTTCGATATTTGGAAGTGCCATAACTTGACAGACCTTCTGAAAATGTGAAGGTAGCATGTCGTTACAATAATGATGTTTAAGCTTACGGCACACTGTAAACGTTTCAGAGTTTGGGTTGGCTATTTTATGCTGTTGATTTGAATATGTATCCTTAGGTGTTCAATTTCCCCATAGAGCGGAGTGAGCGATCAGCGTGAAATAATCTTATTCTGATGTTTTTGACTGTGAGTGAAAGCCCCAGGCCAAATTCTGTTTTGATGACATTTAAATGTGCACTAAGGTAGGATATTCTGAGTTGCCATACAGTGTGATCTTTAAATTCACCCACAAAGACCTCATGAATGTCATGTTGCGTTTCACAGTAGGCCTACTTTTGAAAGCTACGTTTAAAAACCATGTATGACATTTGAAAGTCGTAGTTTCTCTCTCCTCTCTAGCTCATCATCTCGCTCTCTCTAGCTCTCTCTCTCTGTCTCTAGCGTCTCTCTCTCTCTAGACGTCTCTATCTCTCTCTCTATCTCTCGTCTCTATCTATCTCTCTATCTCTCTCTCTATCTCTCTCTCTCTCTCTCTATCTCCGCTCATCTCTCTCTCTCTCTCTCTCTCTCTCTCCTCTCTCCTCTCTCTCTCTCTCTCTCTCTCTCGCTCTCTCTCTGACACACTCAGTCTCTCTGCATAAGCGTGAGTAGTTGTGTTTGCTGGGTCACTCATCACTATTGCTCGGTGCGAACACAAGGGGAAATCATGGCAGCGCATCGGGTCATCGTCTACGGCGGAAAGGGAGCATTAGGTTCTGCATGTGTTCATCATTTCAAATCTAAAGGCTGGGTAAGAAATGATTGTGATTGTTGTGCCGTTTTGTTTTTCAGTATAAATCCTAGCACCATTTATTTCGCAATGGCCACTTGTTGATACACCCCTAGCTTAGAGTGTGTCATGATAAAGAGGCAACCAGTAGGCTATAGGCTATTCATTTGACTGAAGCGTTCGTAAAACTTTAAAACTTTATTTTTTAAAGACAAGCTTACACCTATTTTGTAACTGCGTTCAAACCCATCATGATGAACATCTGCATTGATTTTTATATAATTCACTAATTGATGCTCATGTTTTTGTCAACAGTGGGTAGGCAGTATCGACATAGTGGCGAATGAGGAAGCGGACGCGAACGTTTTGGTGAAGTTGTGCGAGTCCTTCACACAACAAGCTGGACAGGTACGCTAGTGGACATCCTTTATAGATGACACCTGCATGGACTTACAATGAAATCGCTCACTTTATCTGTCTAGTTGCACATTGCGAGGAGTAGGCTACGACCTTTTTATGATGCTTCCGTTCATTTTAATAGACTACTACATCGGACCAGTTTTTTGGCGATATTATGCTATTTTTTATACAACTTAACGCTTCTAATGTGGTTCATAGTCATAAAATATAACATGTTATAAAATATTACGTTGCACTAAATTATTCATAAAAAGAAAAGCAAGATAAAGCCAGGTTATTAGCTAGGCTTACCGACGCTGCCTGACGGATGATGTTTAAATCCTATCTTTCTCTCGCAGGTGACAGCAGATGTGGCCCAGTTGCTAGGGGAACAGAAAGTGGATGCCATCTTGTGTGTGGCGGGGGGATGGGCGGGAGGAAATTGCAACTCGAAAGGTCAGAGTTCAACAATAACACTGACGCGATATCATCAACTAATTTTGAATCCGCTAATGTATCAATGTGAGACATTAACCGCACAATGCCTGTCATCGGGCCTTCATGTGCGGGTCGGGACCTGTTCAGGGGAAACCCTTAAATTAATTAAACGAACAACATTTGCTCCGAACAAAGCCTCGATTTAAAATCTTACTGAATATGTCTACTTCAGATTTGTACAAAAACGCAGATATGATGTGGAAACAGAGCGTCTGGACCTCCACCATCTCCAGCCACTTGGCCTCCAATCATCTGAAAGCTGGAGGACTGTTGACCTTGTCTGGGGCCAAAGCTTGCCTTGCTGGCACTGCTGGTAAGACCATCTTTTGTCCAGGAACATGTTATGAAGCATTACCCTGTTTGACACCAGACTGTTTAATTCAGATAGTGAAAGGACTTTGGTGCAGCCTAAACATATAAGCAGCCAAAACAAATAGCAGCTTACTGATCTGGCCCTTTGAGAAGCAGAGCTGCAGAAACACAGAATGTAAATTAGGAGAGTGGATGGGATAGTATGAACCACTGTGATTTAAATACATTTGTTGAAGTCATACCGTGTCTGCCTTGTGGATCACAATACCCTATACAATGTAAACTAGTATCTGGTACCATCAAATATAATTACCCCAGCGCCTCCCCTCTATAACACCCTGATCCCTATGCCTGTGTGTGTTGCCCATGTGACCCTGATCCTGACAACAATTCCAATCCTGATGCCGTCTGCAAAATCCTCCCGTTCTGATTGGCTAAGGGACTGGGTGGAGAATGACTCAGCAGTTCTGGTCTACATGTGGTCCTGGTTATGAGCTGCAGTTCTGGTGCTCTGTGGAGAGGATGATTACCTCCACATACCAGACCACATATCGTATGACTACACCCCCCATGGTTTAAGAGGTTTAAGGGTCTCGAGTGGCAGTTCTTTCCTCTTTTGGGAGTTTTAGGATAAGAAGATATCATGTTGATTTCCATTCTTACGTTTTTTTAATAGTTCACTTCTGAAAGAGAAAATAACAACAACACATTGTGTGAACTCATTTCAGGGAACACCGACTGTGAACAGAGAGACATTAACAGGCGAAACTTGAAACTGTATATTTGTTATATCTGTACACATGTCAGCAAGCTTTGATCAAACAAGCAAACAAAAGCCTGTTTGCTTTGCTGGGGCCTCCCAGAACAAAGTGTGCCATCTGTGATGATTACGGGTGATAACGATGAACAGTGCCTATTATCTGAGCCACGAGCAAACCGCTGGTCGCTAGAGATCACATGGTAACCTACATTGTGGACATTCCATAGTGGGCTTAAAAGGCTTAATCAGACCACGTGAACGACCATGACCTCAGAGTTTGACCGTCGACCCTGGATTCTGATGTCTAGTTTGACCTGTTAACAACCTTGTTTGAAGGGATCCAGTGTGCCTACACTCAGGTTGAAATCACCTCTGTGTAAATGGACTCTGAGTTTCCCCTAACTGTGCTAACGGTGTTTCTAGAGTTCCCCCTAACTGTGCTAACGGTGTTTCTGCTGTCTGCTCTAAGTGACTGTAACCGAACAGAGCTGTCCGGCTCTACAGACACGTGTCTGTGTTTCCCATTAGTAAATTAGTTCCACTTCTCTCCTCCCTCCTGGAGGGAAAACAACAGCTTCCAGACTCACGTCTGTTTATCCTGCCCTCTGATTGGTTCCTTCCTCTAAGGTAGTCTGGGTATGCTTGTCAGGTATTCAGGGGGAGGGAGCCGATGCAATCTCATGAAGCACAGTTTAAATGAAAAAGGCTGAAATATTGATTCCAGATGCTCGAGCAACAAACACTGATGTAAGAGATCAGACTGTTATATATACCTCAGAAGCAAAGCCCCTCTACAAATGTATCATGAATTGGCCAGTTTAAAATATCTATAACTACGTCAATCTGTTTTATTTTATCTGTGTCTCTTTCTCACTCCACTAGCTCGTTTATGTACAACTGCTCTCTCTGTCTAGCTCTATCGAGCTACCAACCTCGTCTCTAGCTATGTCCGATCTCTAGCTATGGTACCCAGCTCTCTCTCTCTATCGCTCCCACCTCTCTATCATCTCGCTCTCTGTCTCTCTCTCTCGCTCTCCACCTCTCTCTTTCTTGTCCTCTCTCTCTCTCTTGTCCTCTATCTCTCTCTCTCCCTCCCCCCCCCTCTCTCTCTCTCTCTCTCCAGGTATGGTGGGTTATGGGATGGCGAAGGCAGCAGTCCACCAGCTATGTCAGAGCCTGGCAGAGAAGGACAGCGGTCTGCCCTCAGGAGCGGTCGCCGTGGCTACCCTCCCGTGAGTCACCCTCCATGTTTTCAACCATGTCTCTAACAATGACTACCTCTCCCATGTCCCCTATAGGAGCAGGCATTAAGGACTACATCTCCCATGTCCCCTATAGGAGCAGGCATTAAGGACTACATCTCCCATGTCCCCTATAGGAGCAGGCATTAAGGACTACATCTCCCATGTCCCCTATAGGAGCAGGCATTAAGGACTACATCTCCCATGTCCCCTATAGGAGCAGGCATTAAGGACTACATCTCCCATGTCCCATATAGGAGCAGGCATTAAGGACTACATCTTCTATGTCCCCTATAGGAGCAGGCATTAAGGACTACAACTCCCATGTACTCTACCGGGGCTAACATTAATCAGATTGTCTCTGCCTTCCTCCACTGTGCATTAGATGACATATCTATCAAGACACGCTCCAACACAATTACTGTCAAGCTGGGTGGTTTTCCTAGTCTGTGTCTGTGAGAGAGCAGCCGTTCTTAGTCAGCATCTGCTGATTCGCTTACTGGATGGGCTCTTTGCCAGAGAAGTACAAATACTTTGTAACTGTACTCAAGTAGATTTTTCTGGTATCAGTTCTTTACTTCACTATTTATTTATTTTTGACAACTTTTTACATTCACTCTTAATTTTTTTAAACAAAAATATTTTTGAAACTTTTTGGGGAAAATATTTGTGAAACTTTTTGAGGAAAATATTTTTGAAACGTTTTGTGGAAAATATTTTTGAAACGTTTTGTGGAAAATATTTTTGAAACTTAGTGAAAAATATTTTGAAACTTTTTGGGGAAAATATTTTTGAAACTTTTTGGGGAAAATATTTTTGAAACTTTTCAAAACGTTTTGGGGAAAATATTTTTGAAACTTTTCAAAACGTTTTGGGGAAAATATTTGTAAAAACGTTTTGGGGAAAATATTTGTAAAAACGTTTTGGGAAAAAACATTTGTAAAAACATTTTGGGAAAAATATTTGTAAAAACTTTTTGGGAAAAATATTTGTAAAAAAAATGTGGGAAAAATATTTGTAAAAACTTTTTGGGAATTTTTTTTAAACCATTCAAAACTTGTCTCAGGTCAGATCTAACTAAATCTTTTTAACAGATCTATCCAAAAATGGTCGAAAAAGGTTAGAATTGAAATAAAAAAAACTTTACATCATTGATGAGGACTCTACTCTATTGTCCTCTGCTCTGCTTTAATCTACTAAGTGTAGTTAGCACCTAAAACATGAGTATCTGTACTTCTACTTGACTGAAGGATGTGTGTACTTTTGCCACCTCTGGTTCCTGCTTTCTGCTCTGTCATCATGAAAAGCCTGCGTGACACGTGGGGGGGGTTTCTTTGTGGCTGATATATTGTGAGGCTTCATCCTTGTGCATTCCACAAACATGAAGAAGAACTGAGGCCAGAGTTCCCTCTCTCGCCCCCCCTCTCTCTCTCCCACCCCATCTCGTGCACCTCTCTCTACCCCACTCTCGTGCCCATTTCTATCTACCCCTATCTTGCCACTCTATCTACACTATCTGTCCGTAGCTCACCCCAAAACTTCATTCACGATCTCACCCCCACTAGTTACCCTCGACCCCAACTCCACCCCCTTCTCTTTCCTTCTCTCTCTCCCCTCTCTTTCCCTCTCTCTCCTCTCTCTCTCTCCCCTCTCTCTCTCCCCTCTCATCCTCTTGCTCTTGTGCTCTCTCGCTCTCCCCTATCTCTCTCTCTCTGGCCGTCACATCTGTTTAGCATCAGCATCATGACTTGCGTTTCTGCTGCAACACACAGGCAGCATGGCAGGCAGGCCTGAAACGAACCGAACATCTCCTCTGAAAACTGAAAGCATGCTAAGAAATGTGATGGCTATTAGAATACATGAATCTGCTACTTACTACACTGTGTATAACGTACTAGAGTAGTAGATAAGAAGCATTTTAATTGGGTAAATAAGATGACATGTATACTGTATGTAAAACAATTGCTGAGATAGTTGAGATAGATCCATATAGTATATAAATAGCTTGTAGATGTGATGATGTACGATGCGGTGCAGCTGTGTAGTTGTATAACTGGTTAGCTGCGTAGCTGAGCTGTGGAGAGGTGTGTTTGTGGTGGAGATACAGAAGCAGTCCTCAGTATTAGCCACAGGCTGTTCTCAGTCTTACCCCCAAGAACAAGGCCTGATTATCATCTCATTTCATTTGGCAGGGTTACCTTGGATACGCCAATGAACAGGAAGTTCATGCCTGACGCAGATTTCAGCTCCTGGACTCCTCTGGAATACATAGCAGAGTGAGGCTTTATTTATTCATTTGTAGGATCATTATTATTGTATTTCCAATACTCTCTTGTATTCCTACAAATCATGTAAATATACTGTATTTCTTGTATCTTCAACAATACCATTCTGACCATTTAGTGCAATTGTCATAATCATTTGCCTGTTCGTGGGGAAATTCGAGACGACTGCTGTATTATGTACAACAACATACAGTCCAAAACCCGGATTTAAGAAGAGCAGAGAGATCAGAAGTGCCATATCTCGCCACAAGATGGCGGTAGTGGTTTCACGGCGGTTACTAGGGGAGGATGAATCACAGCCCCAATCACATGACTGGCCTCGCTGTTGACATCATTGCCGAGAATAGAACCAAAGTACGCATGAGAGACTTGTGTATTGTAATTACACTAACTGATGCGTTACTAATTGAAGCCTTTAATCTTGAGTGGTTTGAACAGCTCTCTCCTGTCTGTGTGGACTGTAGAAACAAACCTCTACCTGCTCGGATGCTTCTAGCAGAGATAGGAGGGTTATGAAACGCTGTGCGGCGTCTAAAAGTTGCTTCTCCCTGCTGAGCTTAGCGAGTTGCTGCTGAGTGTCCAGCCCCCAGCCTCGGGGAGGGGGGATTAGACGGGATTTGAGCCAGCCTCATAATCCCACAGGGTTTGGACGATAGTAACTCCACAGATTAACTGTGGAGGCAGATGAGGGGCTACGGACTGGGGACCCAGAGGGTCGGGGCAATTAGCACCTCACCCCCTCTGTCAAGCTCTCATCTCCACCGCTGTCGCTTATTTTTACATAAATGTATCTCAACTGTTTTTCTTTCCCCCAGTAAAACACCAACGGGAGTGAAAATGTGGTGTTGTACGTACGGAATCATATCCTTCTTGCTCGTCCTCAGTCTCTTCTCTTCCTTTTGTTCTAGAACTTTCTTCCTGTGGTCGACTGGCGTGGATCGCCCCGCGTCAGGCAGTCTGATGCAGATGGTCACCTCAGGGGGCAGCACTGAGGCAGTCCCCACACAGTAGGGGGGAAGGAGAGGGAGAGGAGGTGTGACAGATCGTTAGAGATTGTTAGAGAAGGGGAGAGGAAGGAAGTGGGTAGGGGTTTGTATGAGGGGTGGGGGAGAAAGTTGGTGAGGTGGGGAGGGGAGGGGGGGTGTTATGGGCGGATGAGATGGAGAGGGGGGTAGGGGGTGGAGAGGGAAGGGGTGGGGTGAGGAGGAGGTAGAAAGGGGGGTGTTAGGGGTGGGGAGGTGTGGATGGGGGAGGGGTGAGATGAGATGAAGTGGGGAGGGGGTGGAGGGGGTGAGACGGGGGTGAACGTAGAGAGAAGTAGAGCAAGATGAATGGTTGGGGTTGGAAAGAGAAACATTTCTTTTCTCACAAACCACAGTATCCCAGCTCCACCTAGGATCTGCTCTACATTACAGTGGTGTGCGGGTGTGGCCAGAACCGAATCATGCACATGACTCATGCTACACTTACACAGTGACTAACCAAGACTAGATCTGCATTACCTGATGTACTGTTCCAATTCAGTACTTACTTATTACACAGAGTAACTAGACACAAATACAGTTTTGTATGCTTCGGATCCTTATCTTTGATGTCGTGTTCTGTGACGTCAGTCCACTATTACTGCAACCAATGGAACCCAAAGACTGAGTAAGCCGCTGATTTTAAACAAACGTACAATGCATTCTAGTGGAGTGGCCTTACTGTGTGTGTGTGTGTGTGTGTGTGTGTGTGTGTGTGTGTGTGGTGTGTGTGTGTGTGTGTGTGTGTGTGTGTGTGTGTGTGTGTGTGTGTGGTGTGTGTGTGTGTGTGTGTGGTGTGTGTGTGTGTGTGTGTGTGTGTGTGTGTGCTAGATTCAGCTGACTTGTCAGGCGTAACTTCACGCCTGCGCTCACAGTGGGCTGGATTTAAGCTTTTCCCTCATCCATAATGTCAGTGTTTTGAAGCAGGGTGTCTGTATTTGTACCACTGGTTATTGTGTTCTCTGGCCAAATAAAAATCTAAACTTCTTGTCACTTTGTGTTTCTTAGTAAACGGTTCCTGTAGAATGTAATGCACCACGAACTCAAGTGCATCAAATCCTGCTTGTAACGTATCTACCACAGGGTGGCGATCTTCCACTACAGCCATTCCCAACGATCAGTCCTGTTCTCATGGAGACTTTAAAAATGTAAAACTCAGCATAGGAGTCATACTCAAATGAAGCTAATCAAACTTTACAGAGTTAAAGACATTATACCGTAGAAACGTGATTTGCTGCCTCTTTGAAGAGCGTGTGGAACTTGACAAAACAACAGACGGGTTTGTTCACTTTGTGCAAACATTTTAAGCAGTGGAAAACCGGAAAGCATTGATTTTAAACTGTTGGATTATGACAAATGGTCATGGATATTTATAGGCCGCGCTGATGTACACAAACAATAAGCCAGTAAACCACACGGGTCTTGGGCAACCAACACCATATATTCCCCAGCTCGCTGCTCCAGGGCCTGCACGAATGCAAATAAATAGACCATAGTACAATTATTGGACCTATACTCTTAAACTCGGCTATTCCTCTTAGCCAGCTCTACCCAGGGGGCTTGCGGTCCTGATGACATGCACCCCAATAAATCACAATGCTCAGGATTAATAGAAAAGAACAAAGCTCTCCAGCGCCAGCCGGCTGATATGTATTTATTCGGTGTGCCGCGGCAATTCATCTAGACGTGTGAGGGCGGCGGGCCTGTTCAGAGCCTAAACTGCCGCATACATTAGCTCTCATGATACTTGCGCTGTAGAGTGATTGCCCAAGGGAGGCAAGACTGTTTTTATAGCCTAAAGCGTTTTACCTGATCAAAGATGGCCGATGCGATATCGCCTGTTGTTTTCGTCCCCGTGGGAGAAGCTAACACGCCTTGTTAGATGATATGATAGTGTTTGTTTGACAACAGGAGTCTAGGACTTGTTTTATACTCATGATGTTGGTTAGAATATTGACGGTCCGGTAGGCTATCGTGTAAAGTGAATGTGTAGATTCATAGATTTTGTTGAGTGTGAGGGGCGTGCTACTATTGCAGTGAGGGTACTTCACGGTGGTGACCTGGACACGCGCAGATGAAGTACCAGTCAAAGTTGTTCATTCAAGTGGGTCGTTGTCTCGTCTGAGGTTCATGCGAAATTGCCCCGGAGTCATGTTTACATGAAAGCCCCAGGAGATGAATTTCCTGATTAAAGGACCCCCCTCTCATGCCACCCCAACCCCTCCCCCACGGCTGCTGTTATTGGAGGTGTGTGTGTGTGTGTGTGTGTGTGTGAGAGAGTGTGTGTGTGTGTGAGAGAGTGTGTGTATGTATGTGTGTGTATGTGTATGTGTATGTGTGTGTGTGTGTGGTGTGTGTGTGTGTATGTGTGTGAGAGAGTGTGTGTGTGTGTGTATGTATGTGTGTGTGTGTGTGTGTGTGTGTGTGTGTGTGAGAGAGGTCTGGGGTGGAGGGGTTCCATGTGGAAGCCATTGGGACCAGGGACCAACAGTGGGCATGTTATGTGAGGCCAGATGGTTGTGGTTATCCAGGCTGGGTAACATGACCATGATGGGAGGAGTAGCCTCCCTCCACAGCAGAGCCTCTCTGAAGCTCACGAGGGCCTGGAGCTCACGAGGGCCTGGTCCCAGACGTTAGGCTGAGTGTTTGTACTGGCAGAAACATCAGTGGATTTGAGAATCTGACTCTTTAATGATGAATGTGGGCCGCTGCAGCCTGTCACTGGACTGGTCTTTACAACACTGCATGATCTCTGTTTTAATACGGAGGACATTTAATACAACTATTTCAATGAAATGATTAATGGGTGAATTTAAAATGAGCTACCATTGAAGAGGTTTTTTGTTGTGTGTTGTGTCTACTCGTATGAATCTTTCAGAATCTCCGAACCCAGTTTAAAAAATAACGTTTTGACAACGTTCAGCTGATTCACAGGCGCATAGTATTCACACGTTACTGTATGTAAATCCCCAAATGTGTTTTCTACCCACAGTTATCTTCCACGTCTCTCCTGCAGATGGCGCTAGCTCCCAAGTCAACCAATTTGAGATAAGCTAACGTAATTAAAATGTGCATGATAAGTTTTTAAAGTAATTAAATGGCCCTTGTGTCATTAAATCATAGCTGGGGTGAGAACAGAAGGGTTTTATATTCGTAAACACCTGAAGGTTCCCCTTTGGAACCCTCTGGAACCACCCAAGGCGTAGACAGCAGAACGTGTTGCCTTCACTCAATACAGGGGTGGACCCACTGTATGTAAAAACATGTGGTGCAGAGTTTAAACAAGGTTCTAGAATAACTTCACTCTGTTATATGTAAGACGTCTAGTAAGCACATTTAAATACAATGGATGGATGAATACAGTTAACAGATTTATACATTCTTTGTTCTTTTCCGAGGAAATGTATTACCACAGTCTGTGCAAAGCCTTACATAAACACAACATAACACTACATAACACTTACATACCTGTAGCGACAATCCATGTACTTGTTACCATGGTGTTCTGTGTAATGATGCTTTGGCAAGGGCCAGTGTGTCTTTGCTTTGATGTATGTCATGTGAGAACATAGAATCCATGACAACACAGCACATCTACAGCATGTCATGACAACGGTTTTATGACATCACAATAAATGAAAAATCTCTTCTTGAGCACATGCTATTGATACATTCAGCCTATAGGGTCCTGGTGAATTCTCACGAGGTGCGATGTGGTGAAATAGGATCTGCGCGAGTTGCTGATTGAGGCTTATAACAGGGTTGAAATCTCTCTAAGTTGTTTTCTATACATGGAGCAGAAATCCAGCAGCCATTGTAGCAGACGTCATATTCAGGTCGTACGCAGCCTGTAGATTATATACAGCACAGCTACAACAAAGATATTCCTGTTAATACTATTTAAAAATAGAGATTAAAGGAAGGTTTAAGATATAGCTGGAGGGTAAATCTAATCGACTCTGAAATAAAATTGATAATAACAAAAAGAGGAGAAAAGAAAATCTGAACAATATTAGGAAAGACGATGCATTCACGTTGTTTTAGACAGTTTTGCACAATTTACATCCAACGTCCATTACGAGTTTGGGGGTTAACCCCTCGTGGCCTGGGTAAGTGAACGATGGCGTGGTTAAGAAGAAGTCTCAAGCTGCAGGCTTATATTCCCTCCCCTTACCAGATGAGCCTCACGACTCCCACACTGTGACGGCTGGCGCCCCAGCTGGGAGAGGGAGACAGTAGAGCCACTGGGCTTGTCACTATAAGATGTCAATTACAGTATCGACTGTAGAGAGATTCAGAGGCGGACAGATCACTGGGAGAGGAGGGGAGGAGTGGAGCAGGTAAAGGAGAGGAGGAATGGAGCAAGGTTCCCTAAAGCCTTTTCTGAGTCTTGTGTGACATCTTGGCGATTTAAATGCACTGTTTACTGAAACTCAAAACTTGAAAGGTGTATAGGAACAGCACGTGGCAGTAAGTGTAACAACTGAATTTGTTGTCAGTGTGTCTGTGTTCAGCAGGATTCCTCTGTGGGCGTTTTGGTCCTAGTTCTAGCCTCCGAGCAGCCAACAGATATTGTGGTGGTTGTTTTCAGTCAGCCAGTGAAATCCAGGTCATGGGTGTGTGTGTGTGTGTGTGTGTACACACATTTGTGTGGTGCGGGTGTATGTGGTTGCGGTGCGAGTGTGTGTGTAAATGCGTGTGAGCGTGTGTATTTGTGGGGGTGGTGGGGATGTTGTGACCGGATTGAGACTGCAGAATCTGACCAAGATAAGCCTCTTGGGTCTGTGGTCCAGTAGCTCAGGGGCTTATAGTCACAGCTTCACTCTGCTGCCATGACCTCCACACCACCCAGCACCATACCACGACCTCCACCCAGCACCATACCACGTCCTCCACCCAGCACCATACCATGACCTCCACCCAGAACCCCACCATGACCTCCACCCAGCACCATACCATGACCTCCACCCAGCACCATACCATGACCTCCACCCAGAACCCCATCATGACCTCCACACCACCCAGCACCATACCACAACCTCCACCCAGCACCATACCACGACCTCCACGCCACCCAGCACCATACCATGACCTCCACCCAGAACCCCACCATGACCTCCACCCAGAACCCCATCATGACCTCCACACCACCCAGCACCATACCATGACCTCCACCCAGCACCATACCATGACCTCCACCCAGAACCCCACCATGACCTCCACACCACCCAGCACCATACCACAACCTCCACACCACCACCCAGCACCATACCACGACCTCCACCCAGCACCATACCATGACCTCCACCCAGCACCATACCATGACCTCCACCCAGCACCATACCACGACCTCCACCCAGCACCATACCATGACCTCCACCCAGAACCCCACCATGACCTCCACCCAGCACCATACCACGACCTCCACACCACCACCCAGCACCATACCATGACCTCCACCCAGCACCATACCACAACCTCCACCCAGCACCATACCATGACCTCCACCCAGAACCCCACCATGACCTCCACCCAGCACCATACCACGACCTCCACACCACCACCCAGCACCATACCACGACCTCCACCCAGCACCATACCATGACCTCCACCCAGAACCCCACCACGACCTCCACACCACCACCCAGCACCTAACCAAGCTGGCTGAGAGTCCCCTTTTGGGAAACACATTCCCTCTTCTCCCCTTCGTTCTCTGCCCCAACATGTGTTTCTCATTTAGCCCTTCATTTTAGTTCTAGGCCCAGTCTGGTGGAGGGGGTGCAGAGAGAGAGAGAGGGGGGGAGAGAGAGAGGGGGGGGAGAGAGAGAGAGAGGGGGGGGAGAGAGAGAGGGGGGGGGGAGAGAGGGAGAGAGGGGGGGGGAGAGAGAGAGGGGGGGGAGAGAGAGAGAGGGGGGGGAGAGAGAGAGAGGGGGGGGGAGAGAGAGAGAGGGGGGGGAGAGAGAGAGAGAGGGGGGGAGAGAGAGAGAGAGGGGGGGGGAGAGAGAGAGAGAGGAGGGGAGAGAGAGGAGAGAGAGAGAGGGAGAGAGGAGAGAGAGGAGAGAGAGGAGAGAGAGAGAGAGAGAGAGAGGAGGGGGGAGAGAGAGAGAGAGGGGGGAACAGTTTTGCTGGTGTGGTCGTTTCTAAAACGTAGGTTATTTTCTTCCAGAATGTGCTGTGGTTCTGCTGAGAGAGGAGGTGTTGTTGCTGAGGGAGGCGCAGACACAAGGGGGAGGGGTCGCTCACTGTTCAAAGACAAATTCGGGTACTTTATTAAATTAATTCATTTAAGTGGGAAGATCAACATGACCTTTACTGATGGAATAAAAATGGCATCTTTCATAACCATGTTTTCCCCTAATATGAATTGCATCTACTAAATTTCCCTTGATTTAAAGACAATTTCAAATGTTGTAATGTCAGCCTTGACACTTAACCGTTTTTATCAAAGCTCATGAAATATGTTTTAGTGACCGTTAATATAATTTTCAAAGACATGTTTCAGCATGTTCAGTACAACAAGCAACACTACTGAACCCTTCATTATTCATGCAAATTTATGCAACTGAATACACGATTAATGATATTTCTGAATATGTAAGTGTGTCTCGGTCAACAGTAATGAGATATACCAAGAATAATATGTAAATTTGGTGAATTATTGAAAAGCCATGACTGAAGATTTTATATTAGTTTCCATGTTTATTTCAAAGATACATACATTTTTCAAAATGCTTCTCATGCCCTATTTGAGAACCAAATCTAATCAAACATCCTAATCAATAATTTAACTTTGTGTGTGTGTACATGTGTGTCTGTGTGTCTGTTGATGTGCACCTGTGTCTGTGTGTGTGTTGATGTGCACGTGTACAAATATTGTGTTACTGTCGGCAGATTTCAAACTTGCAAACTTGTGATTGACAGTGGAGAGTGTTCTGGAAGCACAGATGATAGAATACAGTGGAGAGTGTTCTGGAACCACAGATGATAGAACACAGTGGAGAGTGTTCTGGAAGCACAGATGATAGAACACAGTGGAGAGTGTTCTGGAACCACAGATGATAGAACACAGTGGAGAGTGTTCTGGAACCACAGATGATAGAACACAGTGGAGAGTGTTCTGGAACCACAGATGATAGAACACAGTGGAGAGTGTTCTGGAACCACAGATGATAGAACACAGTGGAGAGTGTTCTGGAACCACAGATGATAGAACACAGTGGAGAGTGTTCTGGAACCACAGATGATAGAACACATATCCCTCAGCCATCGCTGATGCCTTAACGTTGTGATTTTCCACATGTTCCTCCCCTCATCAAAGCTCTGGAGTCACACCCAGTCTGACGATTCATTACAGACTCACGAGAACTGAGAATGCATTGGAGAATAAGTCACATGATGACTATGAAAAGTCAGTGATATTGCATGATGTGGCTGTGTCACAAACTGTCACAAATGTTTGGCTGCAGTCAACCTTCCTCCTTTTCCCTGCATCATTTGCAATGATTATGTTATCAGGCCAGCCAGGCAAAAGGGTGGAGCAACCATAATTTCAGCGCGGGATTAGGCAGAAATAACGAGGTCACCAAGTTACAGTTGCCATGGCAACGACACATCCAAGAACACAGGATGCCGTTGCACGGGCCCCGGGAATCTTCTCACTTCTCTCTCGGAAAGTCTCTCTCTCTCTTTCTCTCTCTCTCACTTCTCTCTCAGAAAGTCTCTCTCTTTCTCTCTCACGCTCTCTTTCTCTCTTTTTCTATCTCTCTCTCCCTCTCTCTCTTTTTTATCTCCTTCTTTTTGGGGTGGAGACCAGAAAAAGGGAGAGTTTCACTTTTCTAAAGGCTTTTGTTTCCAAGCATATGCAGAATAATAAATTCTCTATCAAGCACATTTGCATTTTGCTGGCATTCATATTCTGTGGGAGGTCTCTAGTGAAAGGGGTGGATCGGCTCATTAGAAACACCAAGACAGACCAAAGTTTGTTGCACTCAAACCAGCATCGGAAGAAACCTGTGAAAGTGGATGGAAATTAGACGAGGGAAGACAGGAAGAAATACGGAAAAAAAAACGTGATAAATTCTCTCCTGTGTGGAAATCGTTTTGTTTTTCTTCTTTTCGTTGGAGAACAATTTGTCCAGTTCTCGGGTCCAAACGTTGTTGATGTAAAGGGCTTGAAGCTGCTGGCTCCAATCCAAGCATCTATCTGTTCCACACCTGGACACGGTTAACAACAGACAAGCAACAAGCCACCCAGCTTCCTCAGGAAGTTAACACCCTTGGGGGTCAGATGGCTGAGTGGTTAGGGAGTCGGGCTATTATTCAGAAGGTTGATGGTTCGATTCCCAGCCGTGCCCAATGACGTTGTGTCCTTGGGCAAGGCACATCACCCTACGTGCCTCGGGGGAATGTCCCTGTACTTACTGTAAGTCGCTCTGGATAAGAGCGTCTGCTAAATGAGCGTCTGGTAAACACCAAGAACGCCCGGGGATCCATGTATCGCTGTGACCTGATGTACACGACAATAAGAACACACACGAATGCATGATAATTCATCATCAGACACTTGAATGCACAGTGATCTACATACATTCGATCTGTACTCACGTGCTCCGCCACTGAGCTGTCCAACAATGGATGTGGACAATAAGCCGGTGTAGAATAACCTGGTGGTTAACATCTCCTGTATCTTCACGGCCTGTGTTGCGGCAGGGTGCTGGGCGGAGAGACCTGCTCACGGAGGCTAAGGTGTTAGAACATCTACGATTGGTTTCTCTGTCCAGAGCTTGGTCTGACCTCTTCACTAATATTCTCATCGCTGCTACAAACTAATCCCACCCTCTGGGGCGCAGTCCAGCTGCACCCCTCCCCAACTCCTTCAAGGTCTGATTTAGATCAACATTTATAAAAGTATGTTTTTTGGGACCACATTGTGATTGGGTAGCGTGGACAGCGGGCGACCATGCGGTCCAAGACTTTGGTCAGGTCCATGAACAGGAGGTAGGGATCTTTAGGTGAATCTACACGTTATTTTGGGCACCCAGATTGTGCCTGGCCTTACCTCTTGGTTCCCACTCATGTGCCCCCGCTGTGCCCTCCCCTGGGCAGCTCCTCGCCCCCCATACCCCCCCCCCTGTGCCCCCCATACCCCCCCCAGTGCCCCCATCTGCGCCACCACAGGGCTGCACCCAGCACCAGCTCCACAGAGAAACATCCAGAAGCTCTGCAGAGTGGTCGGAGGGAGAGACAGGCAGGGGGGATGAACCGAGGACAAGGAGAGAGGGGGGGGGGTGGTGGATGAGAGGAGAGGGGGGGTGTGGAGGGGGGAGAGGGAGGGGGATGAGAAGAAGGAAGGAGAGGAGAGCGCGGGGAGGGGGAAGGAGGATGAGAAGGAGGGAGGAGGGAGGGAGGGAAGGTGTGTGGGCGTCAGGCAGAGCTATGTCTGCGCTGCAAATCCGAGGAGGAATTTTTAAAGGCTTAAATCCCAGAGAGAGAAGCCTTGGCTTGTTTCACTACAAACACACGAGTGAAACGAGGGAGATATTCTCTCCACTGAGCTGGCTTCTAACAAACCCAACCTGGGAGTCTGGTGGAAATGGAAAAAGGTTTATTTTTTTACCTCTTAGTTTACAAACAGCCAAACAATCCATGCAAGGATCCATTTCCAATTAATAATTGCAACAAAAAAAGATGTAATTGTTTTTGTGATTGTAGTAGTAATTGATGTAACTATCCATTACGTAAACTGTATGCATGTAATGGATACAAACAATTCAAAATCCATAAGTATTATGGATTTTAAAAGAGCCTGTCATACAGGTTGATGATTTTTTGCTTTACGGTAGATGATGTTGGTTCGTGTGTGAGATCACTAATTGGATGTTTTTGTCGAACTGAAAGGAACTGTCTCAGCTTACAAGATGCAGGATGTGGTATTCTGCTGAATGTGTGTGTGTGTGTGTGTGTATGGGTGGTGGGTCATGTGCTTGTGTGTGCATTCAAAAGGGTGGGGGTCTGTTAGTGTGTGTTTGTGTGTAAGCATGTGTGTATGCTTGTACCATACGTGTGTGTGGGGTGGGGTCATGTTCTTCTGTGTAAGCATATGTGTGTGTGGGTGTGTGCATATGCATGTGTGTGTGTGTGTGTGTGGGTGTGTGCATATGCATGTGTGCATATATGCATGTGTGTGTGTGCATATGCATGTGTGTGAACGAGTATGACTAACAATAATATTAACAGGGACCTAGTATGTGGACGCGAAATAGTTTCAGTTCAGTTGATTACAGTCACTGTTGGAAGCAGCAAGAAAAGATTCTATATGGGAGGGGGATATTCCGGGGATAAACATTCTTATTCTTGCACAGTTATGCTTATAATACTAACAGATCATTTGACATCAGTATTTCATGTTTCCATGTTAATAATAAAGAGTTTAGCTTTCAACTTTTCTCCATCGCGTATCAGCATCCTCTGCACCTGCATCCTTTACATCTATAGTCAAACATTCGACCACTGAGCTACCCCCATCTTCATATCTGCATGAACTGTATATATATAAACATATACAGTATATATTTATATCCCTTTTGTAACATCCCGATAGGAGGGGCTTGTGGTTCAGTGTTAATGTACTGGATCTCTCAGTGCTTGAAAAGGTGATTCGACTGATGCTTCTAGATTCAGATGCTCCCTCCCTCCCTCTCCTCTTTCTCATGTTCTCCCTCCCTCCATCCTCCCCTCTTCATCTCCCTTCTTTCTCCTTTCTTCCCTCCTCCATCCATCCCTCCTCCCCTCCTCCATCCATCCTCCCCTCCCCTCCTCTCCTCAGCCTTCCTAACTGTAACAGAAGAAACCAATAGATGGGGCTGTGGGGTTTTGAGGAGCAAAGTGAATTTCTCAACGATTCAACTCGATCCACACGTGGTCATGTGGAGTCCTGTTTTCAAACCTGTTCTGTAAAACCACAGAACCACGCAGCTTTTGTCCCCACTTTACACATCTGTGTTTGCCTATTAGCTGTGGTGAAGTGGTGAAGTGGTGAAGTGGTGAAGTGGACACAGTTGGCTGGATAGACTATCAGTCCCCCTAAAGTGTTATGCCTCTTCATTACTTTAACGATGGTTTCCTAATGATACACAGAGTGGTGTTATGACAGATTGGTCACTTAATACTTTGGGAAACGGACGGATTTATCCAGTGTCAGTGTGTGTGGGTCTCTGTGTGTGTGTGTGTGCGTGTTTGTGGGTCTCTGTGTGTGTGTGTGGGTCTCTCTGTGTGTGTGTGTGCGTGTTTGTGTCTCTGTGTGTGTGTGTGTGTCTCTCTGTGTGTGTGTGTGTGTGTGCGCGTGGGTCTCTGTGTGTGTGTGTGTATGTGTGTGTTTGTGTTTGTGGGTCTCTGTGTGTGTGTGTGTGTGTGTGTGGGGGGGTCTCTGTGTGTGTGTGGTTCTGTGTGTGTGTGTGTTGCAGGTTTCCTGCTGAGCGGTGCGACTGGGAGTCTAGTGAGGGTAAAATTCCATTCTCTCAGCGGAGCAGCATTCTGCATGAGCCAATTCCCAGGAGACATTGCTCTGCATGTCCTCCAGACAGCCCAACTCAGGCTCAGCCGCGTTTATTAACTGACCTGGAGGGGAGGGGGAGGAGAGGGAGGAGGAGGGGTGGAGAGAGGAGGGAAGGGGGGGGGAAGGAGGGGTGGAGAGGGAGTTTGGGAGAGGGAGAGAGAAGGAAGGAGGGGGAGGGATGGAGAGGGGTGGGATAGAAGAGAGGGTGGGGGGAGTGAGGGATGGAGAAGGAGGTGGAGGGGGGGGGTGAGGGAGGGAGGGAGTAGGAGGGCTGCCAGGGTGTGGTGGTGGAGGTAGAGAGAGGGAGTGCGGGGGAGGGGGAGGGAGAGAGAAGGAAGGATGGGGGGTAGGGGAGAGCAGAGAGAGAGAGCGGTGGGGAAGGGGGTGGAGGGGTGGAGAGGGAGGGAGTGAGCAGGGAGTTATGGGTTTCTGTGTGTGTGTGTGTGTGTGCGTTTGTGTGTGTGCCTGAGATCAAGGGTGGAGGGGGTTTGTGGGGGGTGAATGTGTGTGCGCGTGTGTGTGTGTCAGAGCTGGTTGAAAATATTAACTCTTTCCAAGCTGAACTGCAGTTCGGCTACAAATCACCAATGAAGGTCTATTAAAAAAACAAACATTTACAAGACATTTTTCAATTTCAGAGAATGGTCAAACAAATCCAGCATCATATGATGGTGTTTGAGATGTCCGTCAGGTGAACACAGGTAGGAAGAAGAGTCAGGAGATGACAGAACACATACAGCCAACACTGTATATTTATAAACCTTGAATTACCACTTCATGTTGCAACCCTGCATATGAACACTTTTGGGTCGTTCTTCGCGGTGTTCCTGGACGTTCTTTCAGAACTTAATGTTGTTTACTACCTCTCACGTTACACCTTGGAGGCAACTAAGACACTTTTTTTCAAAAACTGAAATGAAAAGAACGTGTTGGGTTATTCCGTTTGGACTTATTCATCTTCCCTCAGTGCAAATATCAGTTTGTAGTTTTGTGTGTCTTTGTATAATTGCTCAACATGACTGCAAGTCTCATTTGTCACTAGTAAGAGGAGATGGCATAATTGAAAACAGCTTTTCAATTACAATTTGTTTAACTTAAATAATGAAATAAAATATGGAGCTTCAAAGTTAGATTTATTTTTTATTTTTTTATCCTTATTATTCCATCCAGTGCTGGAGAAGAGGGGAAAAAATCACTCACGGCAAAATGCAAATGAACCTGCAAGCTATTACGATGCTAATGAGATTCCACCGTAGGAGAATCCGCTTCCCCATCCGGGATATATTTCATCCATATTTGGAAAACAGTTTGTGTGTGCTCAGAATAGCATCCCATCGCTGCTTTGTTGACGCATCTAGCTTCAGGTCTTAGTTTCAACACAAAGACAGATTTAAAAGGGACTTTGTGACAGCGCTCGTATAGGTTAATTAATTGAAAAACAATCTGAATTCACGTCATTAATTTGCCTTAGTTCTTGTAGCATACGTTTTTTCCAACAAAACAATAGAATAGGCCTACTGAAATGTTATTGTTCATCCCTGCGTCTACGAAAGCCAGTCTGGATGTAGGCCTACTGTGGTTAACCAACGATACCTACTGTAAAAAACACTAAACAAACACAATATCATTTTTTTTTCGAATCCTAACTTTTTCAACTTGGCTGGTGATTATGGCAAGTAGCCAAAAAAAACAGGCCTAGGCCACCACTTCCCAAGAACACATCATTTTTCATCGACACAAACATTCACAACACTGAAGAGTTAAGATGTAGCGACAACTGAACGATAAGCTTCTTGTGTTAAAAAAAAGCGTTTTTCTGAGGTAGCAAGGTAGGCTAAACCGTGCTCAGGTGCAAGCTTCTGCCGCGGTACACTTTGAGCGGTATGTTACCATAGTAACACCAAGAAGAAACCAGAAAAGCAGTGTCTACATGCCCTGACCCATTTCGATTCTCATCCACAAGTGTTTTGTTTCGCTCACCTTGGAATTTCTAACGAAAGAACGTTCTCCAATCCGCCCCGTCTCCATATTTCTTGAATCACGACTTACTAATTAGACGATCCCTAATATAAAAACCACACTGGGAAATGTCCACCCTTTCATAGGAGTCATAATCGTGATTTATGAAAACATAAAAAAAACGTTGGACTCTGTTGAGAATGTTCAGCTCAAAGATGCAACCACACTTGAACGGTTAAGCCTAAATGCTTTAGGCAAGAAACCAAATCTTGCTAGAAATGTCAATGGAAAATGTTTTGAGATATAATTTTTGTAAGTTTTTAATTAAAGGTTTATTAATAGATTTTCGAACTTTTTTTTAATTACCCGACAAGATGCCTGCGGCGTTTGGATTACAACTTTTATCTGTCTCGATTCAGACTGCTTCACACAGTCGGACATTTTGGAAATACAGTTCATTAAATCCTATCGCGGGCAATTAAGAGTGATATTCGGTTATGTTGTAGGATAGCCTAGCCTAGCCTACGTTTACCAAAGTGAGAGGGTAGGCTAGGCCAGTCTAATAATGTCAAAGCTTCCTGAACGAATGAGAACCAGAAGTTTTGGAACGAATCTTTGTCAGAAGTTGCTTTTCGACACGTAAAAGCTAAACGTCTAGTAGAAAACGCCATATCATGTTGAACATCAGCATTATCTATTAACTCAATTAGCCCATGCCTATTTGATCAACTAGGCTAGCCTACTTTCACGATGGACTGCTGTTGAAGTTGAACTAGGCTACATAGCAGTTGGTCCAGTGTGGAAGTCTGGCCTGAGCTGGTATGCATTTGGGGAAGTGCACTTCACGTTTTCTGCATTTATGTGGGTTGTATGGTTTATTTAACAAGTCTTAAAGACAAGGTTTTTTGTCCTCAAAAAAATGGTTTCAGCTGTTGTGATTTTAAAGAACATGGTGTAGGCTATAGTGAAGTAGCCTATGCAGTTGTAGGCCTATAGCTATCGGTATCAATTCGCCTTGGACAAACAACTTACTAAAACACAAGCTTTGTCAAAAATAAATCACCAAAAAATACAAACCTGTCCGAAAGGAAAGGGGGTCCACAAGAAAGATGGAGATGTCAGGCAGGAAACGACCCTTAGTGAAACCATACAGCCCTCAAACTCGTCCAATGAGAAAACACCCCCCTCCCCTCCCCTCCTCTCCTCTCTCCCCTCCCCACTCCCTCCACTCCTCCTCCTCCTCCTCCTCCTCTCCCCTCCCACAGCCACAGTCCCTTCCCTCCCTCCCATCCATCCTCCCCGCTATAGCTGCGAACTAGTCAACCCAACGTGCAGAGCGCCGCTCAGCTTGGATTGCCGCTGGTTCAACGGGGTCTTCGACAGCGTCGCACTCCATGTGCGCTGCTTGCGTGGATGTTGAAATTGCGCTGTGCAGCTCGGTAACCGCGGCAAGGAATCAACATGTCGAACCCACCCCACGACCCGTTCTACTCGTCCCCGTTCGGACCCTTCTACAGAAGGCATTCGCCCTACATGGTGCAGCCCGAATACCGGATCTACGAAATGAACAAACGACTTCAGTCGCGCACAGAGGTCAGTTAACAGTAATACTACATAACATTACAGTCTCCCGAACAACAAAGCTAGAATCTATGAGATAATCTGAGTTAGAGCTGTGTTTGTTGGAGGACTATAAAGTGTTACTGTTCCTCGTTTCGGGTCGGCACAGTGTCGTATCACGAGGTGATGGTGACAATTTGTAAATACAGATGTGATGTATTTGCACATGTGCTCAACATTCCGTAGCTCGTGGCTTTTACATGGAGATTAATTCGTAGCATTCGAGTCACATCGCGAAACACCAAAACAGTATATGGCATGCTTGAAAGGTATAAAATGAAGGCTTGAAACTATATTGACTCACTTGATCTTGAGCGGAGTTGAGCAACCTGATAGTCTACTTGTTTGTAATGCATAAAAGTTGCATTGGACTTGTTAAACAAAATGTAAAAACGGTAACGGAGCGAAGAGTCGCGTCTGTTAGGGACGTGTGTGTACAGTTACAACACGCAATGTACAGTAA
This sequence comes from Mallotus villosus, assembly GCA_903064625.1. Lineage (NCBI taxonomy): Eukaryota > Metazoa > Chordata > Actinopteri > Osmeriformes > Salangidae > Mallotus > Mallotus villosus. Next base: position 45,047 of record CAEFZP010002126.1, read on the forward strand.
AGATGGGTGCATAGCCTGCATGTATAACGAGGAAAGCAAGTTACCTTCTCAAACTTACATCAAGGAGCAGAGCTTAACCCATCATCTTTATCACAATACCTTACTGTCACTGTTGTATGGGACGACACACAGGACACTGTGATTTCTGACTGTGATAGTTGAGTAGGTCCAGTAGCAGGGCAGGCACAGGGCTGGTGCTACTTTAAGGGGGCCATGGCAACGTTGCAGAGAAGCATTGGCCCAACAACATGCATTATTCATACATAGTGGTCCAAGCCCCAGTGGAACTCTGCCGTAGATAGATACCAAGCACACACACATACACACACACATGCACAAACATATACACACACAAATACACACACACACATACACATATATACACACACTCAATTACAAATCTAATCAAACCAATACCACTATTATACCATTGCTAAATTCAGGTGAGGAATCAAAACATGATCTGTATGGAACACACAACCTCTCTTCTCTCCCTTATATCCTAAAGTTAAACACATTTTATTATTTTACCCTGAGAACTCAAATGTATGCAGTAACTAACATACAGTACACACACAAAAGAGAGAGATATTCATGGGGGAAATTAGAACGTGGGAATAAGGAAGATATTGTAGCTCCAGACATCAGATCATGAGACCAAACCTTCAGTTCAGAGAGAGTCTTATGTGTGCGTCTGTGCTTGTTGAAGGTTGCTCCACAACAAGCACAGTCTCTGATTGGCTGGCTGGAAGGTCTCTCAAAAGGTCATTTTGCTGACCTTCCTACTGTACAAACGAGGCCCAACACCTCCCCATGTCTTCAACATGAATCTCTTCATATAGTAATAACATGAGTGGATGATTGCGGGGTCAGTTCAGTGTAAATACAGCGAACGTTGACTCCTGGAGCGTTTCTTCTGACTGTATCCAGCGGTTACTGTATCCAGCGGTTACTGTCGAGGGACGCTTTGTTGTTGCTTACGTCCAGGATCATTATTGGACAAACTGAAAAATAGAACGAGCTGGATTTTTTTTTCTCATTCAGTGTTTCATATCAAGTGTTCCCCCCTGATTTACGCAGACTCTAAAATGCACTTATTTCATGTCCAGCACAAAAACGTTTAAAATGCTTTAAAAAATGCATGGTGTTTAGATATCGAATGTTGAGCTCGATTTTAATAGATATTTTACAACATTCCGAGGGCTCTAAACAAAAGGGATGCTTTCCTGCTTTGTGTTCTGATTCCCAGAGACATGAGGTCAGTTTATATGGTTGTTGGGTGGGAAAAAATGCAACATGAAATATCTTTAGTAATTACTATTATACAGTTAATGACTCATTCTTTAAGTTTATTTCATTGGCAGGCCATATGACTTGCATGAGTCATTGATGTGTAAACCCTGCCCTGTTCAACACAAGTCTGTTTGTCCCCAGAAACAACCAACTGTTTTATCACTCTTCTCTTGGTTGACAGAAGCCCAGATTATTGTTTCTGATTAAATCTGGACAATGTGTTTGTGGTTCAGGCGTTGATTGTGATATGGTTGATCGAATCTGAATTCCAGTCAAATACTTCAGACAATCTTTGGCAATTATCTCAGATTTTGTGACGATCAACTTCATAGTACTTTCAGTATTACCTTCTCGAGAGCTGTACTGTACGACGTGTTTTCACAGAAACACAACATTTCCGTTTATAGCACTCTTTTTACACCTCATGGAAAATACCCATCAATCATCATCACCTTTGAACCGACGACTGTAGATGAAACCCTAAACACCTTCAGGACAGGTCCCAGCGCCATTACGTGTCAAGCTGATCGCCTAGCGGCTAGGCCCTAGCCCATGAAGACACCATTACGTGTCAAGCTGATCGCCTAGCGGCTAGGCCCTAGCCCATGAAGACACCATTACGTGTCAAGCTGATCGCCTAGCGGCTAGGCCCTAGCCCATGAAGACACCATTACGTGTCAAGCTGATCGCCTAGCGGCTAGAACCTAGCCCATGAAGACACCATTACGTGTCAAGCTGATCGCCTAGCGGCTAGGCCCTAGCCCATGAGACACCATTGTCAAGCTGATCGCCTAGCGCTAGCCCTACCCATGAAACCCATTCGTGTCAAGCTGATCGCTAGCTGACTAGCCCATGAAGACACCATACGTGTCAAGCTGATCGCCTAGCGGCTAGGCCCTAGCCAATGAAGACCCAAGCAGCTTGTCTACATGAGCCATGTTACTCTTCCATCCCCTTCACCAGTCACAAGAAGCCCCAGCTCTGACCGTCACTTCTGTGTTCCGTGTGGGTACCAACACTACTACTTATAATACTGATACAGTCTTAATTTAGGCTTTTATCCAAAGCGACGCACATTAGGGGGAACTCGAACCCGTGACCTCGTCATCTGCAATCAAACGCTCTAACCACCGAGCCGGTGGCAGCACTGTGACCACGCGGCTTCGGGACTGTCCCTCGGGGCGCTGGCTTCCGTATGAAGACTCTGCTGCAATGATTTGTGGGGGAATCTGACACTCACGCGTATGCAAATGAGGCGGCAGGTTTAATATTCAGAGGAGGGGCTTGAACGACCTCAGCCCGTGTGAGCTCATTAGCATAGGAGTCGTTAATATGCAGCGGGAGAGCAGAGGATGAAGCAGAACGCTGTAAGCAAAACTATCAGCCGGGAGGGAGAGAGAGAGAGGGGGGGGGGAGAGGGAGAGAGAGAGAGAGGGGGGGGGAGAGAGAGGGGGGGGGAGAGGGAGAGGAGCGGGTGGGGGGAGAGAGAGAGAGGAGAGGAGAGAGAGAGAGAGCGAGAGAGAGAGAGAGAGAGAGAGGAGGGGGGGGAGAGAGAGAGGGGGAGGAATAGAGGGAGACAGAGGAGAGAGAGAGAGAAGGAGAGAAAGAGAGAGAGAGAGGAAGGAGAGGGAGGGAGAGAGAAAAAGAGTGAGGATTGAGCAAAATAGAGAAGCATTTTAATGGAAAACCCAGATTAATACCTGCTGTAATATCTGATGGGTTGAGTTTGGAAACGCTTACGTAAGGTTAAAGAACCGTCCACGCAACAGTGGGAACTAAAGCTCTGGCTCCTGATTGGTTTAGATTGGTTCTTAAAATCAGTCCTAAACTTTCCATTGATTAACTAACAATCAGTATGTGGATCCACTTAACATTGATTGGTAGATGATTGGTTTATGGCTTGAGGAGATACCAGGGTGTCCTTTCTGTGAACTCTCTCTGCTCACCTCGACACATGGGATCTGTAGGATCTATGTTGATGCATGTTTTAGCTACTAACAATGTTATCTGATACAGCACCACCAACAGGTGGGATTATTAACAGTTTCATGTAGTCCATTCCTGTTCATCCATTTTCCATTGATAACAACACGTTAGGAATGCTGGTGGATATCCATGGTAACGCTTGCGTACATTCCGTTCCATGTGCTCCTGACCCTGAGATGAGACGTCTTGACCCGTCAATCGAGGACAGGTCACGTTGTCATCGAAACATAATGACAAATCCATTACGCCATGAACTTCCATTCACTGGAGCCCGCTCTGGCCCATCTCCAATAATCTCTAATTGGGAGGCAGCCTTGTGAACGATCAATGATATTTATTGAAGCGGAGACCGTTATCGTGAACGGAGGGTTGCCCCGGTATCAGGTGGTGGTGAGAGGATGTTTCCAGATAACTGTCGACTAGACCAAGAACAAGCGGGTGTGTAAACAGAGAGGTAGCGCTCAGCCCAGCAGGAAGCTGAGACAATGGTCCCACCTTTTTCCTGTGACTTGGTTCCTTCCAGGCTGCAGTGTTGATAACAGATAACAGATAAGGCCCGAGCACATCTACTTCCTGTTGTTTATTGTAGTTTGCCGTATTTGATTGTTTTGGTCTTGATTGATGTAGTGTTAGTAATGAGTGAATCAGCAGAAGTACAAGGGGGGGTTTTGAACCTGGGATCTTGTGATCTGCAGGATAGAGAGCTATACCCATAGCAGAGATATACCCATCTCTCCATTGCAGTGTGCAGTATTTGATTGTTTTGGTCTTGATATTGTAGTATCAATGTTGTCACTTAGCAGGAGCTTCTACCCAAAACAACCTACATGGGGGGAATTTGAACCTGTGATCTTGTGGTCTTACCACTGAGCACAAACGGAGAAGTTTGTGTACAATAGACACGGTATCAGGAAGGTATCATGTAGATGTTCAGAGACAGAGAGATGTGCTAGATGAGGCCTGGCAAGCTAACACATATTAATGTGGTTCAAAGACACACCTTGTTAAAGCTCAGTCTTTTTACACACAACACACACACACACACACACACACACACACACACACACACACACACACACACCACACACACACACACACACACACACACACACACACACACACTCTCCTATGCACAACCACCTGTATACCCTCTCTCCCATTCATACTCGTACTCACTCTCCCTCAGCTTGCTAGCCATTGACGACTCCTTCAATCAACTGTCAGAAATACACACAGGAGGACGTGGAACTGAAATGGTCCGACTAGACGTAACATCCACTTACACACGGAACAATATGCACTGATTCCAGAACAGCAGATGATGGGACCAAGTCCTGAATGTGTCTCAGCAACAAACTGTCTGAGTCGAGGCAGTGTTGAGATGGAGACGGCCAGCTGTGTGTTCATTGGTCTAATTAGAGCGTACTGGTTTGTTGTCTGGGAGGAGAGAGGGTTGAGGATGTTGTGTGCTTAAACATGGAGCGTTTTCTCAAGGACACTGGTTTTCCTCTCCTCATTTGCATAATGCGTGGCTGTTAGTCCTAATGGGGCGGACCTCTCGTGTTTTCCTCGCTGTGCATCTCAGAAAACAAATTCAAAGGAGGTATCAGATACGTTAACATATAATATATAACCATCAAACCGACGGACTGAATTTTGGTTATATTAGTGATAAAACATGTGCATTTCTTTGTGGTGTCTAGATTTTTTGTTGTTGCTGCTTCAAAAAACATTTTTATTTTTATTTAACGTCAGAAATCCCCTTTGAACTGCCTAGTCTATCTAGTCTACTGTATTTCACGAATCCAGAACGTATTTATAGAATGTCATTTGTGAGTCAAACACGTAGGCAGTGACCTGCCCACCGTGTGGACGGGATTTCAAACATTCAAGGTTCGGCTGCAGACCCCTTCACTCCTGAAGGCCGCTCTCTCACAATGGATCAGCATCGGAAAAATACAGTTTAGGCTGGAAAAATACCGTTTAGGCTAACTAGAGTAAGCTGGGAACTCTGTCAAGATGAAGGTATTGACATTGTGGTTTATGGAGTGTTTGCCAAGATCAAGAGTGTCGCGTGTGTGTGTGAGAGTGTGTGTGTCTTGGATGTGGCCACTTGTGGTGTGTGTGTGCTTGTTCTATGCTTGTGTAGCTTATACTTGTACAGGATTACTGTGTGAATGTTCACTCCTGCGCTGAGACTAGGGGTGGTGTGGCATCCATTTGTGTGTGTGTGCATGCTAACCCCGGGCCTGTTGTTATTTACTCGCAATCCTTCGCTGTGGTGGCCCTCTAATCCTGTGGATTTCACATAAATCCATCCTGTTTGTCCCAGCCCGCGTTGCAGAGAGAGAGAGCGGGCGAGCGAGCTGCGACGAGCTCCATTGACACATTGATAAATCCCTTTATACGGAGACGATCTGTTCAAATCAATAGGGCTTTATCGGTCGGCGGGCGTCACGGGCCGTCATGTCGACTCACCTGAGGTCCCCCCGTGCGCTGAGGCTGATTTGTAGTGTCTGTCAACAAACAGCACGAGGACGGCGTTGAACCGTCAGGAAGTCACTATAGCGAAGATGAAGCCATGGTTACAGAGTCACTATAGCGAAGATGAAGCCATGGTTACAGAGTCACTATAGCGAAGATGAAGCCATGGTTACTGTCCAGCGATGCATGCAGGAGCAGGACCGAACGGGAGAAAGGGGATGACAGATTTTGAGGAAGAAAATAATTTTGTATGAAAAGATGGTTCCAAAACAAACTTTTGATTAGTACTTTTAACATAAAAATATATATATATATATATATAATAGCTATGCAGATATTCATCAGTGGGTGTGTGGGTATAAATGGAACAGCCTACATTAAAAGCAGAACTGAATGATGTGGGCTTTGTTACAGTTTTAGTGTGTCTCACCGACACACACACACGCTGAAGAGCTTGAACAGGAGACATCAGAAGGTCCGTACAGACCCTACACACACACACACACACACACACACACACACCACACACACACACACACCACACACACACACACACACACACACACACACACACACCACACACACACACACCACACACACACACACACACACACACACACACACACACACACACACACGCTGAAGAGCTTGAACAGGAGACATCAGAAGGTCCGTACAGACCCTTCTCGCGAGGCTGAGAAACCACAGATAGACAGAGCACTGTTCCAGTCCTTACTCTGTCAACTTTGCTCTTTCAGTAACAGAGCCCCTTGTTTGTATGGTTGAATGCCAGAGTGAAATGTCAATGGACTCGCTGAATGGAGCATATTGAGTTGAAACTGACACTTGAACATAGAACACCGTTCTGTTTTCGCCTAGCGAGAGAGAGGAGGATGCCACTATAGCAAATCCAGGAAGTTTAAATCAAAAACGACAACTGACATTTAACAAAATCCCCTCACCTGTTGTTTAAGACCTAGAAAAGGTTATAGTCGTCTGACATCAAAGCATGGCTATAGACACGCTGTTATTTCGACTCAACGCAGAGTATACGACCGAACGTTAGCGGTTCTTTTGTATAGCCAGCAGAAAACGGCCTTTGTTGTTTCCAGCCTTGTACAACTTTAAGACCTTTGTTGCCTCATATAGCGCTGAGGGAAGCTTCTGGAAGCATCTGGATGCCGCTCAACATTACCGAGAGGGCTTTGATTTCATTATCGTTTCTCTACTCAGATAAAGAATGATATTGGCCCTGTTTAACCTTTAATTCAATTACTCATATTCTCACTGGCAAGAATGGCGAAGGAAGTGACTAGCATTCCTCTGAGGACAATAAAATAATAATATATAATACAGAACCAAAACACACACAAACAAAACAACAAACTACACGAGGAAAGACATCATGATTCTCCACAAACCAAACAGCACAAATGACATAGAACACATAACCGTCAACCGGTAAAACCACACGACGACGTCAACCGAGCATGTGTCACCCCAGCGCAACAGACAAGCGGTGAAGCTAACAAGCATGTGCGTTGTGACATCCAGTAGTTTAAACGAGGCTCCGCGGGGGAAGCGTTATTGAATGGTGATGCTTGTCGTGGGCTGAAGGCTGAGGGGCGGGGAGGAGGGAGTGTGTGTGTGTGAGTGCCTTGTTGACCCTCAGTTTCACTGTCGCTCCCAGGAGCCCCTCGCGATGCGGGATTATCTGCCGGGGTCATTCATCCTGCTGAGTGTGACAAATGTGAATCACACACGCACACACTCGCGCCACACACGGAGGGAGACGGACAGGCACGCACACACACAAACAGAATTAGACGCTTATATACATGTAGGCTGTTACTATGTACCGACTCTCTCTCTCTGTCTCTCTCTGTCTTTCTCTGTTTCTCTCTCTCCCTGTCTCTCTCTCTCTCTCTCTCTCTCTCTGTCTCCATGTCTCTCTCTCTCTCTCTCCTCTCTCTCTTTCTCTGTCGCTCAAACAGGCACAGACACACACACACACACTCATCCAGCTCAGTGTCAGTGCAGAACCCGTCAGTGGCGTGTGTGACTGCTGTTGTTGATTATCCGCTGGGGGATTCCTGCTGTGTGCTGGCATCAATGCCCCAGAAACCAGTCTGCCACCTCCCCCTAACTTCCTCCACAACCTCCCCCTAACTCTCCCTCCACCTCCCCCTAACCTCCCTCCACCTCCCCCCTAACGCTCCCTCCACCTCCCCCTAACGTCCTCCACAACCGCCCCCTAACGTCCTCCACAACCCTCCCCCTAACTCCACCTCCCCCTAACTCCACCTCCCCCTAACTCCACCGCTAACTGCCTCCACAACCGCTAACTCCACCTCCCCCTAACGTCCACCTCCCCCTAACTCCACCTCCCCCTAACTCCCCACAACCTCCCCCCTAACTCTCCCTCCACCTCCCCTAACTTCCTCCACAACCCCCCCCCCTAACTCTCCCTCCACCTCCCCCTAACTCTCCCTCCACTAACGCTCGCCACCTCCCCCTAACTCTCCCGTCCACCTCCCCCTACTCTCCCTCCACCTCCCCCTAACTCCACCTCCCCCTAACGTCCACCTCCCCCTCCCCCTAACTCCTCCACAACCTCCCCCCCTAACTCCACCTCCCCCTGAACTCCACCGTCCCCCTAACGTCCTCCACAACCTCCCCCCTAACTCGTCCCTCCACCTCCCCCTAACTCTGCCCGCCACCTCCCCCTAACTCCACCTCGCTAACTTCCTCCACAACCTCCCCCTAACTCCACCTCCCCCTCCCCAACTTTCCGCTCCACAACCTCCCCCTAACTCCACCTCCCCCTACTCCACCTCCCCCTAACGCCACCTCCACCGCCCCCGAACGTCGCCACAACCTCGAACTCCACCCCCCCTAACTCCACCTCCCCCTACTCCACACCCCCCACTAACGCTCCACAACCTCCCCCTAACTCACCAACCCCCCGTAACTTCCTCCACAACCGCCCCCGAACTCCACCGCCCAACTCCACCTCCCCCTAACGCCTCACAACCGTCCCCCCTAACGTCCTCCCACAACTCGAACTCCTCCACAACCTCCCCCTAACTGCCTCCACAACCGCTAACTTCCTCCACAACCGCCCCCTAACTTCCTCCACAACCTCCCCCTAACGTCCTCCACAACCTCCCCCTAACTTCCTCCACAACCTCCCCCTAACTTCCTCCACAACCTCCCCCTAACTTCCTCCACAACCGTCCCCCCTAACTTCCTCCACAACCTCCCCCTAACTGCCTCCACAACCTCCCCCTAACTTGCCTCCACAACCGCCCCCGAACTTCCTCCACAACCTCCCCCTAACTTCCTCCACAACCTCCCCCTAACTGCCTCCACACACCTCCCCCTAACTTCCTCCACAACCTCCCCCTAACGTCCTCCACAACCTCGAACGTCGCCCTCCACAACCTCCCCCTAACTTCCTCCACAACCTCCCCCTAACTCTTCCTCCACAACCGCCCCCGAACGTCCTCCACAACCTCCCCCTAACTCCCTCCACAACCTCCCCCTAACTTCCTCCCACAACCTCCCCCTAACTCCCCTCACACCCTCCCCCTAACTTCCTCCACAACCTCCCCCTAACTTCCTCCACAACCTCCCCCTAACTCCCACCTCCCCCTAACTTCCTCCACAACCTCCCCCTAACTTCCTCCACAACCTCCCCCTAACTCCACCTCCACCTAACACCCCCCTACCCTCCACCTCCCCCCACCTCCCCCGGGCCCCTGGCCCCCCAGTACCAGCTGCCTGGCTCTCTGCTCTCTGCTGTGAAGCCACACTGCTGAGCTTCGCACTGGTATCTAAACTCTCCAGATTGTAACCAAATGCTGGCTTCTGTGGGAATGTTGCATTAATTCTGAAAAATACATCAGTTGCAACAACAAATGTTGGCTGGGAAATGCAGATTTGATTTTAAGCATGCCCTGTAGAAAATCTGTATTGCTGTTGTAGAAACATGACTGCAGTAAAGGTACTGCTCTCATAGAAGTACTGCTCCTGTATTAAGATTCGTATATGTTTATTATATGCACCTTCCTGCCACTGAAAATTCCTTGTTTGTGTAAACGTACATGGTGAATAAAGCTGATTCTAGTCGAACTGCTCTGAGCAAACAGAACAACGTATGGGTGGGGAACCGTTGATTTTCTGAAGCGCTCTCACGCTGCAAAAAAACTGTGACCTGAACTCTGGGAAGTTGCTGGTTGACCAGCGGATGCTCCCTCCTGCCCATAATCACCTATTGATTGGTCTCCTAAACGAAGCGCATGCTCCCCGCCACCCTCCTTCCTAAGAGCGGGCGCTCAGAGATATGAGACCTGTTGAACCAGGTCCAGGTCATCAGTTTATTGGACTTGACGCTGTGCGATGTTGACAGCGCTAATTGTCAACACCTGGGTGGTACTAGCGATCTCTTAACCGGCGACCAATGAGAACGCCGATCTGTCAAAACATGTCGGGGGTGATCACTGTCATTCCTCAGAAAGAGGGAACATTAATTCGGCATCGTGTATTTGGTGAGGTAGATTAATGCTTTGTGTGTTTGGCGAGGCAGGTGAAAGGCACTGTGTTTGCTAGTTAGCGTAAGTGATTTCTGGTGTGCTGATGTAAATTGTTGATTTGTCTGAAAAGATACCTTAATAGTTTAGTTATGATAATTGGTTTGCTTTGGAGTTTGGATTTCTTTTCTTTTTTGCCGACAGGCCTTATACTGACATCTGTTTCGCATTTTGGGAGGATTTTGTTGCGGGAGAAAATAGAGGGCAGGGAATATTATCGCTCTTTAAATGTCGGTTAGACTTCTTACTCATATTGGAATTCATTTAAAAGGGTTTTCATACTATGTGTTTGTAAATGTTTTGGCTTGTCTGAGTATCAATGTCGTCATGGTTTCTAAGACAAGTTCTTGAACTCCAATCCTGGTATCTATCTCTGATATTGCCAGACTAAAATAAACCTTCTATTCACTGTAACTACACAGTTGTTCCATGTGGCCTACTAGTTAATGTAACATTAATGAAAAGTGTAACTCACTGCGGTTACATGCATTCGAATTACTGGCTTAATCGGATAGAAATAGAATTATCCGTTTCTTGTAAACACCTTAATTCGAATCATTGCGATCCGATCCGATCCGATCGACACCCCGGGATAACTCTGTCCGATTCGATTGATAATTCGAATAACGCATGCATGTAAACGCTTAATCGGACTATGAACTGGATTCAGCGTCTTTGCGCATGCTTGAGCCACCCTCCCAGGTCGTGACACGGAAGTCGAAAAAGGCTGTCGCTGCCAGGAGCTGGCCCAGTAGAAACAAACAAACAACGCGATGTACAACCCAGAAGACTTTGTGTCTGCTCTTCATCAAGACTGTTCGTCGAGACCTTTGCGGTACTGTGGCAAAGTGCAACCACATATTGGTGGTCTGAATTAATTATCCATGTTCCTTCGGCGGCGTCTTCTCTCCTTTATCAATCTAGCCAATATCGCCGTTTGCATTCGCAGTAGGCTAGCTACTCCTATTGTCATCATGCATGAAATGTAGCTAGGGGACGTAGCTAGCGTCTTTCTCGAAATGTTGATGTTGTCATAAATATATGTAAAGGCCTTTATATATATATATATGGTTGTTGTTGTTGGTAGTGGTGAAGAGGTCAAGCGGAAATGGCGGTATCACCACTAGTTGTAATGAAAACAGCGCCACGTATCGGACTGGGATATGCCATGCTTTCGGCCAATAATTCGGTTTATTCTCCGTCATGTACATTCGGATAATCCTGTTCTGCCAGAGAGTAGCATTATTCGAATTAAGCAAGATTCGAATTACTACCATCATGTAAACGCACTGAGTGTGTTGTTACCATATACAGTAGCTATGCAATTACATGGTAGTCAATGAAACCTCAATGTAAAGTGTTGCTATGTAGTTACATGGTAGTCAAGGTAACCTAATCGTAAAATGTTATCCAGTCTCCACGGTATCGTAATGTTGCCATACAAAAAGAAACCCTTGCTTCAGTAACTGATGTAGCCTAGCCCAGTGGTTCCCGACCCTGGTCCCCAGGGACCCCTTGTCCTGGATGGTCATGTTTCCCTCCTCCAAAACAGCTGATTCAAATGAACGGGTCGTTGTCCAGCTCTGCAGAACCCTGCTTATGACCATTCATTTGAATCAGGTGTGTTGGAGCAGAGAAACATCTAAAACATGCAGGACAGGTGTTCCCTGAGGACCAGGGTGGCCTAGCCTGTGATGTGTTTACGGTTGGGCCACCAGGCCTCGTTTTCTGACGTCACCACGCTGAAACGACCCCCCCCCCTCTTCTCCCCCCCCCCTTCACAGGAGAGCGACAGCCTTTGGTGGGACGCCTTCGCCACCGAATTCTTTGAGGAAGACGCCACGCTCACGCTGTCCTTCTGTCTGGAGGACGGGCCAAAGAGATACAGTAAGACCGTCTCTAACTGCTTCCTGCTTCCTGTTTCCTGCTTCCTGTTCTGACAGCCCCCGCTCTGACAGCCCTCGTCTGAGGAAGGTTCACGTCACGGGACAGGCTAGCATTTTGACGAGTTAGGCTGAAAAACTACTTTGAGAAGGGTAATATATTCATTCTGGAGATACAGTACGTGACAGTTTAAAGTGGCCACTGCATTGAGAACAGAAACTTTTCTTTAAATTCTATTCCGTCACCGGTAGATCTGGAGGAAGACCTTGTTTGCAATGACACATGAGGTTCCCTGACAAATAGCAGTCTTCTATTCTATAGGTAGGAAGGTGGTAGATAGCATGTTAGCGGTGTTGTCCTTTCATCACATCCACACAGTGCTCACTGTTTGATACGGGCTGCACTTTGAATATCAGACAGACAAAGATAGGGGAACGTATATTGTAGGCTGAGAATTAATCTTGGTGTGTACAGAGAGAGTGGGAGAGGGAGAGAGAATGGGAAGGAAAGAGATACAGTGAGAAATGGAGAAAGAGAGAGATACAGAGAGAGGGGGAGCGAGGGAGAGAGATACAGAGAGGGGGAGAGAGATACAGAGAGGGAGAGCGAGAGAGAGATACAGAGAGGGGGAGAGAGGGAGAGAGATACAGAGATGGAAATATACAATAAGAGACCGGGAGGGAGAGAGGGAAAGGGAAAACAAGGGAGAGAGAGAGACACAGACAGACAGAGAGAGAGAGAGAGAGAGAGAGACAGACAGACAGACAGAGGGGGGAGACAGAAAGAGGGTTTGTGACTCAGCCCAGAGATGGAGAGGAGGAATAGAGGAGGCTTGTTTGTGGACCCTTTCTTTTCAAATGTAAAAATAAAAATCCCCCCTGGTGTTGGGATGGTAACCCTGTTCCCCTGGGAACGGACAGCTTAACGCTATGGCGATGATGACTCACCGCCAGTCAGAAGCATTCTAGTTTTTTAGGTGTTTTGACACACACACACACACACACATAATTACAATCACACAGAAACCCACATAATTACAAACACACACACACACACATAAACCTCTCTCACGGTATCCATGGACTACTCTTACGTATATATATGCATGCGTAGAGGTCTGTGTCACCATGTACAGAAGATGGAGGACATATTATCCAATCAAAAGGGTGTGAAACTTGAAATCGTCTTTATTTTACTGATGACTTACCTGCCAAAGCAGTTTCTGTACATGCCTGGAACTACACTGAGGGTGGTGTAAACTGTAGAACCTCAAAATACAACTTTGGAATAAATTCATGTTAGCTGTAGTTTAGAAATATGATGTTGATTTAAAGGTTCAATTGATTTTTTCAGTAAAAGAAAGTTTTGTCCCCTATAAAAACTTAGTGAATATAATGAGGTCCTTTGAGAGTTTGTTTAGCAAATACAGACAGTCCCGTGCCAGTGGAATGTTAATTTCACATGTTTGGAGGGGCCCGCTACTTTCCAACCAATTATGTTCCAGCAACCCTGTTCCAGCCCAATACCTTCTTTAAGGAGGAGTTTTCTTCTGAGGTTATTTTTTGAAACCAACTGTCAATCAAACTCAAGCTGGAGGAAAGCGTGGAAATTCCGATTATTCAAGTTCAGAAATATTGTAGGCGCCGTTTCAAATGTTTTTCTTTATTTTATAATATCAGCTAGTGCAGCTTCACGCTCCTTGACGCTCCAAACCTTTTTGTGATGCATAGTGCACACGCTAAAGACATGTTATTAACATGTTAACAACTAATAATAATATGTCATAACATTTCATTCATTCATCCAACAATGATGTGGTGCAGCTCCTGTGCAGAGGAGTGTGACTGGCCCTTCAGTGGAGAATCCAAGTCTGAAGTTCCCTCAACAGTCACAGACTACTCCTGTTGTTCCCTGCTGTAATCACAGTTATCACGGCCCAAGGTGTGAGCGAGAAGGCAGAACACTGCAAGCTTTTAGACAAAACATCTCTTGATTCCACTGCATTTGTTCCGGAACGTATTTGGTTCCAGTTCGTTCTCTCCCCGGCTCACTTTTCAATTGTGTTTGCTGTCACATAGCAACAAACAACCGAGTGATTGAATCTAAATCTAAAATGATCCTGTGATAGACTCCATTCTTTACTGATTCACTTCGTTCTTTCAATTGAAATACAGGTGGTGGTTGTTGTGGTGTGTTGTGTGTTTGAATCCACACCTCAAAGTGGCATTTATTATATTTTTACAATGAATAAGAAAATGCTTTCAGGATTCACTTAATATAAAGCTGTCTTATGACCATAAATATGGTCGTAATATCTTATGATTATGTGAGTGCTTCCCCTCTGTATTTCACACAACCATCACTTATATTTTTCCTTTTGTGTATCTCGCCAACATCTCAATTTTTCACCCTCCTATCTCTCCCTCCTCTCTCTCTCTCCCTCCTCTCCCTCCCTCACCCTTTCTTCCACTCTGTCTCTCATTCTTTCTCTTGCTTTCCCCCCCCATAACCCACACCCTTTCCCTCCCCCCTCCTCCTCTCTCTCTCTCTCTCTGTGTCTCTCTCTCTCTCTCTCTCTCTCTCTCTCTCTCTCTGTGTCTCTCTGTGTCTCTCTCTCTCTCTCTCTCTCTCCTCTCTCTGTCTCTCTCTCTCTCTCTGTGTCTCTCTCTCTCTCTCTCTCTCTTGTCGTGTCTCTCTCTCTCTCTCTCTCTCTCTGCTCTCATTTCTCTCCTCTCTCTCTCTCTCTCTCTTCGTGTCTCTCTCTGTCTCTCTCTCTCTCTCTCTCTCTCTCTCTCTCTCTTGTGTGTCTCTCTCTCTCTCTCTCTCTCTCTCACACACTTCTACCCAGAAAGAATGTGTCTCTCTCCGCCTCCTTGTACAGTATATACTAACTAATGACGAGGTTGTTATGGCGACTGCTTAATTATCAGAGCAGATGTAGAGACAGAGAAGAATAACACATTAATAACCATTAATGCCATACAACAATCTGTCATTTTATCTATTTCTGTGTGTTCAAATCAGTTCATAATTAGTTTTTATGTTTAGAAATGCCTTTTGAATGGATTCAAAGGTAAATTAAGGGACGTTACGTTATGTGAAAACCACAAGACGCTTCAACAGAATAATATGGTGCTTTTTAAAAATGCTTTTAGAACTCCCCCAATGTATTCAAACCCTCGCAATATATTGAGGTTGTGATGAAAGTCAACACATGATGCAATCCAAGAGCAATCTTTCAAAAAGAGACACAGATTCGATCTGGATCAAAAATCTACATTTTTAATTTAAGGAGGTCAAACATTAAAAACTCCTTTTAACGACCTTCCTATGAAGTAGGGACTTTAACTCTAATGTATTTATGTATTTCTGCAATATTGACATGTCATAGGAAAGTCAAAACAGGTGGACGGTATTAGCTCGGTGGTTAAAGCACTTGCCTGCAGAATAAGAGTGCGCAGGTTCAAATACCCTGTACTGTAAGGTGCTTTTGATTTGGCTAAATTAATACTTTATTGATGTATTATTTATAACAGGGCATGTGCAGTCAGGTGGGGGGGGGTCTCTTCGAGGCTGAGATGAGAGGCGCAGCGGGGTGATCCTTGTGGAGTAAAAGACAGACAACGACCGATCTGTGTAGTATTAATCCTACAGCTCTGGATGTTACAGACTGTTACAGACTGTTACTATGTGTTACTGTGTGTTACTGGGTGTTGCTGGGTGTTACTGGGTGTTTACTAGGCAATGCTACAGCTCTGGATGTTACAGACTGTTACAGACTGTTACTGTGTGTTACTGTGTGTTACTGGGTGTTGCTGGGTGTTACTGGGTGTTACTGGGCAATGCTACAGCTCTGGGTGTTACTGGATGTTACAGACTGTTACTGTGTGTTACTGGGTTGTTCATGTGTGTTACTGGGTGTTCATGTGTGTTACTGGGTGTTACTGGGTGTTGCTGGGTGTTGCTGGGTGTTACTGGGGTGTTACTGGGGCAATGCTACAGCTCTGGGTGTTACTGGATGTACTGGAAACACTAGGCTGACGATGAGAGGGGGGGGGGCATGTAGAGAAAATGGTGTTGGGATTTGACGCTTATCAGTGTGAAATGCATACTGTGTGTCTGTGCGTGTGACGTGTGTGTGTGTCTGTGCGTGTGTGTGTGTGTGTGAAGGGCAGATGAAAAGGAAGAGTCTGGCTGGTTATTAGGAAGGTGGGATGTGGGGAAAGCAGTTGCTCCTATTTGTGTGTGGGGGGGTGACAGGTGAGGAGAGCTGGATGGGGAGATGGAGGAAGTGAGAGCTGGGGGGATGGGAGCGGGGAGGGGAGGAGGGGCTGGGGAGAGATGGGGGGGGTTGGGGAGGGGAGGGGATGGGGAGCGAGAGGAGGAGGGGCTGGGAGAGATGGGGGGGGGTTGGGAATGGTGAGCGAGGGGAGGAGAGGGTGGAGAGAAGGGGGAGGGGTGTGGTTCGTGGGGATGATTGACAGGAGGGATGAAGCAGCCTTGTCCTGCTCTGCGGAGGACACATTGATTGACAAGCGGGCAAGTCTGGGAACCACGCGACGAGTTGGACAAACACACAGAGAGAGAGTCAGAGGGAGAGAGAGAGGGAGAGAGGGGAGAAAGGGAGAGACAGGAGAGAGAGACAGATGAGAGAAAGAAAGCGACAGAAAAATCGAGAGAAAGACAGGAAGAAAGAAACAGAGAGAGAAAAAGACAGAGAGAGAACAGGAGAGAAATAGAGTGACAGAGAGAGAGAAAAGAGAGAGCAAGATGAGAGAGATGTGAGAGAGAGGACAGTAGTCTTCAGTGTGATTGTGTGTGAGACCTCTGACTCTGTTGTGTATCAGACTGATGGAGGTCTCTGGCCGTCAGGTTGGGGTGCGGCTCACACAGGGGGTTTCCTGGTTGCCAGGTTCAGGGTGGGAACTACCGAATGCGGGCGACAGGAAAGGGGGACACCTATCCGAGGGCACCAGCTGTCCTGTAGGATGGGCATGTCTCTTATCTCCCTGCTTCCTCACCACTTTCTGCCCCAGATGAAAACAAACCCAGCTTCCTCTTCCCAGTTCGGGAAACAATAGATTCCTGAGGACAGCCCCTCCCAGCCCTCCTCCACCTCCTCCCAGCCCTCCTTCCAGCCCTCCTCCTCCACCTCCTCCCAGCCCTCCTCCACCCTGCTGCTCTCCACCTCCTCCCCAGCCCTCCTCCTCCACCTCCTCCCAGCCCTCCTCCACTTCCACCTCCTCCCAGCCCTCCTCCACCTCCTCCCAGCCCTCCTCCACCCTGCTGCTCTCCACCTCCTCCACCCTGCTGCTCTCCTCCTCCTCCACCCTGCTGCTCTCCTCCTCCTCCTCCACCTCCTCCACCCTGCTGCTCTCCTCCTCCTCCTCCACCTCCTCCACCCTGCTGCTCTCCTCCTCCACCCTGCTGCTCTCCACCTCCTCCTCCACCCTGCTGCTCTCCTCCTCCTCCACCCTGCTGCTCTCCTCCTCCTCCACCCTGCTGCTCTCCTCCTCCTCCACCCTGCTGCTCTCCTCCTCCTCCACCCTGCTGCTCTCCTCCTACTCCACCCTGCTGCTCTCCTCCTCCTCCACCCTGCTGCTCTCCACCTCCTCCACCCTGCTGCTCTCCACCTCCTCCACCCTGCTGCTCTCCTCCTCCACCTCCTCCCAGCCCTCTTCCCCCCTCCTCCCAGCCCTCCTCCACCTCCTCCACCCTGCTGCTCTCCACCTCCTCCACCCTGCTGCTCTCCTCCTCCTCCACCCTGCTGCTCTCCTCCTCCTCCACCCTGCTGCTCTCCTCCTCCACCTCCTCCTCCACCCTGCTGCTCTCCTCCTCCACCTCCTCCTCCACCCTGCTGCTCTCCTCCTCCTCCACCCTGCTGCTCTCCTCCTCCTCCTCTACCTCCTCCACCCTGCTGCTCTCCTCCTCCTCCTCTACCTCCTCCACCCTGCTGCTCTCCTCCTCCACCCTGCTGCTCTCCACCTCCTCCTCCACCCTGCTGCTCTCCACCTCCTCCACCCTGCTGCTCTCCACCTCCTCCTCCACCTCCTCCACTCAGCCTCCTCTACCCCACACACACCACGGCTGTGTGCGTGCGTGTGTGTCTTTGTGTGCGTGTCTACTCACACACCAGGGCTGTGCATGTGTGTACATGCCTGTGTGTAGTGTCGTGTACATTGTTTGGTTCAGGTGGAAGCAAAGGAAAATCATGATGGAATAAGCTACAGAGCATTTAACTTGCCAAAACTGCATATTAAATTGAATCGACATACAAACAACAGTTGTGCACCTCAATATTCTTTCTGTCTATTACAGTAACATATTTCGTCTGGTTTCTTCTTGTGTATGAATGTAATTTGAGAAATCATTCTGGCGGTGACTAACCGTAGAGTTCATGAACGCATGCAGACAAACGCAACTCGCACAGCTGAGCAACGAACATTCTGGAAAGAGAGAGAGACAGGAAGGGGAGAGAGAGAGAGAGGGAAGGAGAGAGAGATACACAGAGAGACGGGAAGGAGAGAGAGAGAGGGAGGGAGGGATGAGAGAGAGAGGGGTAAGGAGAGAGATACACAGAAAGAGACCGAGAGGAGAGAGAGAGGAAAGGAGAGAGAGATGCACAGAGAGAGACAGGAAGGAGAGAGAAGGAAGAAGAGAGAGCTAGGGAAGGAGAGACACAAAGGGAGGGAGAGACGTTGAGAGAAGGAAAGAGAGAGTGAGAGAGATACAGAGTAAGAAGAGAGAGAGAGAGAGGGAAAGGTTGACAGAAAAATGAGAGAGACAGAGAGGTAGATAAAGAAAGAGAGGGGAAAGATAGAGACGGAGGGAGGTTGAAAGAAAGGGGGGGAGAGAGAACGATTGAGAGAGAAAGATTCAACGTTATCAATAATAAATCTCTATATTGGAAGGTATAAACAAATTCCACCTGGAAAATACACACTGTCTGCAAAAATACCCACACAACCGCACACAATCGAAGGTAAACACATGCGCATGCTTAGACACAATGAAATGGGATCATTTAGGTTCTCATGCACAAACCAAAACAACTAACTAAATCCAAACACTCATGTACTACAGAAACACTCATGCACTACAGAAACATTCATGTACTACAGAAACACATATGCACTACAGAAATGCTTATGCACTACAGAAACACTCATGTACTACAGAAACACACATGCACTACAGAAACACATATGCACTACAGAAACACTCATGTACTATAGAAACACTCATGCACTACAGAAACACTCATGCACTACAGAAACACTCATGTACTACAGAAACACTCATGCACTACAGAAACACACATGCACTACAGAAACACTCATGCACTACAGAAACACACATGTACTACAGAAACACACATGTACTACAGAAACACTCATGTACTACAGAAACACTCATTCACTACAGAAACACTCATTCACTACAGAAACACTCATGTACTACAGAAACACACATGCACACAAACATAACGCTGTCCAGCTCGCACACACACACGCATTGGCACGTGAAAAAAATCCATACCTTTATAGATAATACATGGAGAGATGGATCAGCCAGGGATAAAGGAGGCTCGGCCTTGCATTAGACTTCTCTGCTCCTATGAACCAGCCTTCAAGGCCTCACTTAAGGTATTAAATGTTTATGTGGTCCTTTTTCATCCCCCCAACTGCACACAGACACACACTCATGTACACACACACACTCATGCACACACATGCGCGAACGCACACTCACACATGCACAGACATGCAAACCAACACAAGCACACTCACACAAACGCGCGCACTCGAACACACGCTGACTTCTCGTTCATCTTAGACTCCTGGCGTGCCCTAATCAATGATAATGGCGGACGCTGGTTGCTCTCAGCGTGTCCTCCGATAATCTGGAGGTGATCTGAAGCAGGGCCGGGCCTGGAGCCAGGGAGGGGGAACACTCACCCTTGTAGGCCCAGTCCAGAGCAGCTGCCTGGGGGAACAGTCACCCTGCAGGCCCAGTCCAGAGCAGCTGCCTGGGGGAACAGTCACCCTGCAGGCCCAGTCCAGAGCAGCAGCCTGGGGGAACACTCACCCTGCAGGCCCAGTCCAGAGCAGCCTGGAGCCAGGGGGAACAGTCACCCTGCAGGCCCAGTCCAGAGCAGCAGCCTGGGGGAACAGTCACCCTGCAGGCCCAGTCCAGAGCAGCTACCTGGAGCCAGGGGGAACACTCACCCTGCAGGCCCAGTCCAGAGCAGCTGCCTGGGGGAACAGTCACCCTGCAGGCCCAGTCCAGAGCAGCTACCTGGAGCCAGGGGGAACAGTCACTCTGCAGGCCCAGTCCAGAGCAGCAGCCTGGGGGAACAGTCACCCTGCAGGCCCAGTCCAGAGCAGCTGCCTGGGGGAACAGTCACCCTGCAGGCCCAGTCCAGAGCAGCTACCTGGAGCCAGGGGGAACAGTCACCCTGCAGGCCCAGTCCAGAGCAGCTGCCAGGGGGAACAGTCACCCTGCAGGCCCAGTCCAGAGCAGCTACCTGGAGCCAGGGGGAACACTCACCTTGCAGGCCCAGTCCAGAGCAGCTGCCTGGGGGAACAGTCACCCTGCAGGCCCAGTCCAGAGCAGCTGCCAGGGGGAACAGTCACGCTGCAGGCCCAGTCCAGAGCAGCTACCTGGGGGAACAGTCACCCTGCAGGCCCAGTCCAGAGCAGCTGCCTGGGGGAACACTCACCCTGCAGGCCCAGTCCAGAGCAGCAGCCTGGAGCCTGGGGGAACAGTCACCCTGCAGGCCCAGTCCAGAGCAGCTGCCTGGGGGAACAGTCACCCTGCAGGCCCAGTCCAGAGCAGCTGGAGCCAGGGGGAACACTCACGCTGCAGGCCCAGTCCAGAGCAGCAGCCTGGGGAGACAGTCACCCTGCAGGCCCAGTCCAGAGCAGCTGGAGCCAGGGGGAACACTCACCCTGCAGGCCCAGTCCAGAGCAGCAGCCTGGGGGAACAGTCACCCTGCAGGCCCAGTCCAGAGCAGCAGCCTGGGGGAACAGTCACCCTGCAGGCCCAGTCCAGAGCAGCAGCCTGGGGGAACAGTCACCCTGCAGGCCCAGTCCAGAGCAGCTGCCTGGGGAGACACTGCAAGCACAGACACGGAGGGGTGGAAGGCTTGTTTAAACAAACTCAGCTGGGTTCCTGAGGAGTGTGTGTGTGTGTGTGTTTTGTACGTGTGTGCTTGTTAGTAAGTGTTTGTTTGTACATGTGTGTGAGGGAGTGAGTGTGTGTGCGTGTGTTTGTGTGTGTGCCCCATTAATTCCCTCAAAATGGAAACAGTGGATGGTGTTTCAGTGGATGGTGTTTCAGTGGATATGGTGTTTCAGTGGATGGTGTTTCAGTGGATGTTGTTTCAGTGGATGGTGTTTCAGTGGATGGTGTTTCAGTGGATGGTGTTTCAGTGGATGGTGTTTCAGTGGATGGTGTTTCAGTGGATGTTGTTTCAGTGGATGGTGTTTCAGTGGACGGTGTTTCTGTGGATGGTGTTTCAGTGGATGGTGTTTCAGTGGATGGTGTTTCAGTGGACGGTGTTTCTGTGGATGGTGTTTCAGTGGATGGTGTTTCAGCGGATGGTGTTTTTAGTGGATGGTGTTTCAGTGGATGGTGTTTCAGTGGATGGTGTTTTCCAGTGGATGGTGTTTCTGTGGATGGTGTTTCAGTGGATGGTGTTTCAGTGGATGGGTGTTTCAGTGGATGGTGTTTCAGTGGATGGTGTTTCAGTGGATATGGTGTTTCAGTGGATGGTGTTTCAGTGGATATGGTGTTTCAGTGGATGGTGTTTCAGTGGATGGTGTTTCAGTGGATATGGTGTTTCAGTGGATGTGTTTCAGTGGATATGGTGTTTCAGTGGATGGTGTTTCAGTGGATATGGTGTTTCAGTGGATGGTGTTTCAGTGGATGGTGTTTCAGTGGATGGTGTTTGGATGGTCTGTCACAGTGAGAGGTCTGCATCATCCTCCAACGAACTTTCTGTGGTGATGAACAGAGTGTGTTCAACAACCGAGGCTCCTCCAAAAACAAATTACTTTTTTCTTCTTCTTTTTTTTTACTCAACGGCTACTGATTGAAGAGTTTGTTCTGAAGCAACAACTGAGTTTATTCGATCTGGTAGGCAGTAGCTTCAGAAGGCTAAGACGCGTCACGTGTAGACCCATGTACAGTAAGGTACTTCCAGCATGCTGCTGTGTGATGTTGGTGGAGGCATCCGGGGAGATTGTGGTGCTTGTGGTGGCCATGGCTGCGTGGTGTAGCCTGCTCGCATGAGGCCAGCCCCTCCTGAATTATGGATGTAGGTGAAGAGGGGAGGAGGGAGAGGCCTCTAGGGGATGAGAACCCTCCACGTCTCTCTCCCCTCCTCCTCTTCCTCCTCTTCCTAATCCTCTCTCCCTCCCCCTCCTCTCCCACCCTCCCTCCTCCTCCCCTCCCCACTTTTCCTTTCTCCTCTCCCTCCTCTTCCCCCTCCCACCTGCTCCCCTCCTCATTCCACCCCCTCCCCTTCCCTTTCCTCCTCCCCCAACCCTCCCTCTCCTCTCCCCCCCACCCTCCTCCCCCACCCATCTCCCCCCACCCTCCTCCCCCACCCCTCCCTCTCCCTCCACCCTCCTCCCCCTCTCCTCCTCCCCTCCCCCCACCCTCCCTCCCCCTCCCCCCCACCCTCCTCCTCCCCTCCCCCCCCCTCCTCCTTCTCCGGGCCGGCAGCGTTCAGGCGTGGCGCAGGGCGGACGAGGGTGACTGGTGTTGTGTCTCTCTCTCTCCCTTTTTTTGCTAACCTCTCTTTTTCTCTCTCTCTCTCATTCATTTTTTTCCCTTACTCTCTCTCTCTCTGCTCATTCTCTGTAAAAAAAGAGAGAAATAATTGCACTCTTCCACACTAGGGAGTGTGATAATGTATGAAACCAGTATCCAGATATGCTTTTCACAGAGTCTTTTTGTCGTTAAGATATCATTATTGTAGATATGAAAACAAAAGGCACAAGGCTCATGGTTGTAAACAGCTGTGTGCGGTGAGGTCATAGTAGTGGCTGTGATGGCGGGGTCATAATGAGGATTGGGTGTCTGTTTCGCGTTCAGGAGCTTTCACCAGTCCAGGAACCCTGAAGATCTGGGGAACGTGCATTTCCCTGTATATGGGTCTCCCCAACTAACCCAATATGTGGTATTTTTAACACACAGGGGATACGTTTCCAGCCTGAATAACCGTAAAAAATATTTTTTTTTATAAGAAAATGGTTCCCAGTTTCTAAATTCTGCCAACTTGGATGTACTTTTGCTAATGCATTTGGACAGGTTTTAATGACGTTTCCAACTGCGACGATTTGAGGAGCTGAAAATAAAGTGTTTACCAGAGACAGTGAGAGAGAAACAGAGAGAGGGAGAGAAAGAGAGGTAGGATACCCACACACACTTTCAGTTAGAGGGAAATGAAAAGAGTGTGTGTGTGTGTGTGAGAGAGAGAGACAGAGAGAGAGAGATGGAAGAGAGAGAGAGAGATTGAATTAAAGTTTTATGACTGATGAATATTTCATGTTCTGGGCAGTGATTCCCACATTCTAGCACAGTAAGTGTGTGTGTATGTGTGTGTGTGTGTGTGTGTGTGTGTGTGTGTGTATGTGTGTGTGTGTATGTGTGTGTGTGTGTGTGTGTGTGTGTGTGTGTGTGTGTGTGTATGTGTGTGTGTGTGTGTATGTGTGTGTGTGTATGTGTATGTATGTGTGTGTTTCTGTGCTTCATGCTTGCGCTACGCTACATGTGTGCCTTGCAACTCACATGCAGATTTATTTCCCAGAAACTTAAATGTTCTCAAATATATTCATTTATGAGGCCATCAACAGAACATTAGCGATGTAGTCACCCTCACTAACGTACTGGTGTTTGGCCAGTATCCTGAGGGGTGGGTCATGTCCTGAGGGGCGGGTCACCTCCTCCCTCGCTGTCCTGACACACACAGACACTGAGTGCAGCGTTCCCAGTCAGGACAGACGGTTGTTTGAAACATATCCTGACAAAATGTGTCTCTTGAAGAGATCTCTGAACCCACCAGAGTTGTGTTTGTGTTTGTTGGTGAATACAGAGGGTCACTCTATTGACTGGTCACTGGAATTTCAATATCGGATGTTATATTTTGCTGTGTTTAATGATTACGGCGTTTCATCCAGATGTGATTAGAGCCTCAGTACACACAGCTCTGACCAGAAAAGTGGATTTGAAATGTGTGTCTCATGCTGTAAACCGGCAGTGTATATATTTCTACTATCTGACTGATCGGCTTCAAACGCACAACATGTTTTTCTTCTTCATATGAATCTTCCAAAGTATGTGATGAACATAAATAACTTTGAGTTGGATTCAAAAACCTTTTTCACTTTTCTTAAATGATTATATTGACTCATTTCTACATTTATATTTGTTTAAAATTTTTATTGCCTCATTTATTTCAGGACTGAATTCATAGCCATATTTACTTATTTCATACGCATGCATATTTATTAATTGAACATTGAATGAAATGGCGTTCCAATCATCTCCGCTATCAGACACGGTGAACAGAAATAACAGCATCCTCCTGGTCCAGCATCATCCAGAAGGTTCCACCTCGTCTCCTCTCCTGCTGGGCTTCCAGAGATGCTCTTCTGCAGTGTGTCTGCTCCCCTCTCCTCCTCTCCTCCTCTCCTCCTCCCCTCCCTCCCCCACCGTCCCCCTCCCCTCCTCCCACCCCTCTCCTCCCCTCCTCCCAACCCCTCTCCTCCCCTCCTCCCACCCCTCTCCTCCCCTCCTCCCACCCCTCTCCTCCCCTCCTCCCCCACCGTCCCCTACCCCCTCCTCCCTCCCCTCCCTCCGCTCCGCCCCTCCTCCCCCACCGTCCCCTCCTCCCCCACCGTCCCCCCTCCCCCTCCTCCCCCCCTCCCCTCCTCCCACCCCTCTCCTCCCCTCCTCCCCCACCGTCTCCTACCCCTCTCATCCCCTCCTCCCACCCCTTGTTCATAATCCAGTTCTACCTTTTGGCGGGATTCCTGTTGGGATGTAATGGGCTCCAATCTGCCTCAATGAGCCCAACTGTGAGGCTGCCTGTCCTGCTCTGACAGGGGGCAGGGAACCAGGGAGGCAGGGAACCAGGGGGGCAGGGAACCAGGGGAGGCAGGGAGGCAGGGAACCCGGTGGGCAGGGGGGCAGGGAACCAGGGGGGCAGGGAACCAAGGAGGCAGGGAGGCAGGGGGGCAGGGAGGCAGGGAGGCAGGGGGGCAGGGAACCAGGGGGCTTGTTGACCAGCAGTCCAAGTCCTCCTTCAACCTCTCACCAGCTCTGTCGGATTGAGATGAGTTTTTATCTTTTAACCTCATATTCAGAAATCTCATCTGATCAATTAAAACGTTTTTTGTGTAGTGGCAGAAGGTTTTGTGCAGAGTTGTGTGTGTGCACTGCCGTTTCCATGTCGAGTGAGGGTGTGTTGTGGTGTGTGTGTGTGAGGGTGTGTGTGTCGTGAGGTGTGTGTGTGTGTGAGGGGTGTGGGGGTGTGAGGTGGTCCTGTGAGGGTGTGTGTGTGTGAGGGTGTATTTGAGGGTGTGGTGTCTGTGAGGGTTTGTGTGTGTGTGGTGATAGTGTGTGGGTGTGTGTGAGGGTGTGTGTGCGTGTGTTGAGGTTGTTTTTGTTTGGTGAGTTGTTTTTGGGTGTTTGTATGGGTGGGGTTTGTGTGTGTGATGGTGTGTGTAGGGTGTGTCGGATGTGTGTCTTGATCTGTGTGTGTTGGGGGTGCGGCTTTGTTGTGTTTTGAGTTGTTTTGTTTGTGTGTGTGTGTGGTGTGTATTGTGGGTGTGTGTTCTGTTATTGTCTTTAGTGGTTGTTTTTTATGTGGGTTTGTGTCTGTGATGGGTGTTGTGGTTGAGGTGTTGTGTGTGTGTGTAAGGGTGTGTGTGTGTGTGAGGTGTGTGAGGTGTGTGAGGGGGGGTGTGTGTGTGTGCTGTTAGCCTAGTCCAGTCCTGGTGCTTCATTATATACATGTCTTCTGTATGTTTCACAGTGTCACACACCACCCCCACCTCCCTCCCGCTCTCGCTCTCTCGCTTTCTCTACCCTCTCTCTCTCCTCCTACAGCACAACACACACACACAGATGCACACACACACATGCACAGAGCACACACACACAAACGCTTACAGCCCCCACACCCACAAATGAATAGATCTCATAGGTAAACCATGAAATAATAGTTAAATAATATTCAGCCTCCAATATGTAGCCTCACAGTAAAGTTTATTCCGATGTGACCAGTTTTGTCTTCATCAAACTGAAGCCAAATGTGGTTTAGGACTACAACACGTATGTGTGTGTGTGTATTCTCTCTGTTGCCTGAGTGTGAATAGTGCGCCTCCCCTCCCCCTCCCCCTCCCTCCATCCCCCCTCCTCTTCCCCCCATCCCCCCTCCTCCTCCTCCTCCTCCTCCCCCCATCCCCCCCTTCCTTCTCCCTCCATCTTCTCCCCGCCTCCTCTCCCCATCCCTCCTCACCCCTCTCTCTCCTCCCCTCCTCTCCCATCCCCCCCCCTCCTCCTCCCCCCTCCACCCCCCCCTCTCCTCCTCCCTCCTCTCCCATCTCCTCCTCCCCCCTCCACTCTCCTCCTCACCCATCCCCCCCTCCTCCTCCCTCCACCCCCCCCTCTCCTCCTCCCCTCCTCCTCTCCTCCCTCCTCTCCTCCGTCCTCTCCCCTCCCCTCCCCCCCTCCTCCTCCCTCCTCCTCCTCCTCCTCCTCGCCCCTCGCCCCATCTCGCCTCCTCCTCCACACCCCCTCTCGCGCCTCCTCCTCCCTCCACCCCTCCTCTCCTCCTCCTCCTCCCCTCCCCCTCCCCCTCTCCTCCTCCTCCCACCCCTCCTCTCCTCCTCCTCTCCCCTCCCATCGCCCCCCTCCTCCTCCTCTGCTCCTGCCTCCTCCCCCCCTCCTCTCCTCCTCCTCTCCCCATCCCCATCCCCCTCTCCTCCTCCCTCCCCCCGCCTCCTCTCCTCCTCCTCTCCCCATCCCCCATCCCCTCTCACCTCCTCCCCCTCCTCCCCCCCCTCTTTTCCTCTCCCCCCCCTCTCCTCCTCTCCTCTCCCCCTCCCTCTCCTCTCTCTCCCCCCCTCCTCTCTCATCCTCCTCTCCTCTGCCTCCTCCTCCTCCCCCTCCCCCCTCTCCTCTCCTCTCCTCCCTCTCCTCCTCCCTCCCCCTCTCCTCCTCCCTGCCTGCTAGCAGACTCTGTCAGTCTTCTTTCTGGCTCTGCTTCCTGGCAGGCGTCCTGGCGGCTCGCGGGGGGAACAATTCCACAAAGTGGCATAATTAATGTGTCTAATTAACACCACGTTAATTATTGTAAATTGTGTGTTTGGGTACACATTACTTGAGAGGCATATGTTGCTCGTCGTGTTCGCCCAAAACCAGCGCGGGCTATCCTGTCTCTCAAGTGAGGACATCTGAAGACGAGCCAATCGGAACGCTCGCTAGTGGGGAGACGGAGGGAAGCGTAGAGAGAGGAGCCGGTGTGAGGAGGGGAGAGATTCCAAACAGACTCAGATTCTCTGTGTTTTGACGGAAAGGAGGAGACAGATTTGTTGTTTTGTTGTTGTGGTTATTAGTGTGTGTGTTTTGTTACCGTGAGCACAGTGATCATCTCAACAACCGGGGGCCCCGTGTCTCTACCACGGCCCCAGACTGGGCATGTTGGGGAGGGCAGTGTCTCTGCCACGGACCCCCAGACTGGGCATGTTGGGGAGGGCTGTGTCCTCTGCCACGGACCCCCAGACTGGTCATGTTGGGGGAGGGCTGTGTCTCTACCACGGCCCCCCAGACTGGTCATGTTGGGGAGGGCAGTGTCTCTACCACGGCCTCCAGACTGGCCATGTTGGGGAGGGCAGTGTCTCTACCACGGCCCCCCAGACTGGCCATGTTGGGGAGGGCTGTGTCTCTACCACGGCCCCCCAGACTGGTCATGTTGGGGAGGGCTGTGTCTCTACACCACAGCCCTCCAGACTGGCCATGTTGGGGAGGGCAGTGTCTCTACCACGGACCCCCAGACTGGCCATGTTGGGGGAGGGCTGTGTCTCTACCACAGCCTCCAGGACTGGCCATGTTGGGGAGGGCAGTGTCTCTACCACGGCCCCCAGACTGGGCATGTTGGGGAGGGCAGTGTCTCTACCACGGCCCTCCAGACTGGGCATGTTTGGGGAGGGCTGTGTCTCTACCACGGCCCTCCAGACTGGGCATGTTGGGGAGGGCTGTCTCTCTACCACGGCCCCCAGAGTGGCCATGTTGGGGAGGGCTGTGTCTCTACCAACGGCCCCCAGAGTGGCCATGTTGGGGAGGGCTGTGTCTCTACCACGGCCCCCAGAGTGGCCATGTTGGGGAGGGCTGTGTCTCTACCACGGCCCTCAGACTGGCCATGTTGGGGAGGGCTGTGTCTCTCTACCACGGCCCCCAGACTGGTCATGTTGGGGAGGGCTGTGTCTCTACCACGGCCCTCCAGAGTGGGCATGTTGGGGAGGGCTGTGTCTCTACCACGGCCCTCCAGAGTGGGCATGTTGGGGAGGGCTGTGTCTCTACCACGGCCCTCCAGACTGGCCATGTTGGGGAGGGCAGTGTCTCTACCACGGCCCCCCAGACTGGTCATGTTGGGGAGGGCAGTGTCTCTACCACGCCCCCCAGACTGGCCATGTTGGGGAGGGCAGTGTCCTCTACCACGGCCCCAGACTGGGCATGTTGGGGATGGGCTGTGTCTCTACCACGGCCCCCCCAGACTGGCCATGTTGGGAGGGCTGTGTCTAAGGGCATTCTGCCTTTAGAAGGAAAGACTCGCTGATAAGCTTTTCCACTTTCCTCTCCTCCTCCTCCTCTCTCTCCCCTCCTCCTTCCTCCCTCTCTCCTCTCATTCTGCGTTAAGAAGGAAAGACTCGCTGATAAGCTTCTGGGGTGGGAAGGTGTGCACGAGTCTCTTACGCTCTTTTTCTCTCTCGTTCTCTCCTTCTTTCTCTCCCCCCTGTTCTCTCTATGCAGTTCTGAGTTCTCACGTCCCCTGCTTTTCTTGAAGCGTCTCTCCTTCTTGTTTGTTCTGTCCATCCTGTCTGTGGTTCCCTCTCCTGCATTCACCCTTTCCTTCGTTAATTCCACCTCTCCTCTCCCGTCCTCTCTGTCTCCTCTCTCTCCCCTCTCTCCCCGCTCCTCCCTCTACCGTGTCTCTCTTCCCCTACTCCTTCCTCCCTCTCCCTCTCTCTCTCTCTCTCTCTCTCACTACTCTCCTCTCCTCCCTCTCTCTCCCTCTCTCTCTCTCGCTCTCCGTCCTCCTCTCCTCGTCTCTCTCTCTCCCTCCTCCTTCCTCTCTCTTCTCTCTCCCCTCCTCCTTCCTCCTCTCTCTCTCTCCTCCTCCTCCATCCCTCCGTCCTCTCTCTCGCCTCTCTCCCCTACTCCGTCTCCTCTCTCTCCCCTCCTCCCTCCCTCTCTCTCCCCTCCTCCGTCCTCTCTTTCTCTTCTCCTCCCTCTCTCCTTTACGCCTCCCTCTCTCTCCCCAACGCTCCTCCTCCTCCCTCTCTCTCCCCCTCCTCCTTTCTCTCTGTCGCTCCGCTCCTCTCTCTCTCCCCTCACTCCTCCCTCCTCTCCCCTCCTCTCTTCCCCCTGCTCTCCCGCTCCCCACTTGTGCTCCACGTACCTAACCCCCTTCTCTTTCTCCTGCTCTCTTAGTTCTTTTTTCCCTTCTCTCGAGTGAAGCATTGCAGTCAGCTCCACTACTTGGCTCACTTTGTTTTTCAACAACAACGTGAAGAGAAGAAGGGGGCAGAGAGATACGTGGATGTGGAGAGTGAGAGGAGAACGGTGCAATCAGAGAAGAGAGAGTTATTTACACACATAAACGCAAATCTTTCTCTTCTCCTCTCTACATCCCCCTCCACCTCACTCTCTTCCACCGCCTCTCCGTCCACCCCTCTCCTTCCGCCTCTCCTTCCTCCTTCCTCCTCCACCTCCTCTCCTTCCTGCCTCTCCTTCTCCACCTCTCGCCTTCCTCCTCTCCTTCCTCCGCTCCCTCCTCTCCTTCCTCCTCTCACCTCCTCTCCGTCCGCCTCCACCTCCTCTCCTCCTCCATCTCCTGTCCTCCTCCACCATCACCTCCTCTCTTCCTCACTCCCACCTCTTCTCCTCCTCACATCCACCTCCTGCTCAGTTCCTCCTCTCCTCCACCTCTCTCTCCTTCCTCCTCCACCTCC
>CAEFZP010002127.1:0-57500 GCA_903064625.1 Mallotus villosus
GAAAGGGAATTGGCACATGACTGTTACCCACCCTTTACGGCTCCCTATGCCGTGTCACACCCTGACCTCTTTTTTTAGAAAAAACGCTGCTCCAGCGCCTTTTACATGCAACTCTATGGAAAAGCAAAAGGCGGACGCCTTTGACAAAAAAGCGGCCGCCTTTTGAAAAACTCTAAAAGGGAGCTGAGCCCGACGCTTTTCCGAGTTAAATTTTTCTCAACTTTCAGAAAAGCGCTGGGTGACGTTAAGCCGCTTTTGACAGCTGACCATCAGGACGAGGAAAGTAGGATAACTCGTGGACCGTTCCCTAGTAACCTCTACCGTAGTTACCGTGCGCCTAAAATAAACGAAAAAGATGTGACAAGATACGGTCGAGGCACTATATCGCCCCGTTTCGTACTACTACTACTCCGCATTGATTCGACATGAGATACTAAACACTATACTGTAATATACTGATGCGATCAGCTCACAATCCATTTGCTTCCACTCTCTCACACCGCTGCGGCCGTCGCCTCAGACTAGTCTAGCGTTAGTAGTAGCCTACTTTGTTCGGGAGATCTTGATATTGATTTGGGACAGTGACTGTGGCTGGTTAGCTCGCAATCTCTCTGTCAAACATCCTGTCAAATTAGATGACTGTTTGTCACCGTAAACAATGTTATGCCTTGAATCTTGCTAGCATATAACGTTAGCTTTCAGGGCGAATGCTCAGCTGACTACGTACGTGACAATACAGAATCTACTCTGACGTCGCCCACGCAGCGCTTTTCTGAAAAGGCGCTCTCAACGGCTGCGGAGGCGCGCGTTTTGTTTTCTAAAAAAAGAGGTCAGGTGTGATCACGCCTCAGGCACCTCTCCCTCGACATGTTTTTCCCTCTCTCTCTCTGATGGCCTTCTGCTGTCTGTACCTTTACTCTCTCTCATCATCCCTTTCGCTTCCTGCCTCCTTACCTCTCTTTATCTCTGTGTGTGTTGTGTTGTGTGTGTGTGTGTGTGTGTGTGTTGTGGGTTATGTGTGAGGTGTGTGTGGGTGTGTGTGTGTGTGTGTGTGTGTGTATGTGTATGTGTGTGGTGTTTGTGTGTGTGTTGGTGTATTGTGTGTGTGTGCTGCTGTGCTGGGTGTGTTGCTGTGTTGTGTGTTGTGGTGTGTGTGTGTGTGCTGTGTGGTGTGTGTGTGGTGTGTGTGCTGTGCTCGTGTGTGTCGTCCGTCTCCTCTCTCTTTGCCGCCTCTCCGTTCTCTCCGTTTCGTTTCTCCGTTTCTTCATGGTGCAGGTTCTTCCTTGTCTGCATTGAAGGGGACGTTTTACTGTGTCCCTGAGAGATTAAGATAGAGATATGGTATACTGACTGCAGTTTCTAATGCATTTGGAACATTGTGTCGTGAATACCTTTGGCAAGCTTTTGTACAGTATAGATGTCTGACTGTCTAAGACATGAAATAGAAAAGACAGTGATGTTAGATGATTCTTTACGCTGGTAAATGAGGAACTGGGAGAAGTGGACGTATTTCTGTTTCCTGGCCAGAGTTCACACTGCTCAACACCGATTGAGTCTGTTCTCCGTTAAAACACCGCAATAACAGTGAAAACGACCATCATGCTAAAAGCACTGCTTTTTCACCTCGCTTCAGCTGAGAAATGTGATTGGATATCAGATCTACTGATAGATCGAGTCGCCCTAAAAGAGATCCAGTAGATCACGTCTGTCGAGGCTGAGTTCTGTCATCATCAGCTGCTGTTAATAAAGAGATCTTTTTGATCGACTCCATGCTGATGTGCCCATGGCACATCCTAGAAGAAAGCCGTAACAGGAAGTGCTGACCAGAGGCGTGTAGTGTGGGCATGGTGTCCAGCAGGGGGTGCAGCATCACTGTGAAAACACAGGCAGACGCACCTCATCAATGTAACGCGGAATAAAGAAGATGTTAGCTTTATTTTAAAACTAGTTTCGTATTTGTGAAACTGATCTTCCGGGTCGTCCTACCCTCCTCCGCGCTCTAGCGAAGCGTCGCGTGCTTCCACTGTGCTTTCATTCACGTGTACGTGATGGCGTACGGTTCAGTGCCGGCTCGATAACAGACATTTACGCAGACATGCTAACCATAGACAGGGTTGAGCTGTTATTAAATAATGAGGGGCCTCGTGTCGTGGCCCGTTCTGTTTGCTCCCTTCCTCCTCTTTCTACACTTGTGGTGTGAATCACCAGGACAGGAAAAGCAGGTTTCCTGATGTGGACGTAAAGGTTGACACACGCCCCGGTGATTCACTCTATACAAGACGCAGAGAAGTGACCTTGAACTGTGTGTAGCCTATATGTCATCTGTGTGTGTGTGTTGGGGGTGTCAACCTGGAAAGCTATTTTGGGTGTAGCTGCTGCGTGGCTAGTCTCTGGTGTGTGATAGAGAGGCCTGATCGTAACTGCACTCGGCTCCACATAGGACAACTGGAGTGTGAAAGGCAGAGGTAGAGGCGGTGGGGTCAGGAGATAAGTTGGTGAACCATACCTTGAGGGACTGATACTAATTGGGGATGAGATAGCGAGCAGCCAGCGCATCACTAGCTAGAGAGAAGAGAGAAATACGCTCCTCGCTCTCGACCTGGATCTCGCCCTACCCTCCTCTCTCTCTCTCTCATCCCCCTCTCTCTCTCGCATCTCTCCCGCTCTCCCTACTCTCCCCTCTCTCTCTCTCTCTCCTCTTCTCCCCTCCTCTCTCTCTCTCTCCCCTCTCTATCTCCGCTCTCTCTCTCTCTCCCTCTCTCTATCTCTCCTCTCTCTCTCCCTCTCGTCCTCCTCTCTCTCCTCTCTCTCTCTGCTCTCTCTCTCTCCCTCGCTCCGCTCGCTCTCGTCTTTCTCTCCCTCTCTCCTCTCTCTCTCTCTCTCTCTCTCTTCTCGCTCTCTCTCCCTCTCCCTCTCTCATCTCGTCTCTCTCTCTTCTCCCTGCTCTCTCTCTCATCGCCTCTCCTCTCTCTCTCGCTCTCTCTGCCTCTCTCTTCTCTCTCTCCTCTCTCTCTCTCGCTCTCTCTCTCGCGCGCTGCGATCAGCTCCCTCTCTCTCTCTCTCTCCCATCTCATCTCTCTTCTCTCTCTCTCTCTATCTCTCTCCCTCTCCCTCTCCCTCTCTCTCTCTCTCTCTCTTTTTTTTCCCTCTCCCACCTCCTGTGGTGGTTTTTTTTTTTGCTCCTCCCCCCTTTTTGGCGCCTCTTGTTGGTCCCGTCCCTCTCCCCTTCCCTCCCTCCCTCCCCCTCCCCTACCCTCCCTCCCTCTCCCCCTCCCTCCTCCCCCTCCTCCCTCCCTCCCTCCCTCCCTTCCCCTCCAATCTCTGCTTCTCCTCGTTCATGTCGGCAGTACGGATGATCTTACTTCTGGTTCTCTGAGTGTCAGAACTGTCAAACTGTGTGTTGTGTGTGTGTGTGTGTGTGTTTGTTGTGTGTGTTTCGCTCGCCTCTCTCTCGCCTCTCTCGCGCGCGCTCGCTCTCGAGTCAAAGGGAGAACCATTGTTTCCTCTCTGACCTTTTTTCCCTTTCTTTCTTTCCCTCCGTTTCCCATCTGCCATGAACCAAAACTGTGGATGTTATCATTCATGTTTGTCAGCATACTAATATATTCTATTGGATAGCACTGGGGTATTCTGACACACACACTGTGCACCACAGGGATTCTTCTAAGCTAATATTGGTCAGATGGAGTGTCATTCGGCATAACAACTTCAAGTGTAGTACAAAGAACAACATGAGATAGTCCTGAGAGAGGACAAGGCACAAGATAGCGTTAGAAAGTAGAGAGATTTAGAGAGTATATAGGTCGTGCGATAGAGATCTCTCTCGGCGGCTCTATTTCGTCCGGGGGGGGGGGCTCTCCCTCCCTTTGTCCGCGGGCGCCCTTCTCCTGGATCTCCTTCCTCTTCTCTCCCTCTCTCCCCTCTCTCTCCTCTTGATAACTCTCGCTCTCGGGCGGGGTGGGGGGTGGCTTTCTTCTTTCTCTCTCTCTCTCTCCTCCTCCTCGGTCTTTCTCTCGATTTTCTCTTTCTCTCGCGCTTGGCTGCTCTCTCTAGACGCTCCTCCTCTCGTCTCTAACACGAATCCCACACGAGAGCGCCTCCCCTGTATCTGCCCTGCACGGCCCCCTCGTCCCTGTTATCGTGCCCCTGGTTCCTCTGCGTGGCCGACAAACACGACCTGCTGCACTCCTCGTTCTTACCAACCCGTCTTTCCCCCACCTCCCCCCCCCCTCCCCCCCTCCCCCCTATCCCCCCGTCACACAAGCCTGGCGAATTGTGTGTGTGTCACCCTGTGTGTGTGTGTGTATGTGTTTGTGTTTCACCCCTCGTGTGTGTGTGTGTCGCCTCTGTGTGTGTGTGTTGCCTCTGTATGTGTGTGTTGGTGTGTCACCTCTGTGTGTGTTTGTGTTGTGTCACCTCTGTGTGTGTGTGTGTGTATGTCACATCTGTGTGTCTTTATAACCACACAGCTGGGAAAAGCAAAAGGAGAGGTGGGTGGATTCAACATTAATGAACTAAGATCTCTCTTTCACACAGGCAGAAAAAAAATCACACGCACAGAAAACACACACACCTCCCTCACAATTCCCTCGTCACTCTGCTCTCATGTTCACTGCAAACTCTCCTCTCGGCCATGAGAGCTCTGCTGCCTTGACTTCAACCAATCAGATCAGCATGTGCTGACACACACCCACCGAGGGCTGTGCGCTGTTGATGGAGGGGCTGTGGGTGGGTGTGTCTAACTTGCGTACGTCGGTATGGTATTGTTGTGTATGTGTGTGTGTGTTGTGTGTGTGTGTGTGTGTGTGTGTGTGTGTGTGTGTGCGGCAGCATTCACTCTATCTACCAGTACATGAACATCAGAGGGCGTGTAAAGTAGCAGCCTCATGTTCTGTGATGTGGTTCTTCAGTGGAACAGAGTTCCTCTGGCCTGGTGGAACTTCCAGTGTGAAACTGGAGCTCACACTCACCAAGGTCACATCGCACACACTCGCTCACACTCACCTCACATCGCCAAGGACTCACACACACTGTTTACTTTTGCTCAAACCACACAAACTGAGCAGTTAAATCTTTGTCATTGTCCTGGAACTAAATATAGGCCCATCTCTCTCGTTTTGTGTTCAGTACTCCATAACGCCTAGTGCCCTAACACACCCACCTCCCTCCCCTCCTCCTCACCTCCATACCTCTCCTTCTCCCCTCTCTTCCACACCTCTCCTCTCACCCTTTCTTCTCTCCACCCCTCTCTTTCTATATCCTCTCCTCCCTCTCTTCTTTGACCCCCTCCTCTCTCTCTCTTATCATCCGCTCTCACTCCCTCCTCTCTCTCTTTTCTCCCGTCTCCTCCCTCTCCGCTTTCTCCAGTCTCCTCCCCTGTCTCCGTCTCCTCTCCTCTGTTCTCCAGTCACTCCTCTCCTCTGTTCTCCAGCTCTCTCCTCTGTTCTCCAGTCTCCTCTCCTCTGTTCTCGAGTCACTCTCCTCTGTTCGCCAGCTCCTCTCCTCTGTCTCCCGTCATCCTCTCCTCTGTTTGCTCAGCACGCTCCTCTCCTCTGTTCTCCAGTCACCCCTCCTCTCCTCTTTTCTCCAGCTCCTCTCCTCTGTCTCCAGTCTCCTCTCCTCTGTTCTCAGCTCCTCCTCCTCTGTTCTCCAGCTCCTCTCCTTGTTTCTCCGCCCCACCCCCTCCTCTCCTCTGTTCTCCAGTCTCCTCTCCCTGTTCTCCAGTCTCCTCTCCTCTGTTCTCCAGTCTCCTCTCCTCTGTTCTCCAGTCTCCTCTCCTCTGTCTCCCAGCTCCTCTCCTCTGTTCTCACAGTCTCCTCTCCTCTGTTCTCCAGTCCACACTCCTCTCCTCTGTTCTTCCCAGTCTCCTCTCCTCTGTCTCCAGTCCACTCCTCTCCTCCTGTCTCCATCTCCTCTCCTCTGTTCTCCAGTCTCCTCTCCTCTGTTCTCCAGTCTCCTCTCCTCTGTTCTCCAGTCGTCTCCTCTCCTCTGTTCTCCATTCCCCCCTCCTCTCTCCCTCTTCCCTCCCACCACCCCTCCCCCATGTGTCACTGTGGTTGGTGTTGATTGACAGGTACCTCATGGGGCGGGTAGATGGAAGATGTTGATGTCAGTCATCTGAGTGGCCTGTTTGTTCCATCAAGGGGTCAGGGTGAGGGGGACGCAGGCCTGTGTGTGTGTGTGTGTGTGTGTGTGTGTGTGTGTGTGTGTGTGGAGTGCAGTGAGGGGATGTGAATCGCCACACCACACCCTCACATCAATCATTCATAAATATATTTTCCTCCCCTGGCTACCGAATGTTTCCAGCTGTGAACTGACCGACTGAATGTGTTCAAACAATGTAGAATAGCTTTTATTCTCACCCAGTAAGAATTCTGTCTGATAATAAGAACGATGAATATGTGCAAGGAAAAATGTGCCTGCTGCTCGTGTCTGACGGTGCGCGTGTGTGTCTGTGGCAGTTGGTGGTCTACTAAACTTTCTTTACATAGGCCTTTTGTAAATATCGTTACGTTGACATTTCATGTGAACATTTGACCCAAGGAAGAGCACGTCTTCAGGTGACTGGTTGCCAGATAATTTACTTGATCGTTAACTGATAAAGCTCACTCAAATAACGAGGACACTAACAGCTGCATATCCAATTTCTGTGGTTAGCGTGGGTTTATCAAGCGCTAAATATGAGTAGGCCTACTGGGAGAATATCAAATCACAGAACCCTATCTGATAGCTGGCCAAATTGTGTCTTAATGTGGTTTTTAAAAACGACAACAATTACAAACACTCCACCCAGGCCCATTTTGTTATTAGCGTGTCAGATTACAGGAGCATACACTCTCTCAATGCTATTTTAATAAGGTCCTAGTATACGCGTGGAATTTCAACTATTTGTCGAACAATATATGTACGTTTCTGTAAAAATTTCCTGTGTTAATTTAGCCTAAATGTGTGTGCTATTAAATCGCCATTGTCACCGGAGAGTAGCAGCGCAAGCCCCGTCGTAGCGGAGCAGCGTGGGAAGAGTGCCCGGACGAGGAGGCACGGCAGGCGGCTGGCAGGGAGCAGCGAAACCGGTGTCTGGCGTAATCTACTGTACCCGCAGAGACTCGAGTAATCTTCGTAATTAGTGGCTTTACAGCATGTAATAATTGACAACCTTTCCTATACACACCATCATTATAGATATTATAGACGTCAGATATGTTGACTAACGATATTATTATACAGGCTATTGTAACGTTAAAAACTAGGCTATTCTGTGGTTGGGGATTTACATTTAGGCTCTGTTGACCCGTTTTGTAGGCTTCATGTAGGTAGTAGCCTGGAATCATGATATTAATCGGATATTAAGGAATATTATCAAAATAGTTAGTTTGAGTAATCATGGGGATTTGTAGTCTATTTGTAAACTATAATGCGATGTCATAAATAGGTCTGAAGGCTTGTTGTAAATGTTCTTTATTGGTTTATTCTGTTTATTAATGCTTACAATGTATTTAGGCTACATTTTCATAAGCCTTAATGGTGATACAATTCAATTAATGACATGAGAATCAATAACATAATGACTCAACACACGCAACAACGTTGCAAAGTATTTACAAACGTAAGAATTTAATCCAAAAACATATTGTACATAACCTACCCACCTTAGGCCACACCAGAGTTGCATTTCATGATGTGAGGAGAAGAGAAAAACTGTAATGACAAGAAACTCTATAATCTTCTCGCGCATTAAGGAAAAGCAACAAAGGGCCTGATGCTGTCTGAGATCCCGGTCTGCACGAGAGGGAACAAACGCGTTTTCCCCACGGGCTCTCCGGTGGAACACCCCTCAGACCCCTGACTGGTAATTCTCTCCCGGTCCCGTGAAGGAGCCAGGCCGAGCGAGCGGAGGGGTCAGCGGGGTGAGAGTGTGGAGTGTCCGGGACAAGCTCCGTACTCGTTCCGTCCAGTCTGGAGCTCGTAGGATAAGCGCATGCACGGTCACCGCGGTGTCAGGTTCGTACCGCCGTTTGTCCGTCCAGTCGCAAATTGTAGCTTACTTGATCGGTTGTTTTAATTAGACAGAGACTATTACTGAGAGACAGTCTCGTCTTGGCTATAATGGCTACTCCTTCTAGTTCCATTCCCGTCTCGGTCTCCTTCTCTCCCTCTACTGTTCTATCGCGGGGGTGGGGGTACCTTGAAACCGTTTCACGGGAACTTTACATGGGTATTTTGAAACAGCCCAGTGATGGATCAACATTTTTGTAACATTGAAATGCAGAGCGGTTAAATCAGAAGCTACGTGTGGACTCCTAACAGAGAGGCCCCTTACGACACGCTAAAGATATGGAATTAATGTGAGAGTTTTGGACGTGGATTCACACGTTCCGTGTTATAAAGGTCGTCACCCCCCTCGCCCTCTCCGTGCTGCATAATGGTCAGAATGAGTCCTCACACTTGATCTTCTTCTAATGCTAATTCCATGCTCGGGCCCCGTGCTGGCTTCTCACTATGGCAACCCTATTTGAGCCAACCACCCCACCTATGTTTTGTAAATCTTGTGATCAATCACGGGTGTTCATAAATCTTTGTATTGTTTCGTTTTTGTGTGTGTGTGTGTGTGTGGGGGGGGGATAAGAAACCAAATACGCTGCTGAACTGTAGCCCTACGTATTAACATATAGGCTATAGCTTCCTAGCTACATCCAGATAGTTCAGACTATCTGATGGTTGTAGTTTCTGTCACCTGTGCAAAGGAATGAAGCAGGAACTCAACCCTTAAAACATGGTGTCAAATCCACCGGCCAGTTCAGCTTAAACTGGAGGCTGACATATACATGATTTATTTTAACAACCCGCCCTTCATAGGCTATGTTAGAAAATAAAATAGAAATAACGCTTCCCGCCTATCTGTCAAACCTGACCGGGCAGAATATCTGATCTGCGTTCTCGCACGTTCCACTCGATTTGAATCAGTTCGGAATAGAGGTCTTGCCTGGAAACCGCCTCTCCCAAAATTCCCTTTACTTGTTTTGATCATTCATCTTGAAGGAAGAGGGGACCTTGAAACGGCTCAACCTCCTTGGACCATAATTGGTTTTATAGAACTGGCGAGAAGCCAAAGTGTTTACATCGAGGTGATTGACACTGTTCTCAGCCAATCAAAGAATTTGCCGTGTAGCGTGTAGCTCTGGGTGGAGAGGGGCGGGCCTTGTAAAACAATGCTTGTTTCATTGCAGAAGAGTTTACAGAAGCGCGAGGGGGGCCTCATCCCCCAATGTTATCCCATAGCGTACCTTGAGACAGGCCTGTTGTAGCCTAATGGACTACTCCAAATCTTTTCACAAACGCTCGGATTTTAAGAAGATTTAAAACATTTTCTTCTTCATATTTCCCTGTTCAAGTAAGAGGACGACATGTTTTCTGATGCGGTGTCATACCGTCGATACTTATAAAGCTGATACAATTCTGTTATTAGCCTGCAAGCTATGTTGTTGTGAAGTAAAAAGGCGGGGAGCTGGTCTCAGCGCTATAATTCTGAAACTAAATGGATTTGCTGTGTCTGGCATAGAAAGCGAATCCACCTACTCTAGGGACATTTCCTTCCAGAAAGTTTTACCGTAGCGAGTTGTTCGTAGAACCGAAAACTTTGAAACGTGGCCGGGGAAACCTTTCCTTCCGAGACTCGAAACTAGTAGAAAAAAACAATTCACCAATCTGTCATTTCCATTATAAAATTGACTGTAGAATTATGTCGGATAACTAAATTCTCCTAAACATAGCCTAATTTCCAGAGTATTTGGTTCGCCCGCCCGTGTAGGCTATCACGAGCTATGGTGTGATCTATGCTGCCCGCGGCTTGTTCACTTTGAAGGTTATTTCTTATTTTAAACTTAGCCTACTTTGGTGGAATATGTTGTTCATTAGTTGTAGGCTACATTTAACTTATCTATAACTGCTATTGTTCCAAACTGTGGTAAATTAACCCGCCGGGACTTGTAATGTAAGAGTGGATGGCTAGCCTAAACATTTGCTAAGCCAGTGCTGTGTAGGACTAAGTTTTAATTGTATTTAATTATCTCACCCCTAATCAAAACCTGTGTAGGATATATAGGCCTATCGCTTAATCAGAAGGAACAGTAGGCTACTTTATGAAGTAGCCAAAAACCGTTAAGGTTTTGAAATGGAAATAACTCGACAAGCTGACCGCCTTCGGTTCTCAATGCCTTTATGCGTCACTGAACGCTACTTACTTGCCTATTTTCATTAACACGAATAAAACTGAATTAACAATAGGCTAACTTGCAATTTGTTGTAAATGGTGTATAATCCGTCACCATATAAATGGTTGTGGCGACTTGTCTTGGTTTATATTTTTGGCCTAAATCCTTAATCAAACGTTACCGAGGAGTTGGGCGAAACAGCCCAATATAAACGGGCTGTTTTGATTTCTCTATGGGCTGCACCCGTGTCTGTTTGAGCCATGGCACTAAATCCGCATCAATACTGAACTACACACCACGAACCCACCTTATTAACACTAGTCAGGTCCAGGACCCTATTTATTTTTAAACAGTTTCAAATTTATATTTGATGCTCCTTATATATTTATGTGTAGGCTATTAGTTTACACCGTCAATCGTTGTTGTTTACAGTGTTCAGTAGACCGCAAGGTTTTGACACAGAAATTAAAATGTAGCCATGGCAATTTGACAATGTGTGTTTTAACTGGGGCGACTTGAATCTAAAGGCGGAGAGCGTGCCTGCCTCTCGAGATAAATACGGCGAAGCTTCTGTGCCTGTAGCCCAAGAAGCGTAGCCTTGGAACGGATGAACGGGCGGGTATGTGGTGGGGGAGGGATATCTTACGTTCGAACTCATTAGATTAGTTCTTTATGGAAGGAATTGTAAACGACAGCAATATAGATTAAAAGCGAATATAGTCTTGAGCTCTCTGCACGTTTCTGCGAATGTAGCCTACTAAATTTAGTTTTTAAAGTGTTTTTCTAAACTGCGTCATTGGCCGTTTAATGGGCCGAGCGTTCCACAGAAAAACGACGAAATCCTCAAACCATCTGTTTACAGCACTTTGCTCAATCTGACCTCTTGTCGATTCTGTGTCAAATTATTTTTTCCTCGTGTTTTTATAGGTCAGTGGGATGACTGAAAAAGATTCGGATTCGCTTGGAGATCTAGAGGTATTTTAGCCCAACCGTGGCTTTTTCGGAATATTCAAAACGGACTGTTTTCTTTTACATAAGTTTACCCGTTGTGGATAATGGATGGCAGAGATTTCGGTCCCCCCCGATCCGTCCCACGTCCCACCGCCGCTGCTGGCCGGGATCGCCATGGAGTCTCACCGACTCGGTGCCGCTGCTTCAGCCGGGAGGTACCCTCCCTCGCCCGGCCACTTGGGCTCGGGGCATCCGCCGCCTCTCCATTCTGGGAAATTCCTGCCATCGGCCATTAACCTACATCAACATCATAGTAAGTGAGCTAGTATTTGACCTGCATGAGCAATGCGAGTAAGTTGAATGGACAGCAACTGCCTCAAGATGTACGATCACTAAAATACCACTAATTAACTTAAGGTTGGCGGAGATGATTACAGTTCAGTGTATGATGAGCGGTTATGCTTTACATCAAATGGCTGTTTACTGACTGTTCGGAAGAGAAGCCTTTTAAGTCCCTCATTCCATAAAAGTGTGGACGCGATGAGTGACGAGCTAAAATAGACAAACACATGAAGATTTTAACCCGTAAAAATATGAAATGCGATGCTTGTGTTTTTCTCTCTCGTGGTTGGTTTGTAATAGCTGAGAAATGGTTTTATCACAGGCGCTACGAAACACACACCCAAGCGGGTCCTGTGTGGATGTGATGGATCTTGTCTTAGCCTAGTTCTGTAGTACAGGGCAGTGTAAAAACACTGTTCTTCGGTGGTCCTTAGTCTTCCTGGGGGGAGAGAGGTCCGAAGTGTATAAATATGTGTGTTTTTATGCGTGCTTAGAGTTCTGAAGACAGGTGTAAAAAGTTGTGACCTCGATCAGGCTGAGAAGAGCACTGTTGGGAAGTGGTGTGTGTGTGTGTGTGTGTGAGAGAGAGTATATTGCTGTGGTAAAATCAGTTCTTTCTGAACTAGGCCTTCCGTAAGGTTGACCAGAATCAGCTGGTCTCCGCTGCTCATGACTGTTTTTTATGCTTTGACATCCCAATCACTGCTTTAGTGCTCAGTATAGCACCAGCCGTGTGTGTGTGGGGGGTTGGGGTGTGTGTGTGTGTGTGTGTTGGTGGGGTGTGGGGGGTTGGAGGTGTGTGTGTGTCTATGTGGTTGTAACTGTGAGCATGTGTGGATGCTGCGTGTTGAGGGGGTGGGGTGTGTGTGTTGTGTGTGTGTGTGTTGGGGTGTGGGGGGGTTGGAGGTGTGTGTGTGTCTATGTGGTTGTAACTGTGAGCATGTGTGGATGCGTGCGTGTTGAGGGGGTGGGGTGTGTGTGTGTGTGTGTGTGTGGTGCTTGGGGTGTGTGTGTGTCTTGTGGTTGTACTGTGAGCATGTGTGGATGCGTGCGTGTTGAGGGGGTGGGGTGTGTGTGTGTGTGTGTGTGTGTGTGTGGATGCGTGGTGTTGAGGAGGTGGGGTGTGTGTGTGTGTGTGTGTGCGTGTGTGTGCGTGTTGTGTGTGCGTGTGGTGTGTGTGTGTGTGTGTGTGTGTGTGTGTTGTGTGTGTGTGTGTGTGTGTGTGTGTGTGTGTGTGTGTGTGTGGGTGTGTGTGTGGTGTGTGTGTGTGTGTGTGTGGTGTGTGTGTGTGTGTGTGTGGTGTGTGTGTGTGTGTGTGTGTGTGCGTGTTGAGGGGGTGGGGTGGTCCCCAGCTGAAGACTCAGATTCCTCGATTCTCGTCCGTCAGGCTGTTTGAGAGCCTGCTGCTTCAGTAGGCTGTTTATCCATGGACCCTGTGTGATGTAACACACACACACAGGCACAGACCTGAGCTGGCAGACACACACACAGACATAAACACAGACGTATGCAGGCACGCACACACACACAAAGACGCACACATGCAGGCACACGCACGCACTGGAATAACATTAACTTAATACTCCGATAAATCGGGATCAAATCTGGAGCAACTGGTGTGGTGTGTTCATGATAAAATGTGTGTGTGATTGAGAGAGGGCTGGGAGTGCATTTTTAAGGATTTATTGCCGAGTATGAAAGCCAAAGTGATGGTACTTTCACTGT
The DNA here is from genome assembly GCA_903064625.1 of Mallotus villosus. Lineage (NCBI taxonomy): Eukaryota > Metazoa > Chordata > Actinopteri > Osmeriformes > Salangidae > Mallotus > Mallotus villosus. Next base: position 13,230 of record CAEFZP010002127.1, read on the forward strand.
TGCTCTGGTTCCAAAATGACCTGGAAACATTGGTCTGTTTAATGGGCCGATCTGTGTGGAGGAATCGCTTTTGTGTGAGGGTTTGTGTGTGTGTGCGGAGAGGAGTTTGTGTGTGCATGTTTTTATGTGTGTGTGTGTGAGGCCATTTTGCTGCAAGTCCTGTGTTAAAATGAGCTTAAAGTGTTCGCTGTGAAAGCAGTTAAGTGTTGGGAGGCAGGATGGTTGTAAGATCTAAATGTGTTCAATACTGCCAGCCCAAATAGGCTGTTCCACTACCCCCGGCCTCCTCCCCTCGCTGCTCCCTGTAGGCTGTTCCAGCACTCCGGCCTCCTCCCCTCGCTGCTCCCTGGGAAAGGGGGGTACGCAGGCTGTTCTGCCCCACACTGTGACCCCCCCCGTTCACTTCCATCTCTCTTTTGAACAGGAGTGCCGTCCCACCCACACAGAACACACTGCCCACTGATACAGGACATTAAGCTGTACTAACGTACATCCCTACCAAAACCATCTACTGTAGCTGATCATATTTGAAGGGACTTGGGGAATGCACTTAGCACAAACATTCAAAGTGTTTGTCGTGGAAACGGACAACAGACAGAATTGACAAACTGAAAAACAGGTCCTGCCTGTGTCCCAGCCAGCTGTCCTGCACAGTGACCAATCAGACTGCTCCCTGGCTAGACCTGGGTCCAGAAGCCCCACACTGACCAATCAGACTGCTCCCTGGCTAGACCTGGGTCCAGAAGCCCCACACTGACCAATCAGACTAGGACTGGTATGTCCTGGAGACCTCCTATTGGACAGGTGCTGGAGCGTCACCATATTGAAGCCATCTGTCGGGAGGGATTGATGCTGGGGTTGGTTCTCGTATGAGGAAAGTGCCAACTCGGCGAGCTAAAGCCTAGCACTAGCCTGGGCCTTTGGATGACGGTTCATCCCTTTAGACTTCACAATGGTTAGTTAACCCCCGAGTCAAGCTTGGTTTTTGAACCACCTCTGTTACACATACACTCGCACAAGCTCTCTTTTTCTGTACTAGTTTTCTACATGTGTGTGTATGTGTTAGAGCTTGATTGCGTAGGCATGGTAACGTGGGATTTTTCTGGTTCTGTTACAGTTCTCCTGAGTCTTTCCATACTGAGATTTATTCCAACAGCCACATGAATTTATACATGGTTAAATAAATCTGCTGGCTCTCACAAACACTCAGTGACACACACATACGCACACACTCAGTGACACACACTTGCACATACGCACACACTCAGTGACACACACATACGCACACATTCAGTGACACACACATACGCACACATTCAGTGACACACGCACACACTCAGTGACACACACACGCACACACTGGACTTTCCCCGTTTGCTTTGGTGTTCATGTGCGGTAATGTGAACATGCTGATTTCATGTTGACTGGATGTGTGTGTGTTTAGATGTGTGTGTGTTTAGATGTGTGTGTGTTTCGATGTGTGTGTGATGCACCACAGACATGTCGTGTTTCAGATTAATTGAATCTTTCAGGGGAGAAAACAGGCTCCTTAAGAGCGCACACAGCCCAGCCTCCCTTCTACAATAAACCTGTCATGGCCAGACAAACGACACATACACACACACACACTGAAAGCCTGTGTGGGAAAACAGTGTGTGTGTGTGCGCTTGTATGAGCATGTTATGGCATGTAGAATACCCAGAGCATTAGCTAACAGCATATCCTAGACCCTGTACTATCCTAGACCCTGTACCATCCTAGACCCTGTACTATCCTAGACCCTGTTAACAACCTGGGGCAGAACTAAACTGGCAGGTCACATGCTAAAAGGTACATCCACAGTTGGAGTTGTGGGGGGGAGGTGTGTGTGTGTGTGTGTGTGTCGGTACGTGTTTGTGTTTGCACGTGTGTGTGTGTTAACATAAGCAGAGTTAGCAGCTTTTTACAACCTCGAGCCAGCCAGTTAGGAGCTGTGCTAGACGTCAGACGGTCACACAGGAGGGAACGACTGTGCTGGACGTCAGACAGTCACACAGGAGGGAACGACTGTGCTGGACGTCAGACACAGTCACACAGGAGGGAACGACTGTGCTGGACGTCAGACAGTCACACAGGAGGGAACGACTGTGCTGGACGTCAGACAGTCACACAGGAGGGAACAACTGTGCTGGACGTCAGACAGTCACACAGGAAAGACTGTGCTACACGTCAGACACAGTCACACAGGAGGGAACGACTGTGCTAGACGTCAGACAGTCACACAGGAGGGAACGACTGTGCTAGACGTCAGACAGTCACACAGGAGGGAACGACTGTGCTGGACGTCAGACAGTCACACAGGAGGGAACGACTGTGCTGGACGTCAGACAGTCACACAGGAGAGAACGACTGTGCTACACGTCAGACAGTCACACAGGAAAGACTGTGCTGGACGTCAGACAGTCACACAGGAAACGACTGTGCTACACGTCAGACAGTCACACAGGAGGGAAAGACTGTGCTAGACGTCAGACACAGTCACACAGGAAACGACTGTGCTACACGTCAGACAGTCACACAGGAGGGAAAGACTGTGCTACACGTCAGACACAGTCACACAGGAAAGACTGTGCTACACGTCAGACACAGTCACACAGGAATGACTGTGCTACACGTCAGACACAGTCACACAGGAAGACTGTGCTACACGTCAGACACAGTCACACAGGAAAGACTGTGCTACACGTCAGACACAGTCACACAGGAAAGACTGTGCTACACGTCAGACACAGTCACACAGGAAAGACTGTGCTACACGTCAGACACAGTCACACAGGAAAGACTGTGCTACACGTCAGACACAGTCACACAGGAAAGACTGTGCTACACGTCAGACACAGTCACACAGGAAAGACTGTGCTACACGTCAGACACAGTCACACAGGAAAGACTGTGCTACAACGTCAGACACAGTCACACAGGAAAGACTGTGCTACACGTCAGACACAGTCACACAGGAAAGACTGTGCTACACGTCAGACACAGTCACACAGAGGAGAGGAGGACCTCCATCCTGAGAGACGCCCCCCAGTTAACTCTGACCAGCACTGATGAGGCTACTGCTGGAAGGCAGTTATGGGTGTGTGTGGGTGTGTTGTGGGAAGTCTATCTGATCTAACCTGTGTGTTTTGAGACAGGTACACACACACTATTGGGAGTGTGTGTACATTATAGGCGTATTGTGTGTGTGTGTGTGTCAGAGACATGTTTTACAGGCTATGGCAGCCTGCTACTACCAACAACTGAAACTCTGTTTTGGAAGTGTGTGAGAAAGAGACGAGGAGGAGGAGAGAGGGAAATAAAGAAAGGGGAGAAAGGGTGAGATGGATAGCGGAGAGAGAATGAAATACATTTGAGAGAAATGATGCCCCCCCCCCTCTATCTGCCCTGGGGATGCCCCCCCCCCTCTCTATCTGCCTCGCTTTCTCTCTGGGGGTTGCAAGAAGGCATTGTTGAACTGTGGATTGTGTTTTTCATCCTCTCTGTGTGTGTGTTGATCATTTGTGTTTGCTGTAGAGCTAGTGGTGCTGCTGAGATTGATCCATATTGTTGTGGGGGCTGTGGCTGTGTGTGAGAGAGAGGTGGGTGCTGTGCCTGTGTGTGTAAGAGAGAGAGAGAGAGAGAGAGATCCTGGTGTTTAGCCTGAGGTGGGAGGAACGTCTGACATCCTAACAGAGCTGTTCATAGTGAGACGATCTGGGATCAGCTCTCACCATCCTAACAGAGCTGTTCATAGTGAGACAAGCTGGGATCAGCTCTCACCATCCTAACAGAGCTGTTCATAGTGAGACAAGCTGGGATCAGCTCTCACCATCCTAACAGAGCTGTTCATAGTGAGACGATCTGGGATCAGCTCTCACCATCCTAACAGAGCTGTTCATAGTGAGACAAGCTGGGATCAGCTCTCACCATCCTAACAGAGCTGTTCATAGTGAGACAAGCTGGGATCAGCTCTCACCATCCTAACAGAGCTGTTCATAGTGAGACGATCTTAAAACACACTAGGATGAATAATACATTACTATTAATGCCCAAACACCTAAACGAATGTTCTGAAACCTTCTGTCTCTCCTGTCTTACTGTCTTCTCTTCTCTCTCTCTTCTCTTCTCTCTCCTGTTCTCTTCTCTCTTCTTCTCTTCTCTCTCTGCTTCTCTCTCTGCTTCTCTTCTCTCTCTGCTCCACTTCTCTCTCTTCTTCTCTTCTTCTCTTCTCTCTCTGCTTCTCTTCTCTCTCTGCTTCTCTTCTCTCCTCTTCTCTTCTCCTCTCTCTTATTCTCTTCTCTCTCTCTGCTTCTCTTCTCTCTCTGCTTCTCTTCTCTCTCTCTCTTCTTCTCTTCTCTCCTCTTCTTCTCTCTCTCTCTCTCTTCTTCTTCTCTCTTCTTCTCTTCTCCTCTCTCTTCTCTCTCTCTCTCTCCTGCTCTCTCTCTCTCCTTCTCTCTCTCTCTCTCTGCTCTTCTGCTCTCTCTCTCTCTCTGCTTCTCTTCTCTCTCTTCTTCCTCTTCTCTCTCTCCCACCTCTATTTGTGTAGCTCTCTCCAGAGAGGTTGTGTTGCTCTCTGAAGACAGAACCTCACTTGCAGGATAGCACACTGACTAGCGTGTGTGGGCGTGTCACGTGTGTGCGTGCGCGTGTGCGTGTGTGTGTGCACTCCTGCAGTGTTTCACAGTGAGGCTGTGTCAAGGGCATTCATTGCAAACACACAAAATTGTTTGCACATGTCGGTGATCACACACTCATGCAGTGCAGCGAGTATTGAGCTCTGTGATTTATACACACACACACACACACTTCACATCTAAATCAGTTTTAATAGGCCTAGGAATTGAATGTTCCACCTACACAGTGTTTGAGTACAGAGGATACTACATAGTGTGTGTGTGTGTGTGTGATTATTCTGAAGGCTGTGTTTGCTGTTGGTTTAGAATGCAGGGAGTGGTTCATCGTGTGTGTGTGGGTGTGTGTGTGTGTGTGTGTGTGTGTGTGTGTGTGTGCTGACGGACTGCAGTTTTAATGTAGTGGTTTAGATCAGAGATACTGTGTGAGCACTGCAGGCCTTAGGCATTCCCACAGGACGAATACAGATTGCTCGCGCACGCACACAGGTGTACCGGTAGTTTTGATCATGGAAAGGGGGTGTGTGTTTGGTATGTGCTGAATGTTAGGCAACCGAAATTATTCTGGTAAACCGAATAAGTGAAAGAGAAATGTTACTGAAGAAATACGTTTTTTTAGGACGTGGTCAAATAACACCAGCCTGGAGTGAGGCGCGCGCCCCGCTTTTTGAACTCCGCTAACCGTCAGCTGTGAGGAAACGGTTTCAGAGTGTCTGAGACAGACGAAGACATGACCGTGGAAAAGTTCGATTTTGAATAGATATTTAGACAGCCAGTGTTGTCTCGTCTTATCTTTCCGACTTTACCACACGTCCGTCTGTTTTTTGTTTGTTAGGGTCCGTCAACAGACTAATGAAGGCTAGCTAGAGCTAACTAGCTACTAGAGCTAACTAGCTACTAGAGCTAACTAGGCTAGCCTAGGACGATTATTCAATTAATATTATTTCAGATTATTTGCACAAATATTTTAAATTGTATTGGGCTTTGTTGGTATAATGTCTGCTAGAATAAATATAAATTAGTTCAAAGACCTGGTCTAGACCTGACCTACTCTACTGTTTTCCCGGAGATACGTGTCACGGTTGTGTGCATGTACAGTACTACTCTTTCGTTTAAGATATGTCTCCCGGTGGTGCCGACCTTCTATGAAAGGTAGCCAAAGCAACAAAAACTATAAACATTATTTTCATACACTTCCTCAATGTGTAATGCAACCAACATTTGATAGCATTAAGGGGTAGTTGTCTACATGTTAACTGGCATGTTTGTTTTTAATATATTGCTAGTAGTCGTTAGTTATAGAGCTAAGAAAAGGACCCGGACCTGAAATTCCGGTGCCAGATTTCTCAGTGGCGTTCTTAGCCACATAGAGGCTAGCTTAGCATTCGATTCAATGCGTTTGCTACGGCGTTCCACAATATTTGACAGTTGGTTAGCCTTGGACCAAAATGACGCGTTCTATTGTCCTCCCTAACAGTAGATTATTCAGCCTTCGGCAAAGTGTTTCATTATGTCCAGTTTCGGTTTTGGGCTAAAATGTTTTCGTGAATCCCTAGTTAGTGTATTCATAAATATGAGGTAATGGTACATTTTGGGGGAATTGAAACCTCTGGCGGTCATGGTTTCAGTTCGTTAGTCGTCAAGGTTGTGACGTTTTTGATTGTGATATGTTTGATGTCAAAGTACATTTAAATGTGATTACACCAGAGAACTACATTTAAACGATGTCCATGGATCTATTCCAAACACACTCACTCACACACCCTCACTCGCACACACACACACACACACACACACACACAGCCCGTGAGGACTGACCTAACTGACCTTGGTGTTTCCCTGTTTGGTTTGTGGTTGTGCTGGTTGTCATGGTAACTGTCTCCTCCAGACGAGGCCTTCCCAGCGGCCTCCAGCCCCTTCCTGGCAGGATACCCTGGCCCCTCCCCCATGACCTCTGACCCTGCGTACCGATCAGCCAATCCCAGCAGCCTGCAGATGTCTCAGCTATGGGCCTCCCACTCCCACGAAGGTAACACAAACTCTCTCTTACACACACACACACACACACACACACACACACACACACACCACACACACACACACACATATCCACAGACTAACTGATTCATATTAAACCCCCACCCTTTCATGCAGTATTAGTGTGTCAGTGCCTGCGGCTTGGGAAGGTCATGGCTTTAAAAACCTTCCCCAGTATTCAGCCTCCACGCCCTCTGTTCCTCTGTTTCTTCTGCCTCTTCTGTCTTCTTCTCTCACTTCTCCATCATGGTTCTCCCCTGCTTCACCCTCCTTCTTCTTCTGGTCTGCTCTGCCATGACGGCGCCCCCCCACCTGTGCTCTGCTGGCTCTCAGCCCGTCTCCCCCCTGGTCTCCCCCCTGGTCTCTCCCCCCTCTCTCCCCCCCCTGGTTTCCCCCCCTGGTCTGGTCTGGTCTGGTCTGGTCTGGTCTGGTCGTCCCCCCCCCCTGTCTGGTCTGTCTGTCTCCCTCTGGTCTCCCCTCCCCCTGGTTTCCCCCCCCCTGGTCTGGTCTCCCCCCCTGGTCTCCTCCCCTGTCTCTGGTCCTCCCCCCCTGGTCCTCGCCCCCCTGGTCCTCCCCCCCTGGTCTCCCCCCCTGGTCTGGTCTCCCCCCTGCCTGTAGAGAAGCAGCTCCACTGACCACAGTCTTTAGAGACATGGCCTACATATCTCTCTTACTCTCGTCCACTCTCTTTGCCACCCTCCCCGCCCTCTCTCGTCTCGCTCTTTCCTCCACCCTCCCATCTCCTCTACCGTCCCATCCCTCCCTCTCCTCTCCTCTCCCTCTCTCATCTGGCCGACGCTGCCCGTCTCTCTTCCCTCTCGTCTCCCCTCTCCCTCTCGCTCTCCCTCTCTCTCTCCTCGCTCTCTCTCTCTCTCCCTCTCTCTCTCCGTCTCTCTCTCTCCTCCTCTCTCTCTCTCTCTCTCTCTCTCCTCTCTCTCTCTCTCCTCTCTCCCATCTCTCTCCTCGTCTCCCTCTCTCTCTCTCGTCTCTCTCTCTCCTCTCATCCGTCTCTGTCTCACTCGCTCGCTCTCTCGTCCTCCTCTCCTCTCTCCTCTCTCCTCCGCTCTCCTCTCTCCGTCCCTCTCTCTCCCGTCGTCCTCAGTCTCCGGACTACATCTCACTCTGCTCTCCTGCCTCTCGAATGCTCATCTCCTCTCATCTCTCGACTCATCTCTACGTCTCTCTCTCTTCTCTCGCTCTCTCTCTCCCTCTCTCTGTCTCTCTCGTCCTCTTCCTTTTCTTCCCTCTCACTGTCTTCCCATCTCTCATCTCTTCCCTCTCCCTCTCTCCTCTCTCTCCTCATCTGGCCTGATGCTGCTTGTCTCTCTTCCCTGTCGGTGTGCAGGAATGACAGGGATGTCTCTGAAGTCTCCTGGGAATGGTGTGTGGGAATGCACACACACACACGCACGCACACACACCTCCGCTTGGTTCTTGGCATGGCCTTGCTAGCGGTTAGCGTTAGCCTGACACTCTATTCCTGCTTCTATATTAAGACCTGGTCTCTGGGAGCAGCAGCTGCCTCGCAGGCAGACTCCAGCCACGCTGTGTGTGTGTGTGTGTGTGTGTACAGACCCCAGTCACACTGTGCGTGTGTGTGTGTGTGTGTGTGTACAGACTCCAGCCACGCTGTGCGTGTGTGTGTGTGTGTGTGTGTACAGACTCCAGTCACACTGTGCGTGTGTGTGTGTGTGTGTGTGTACAGACTCCAGTCACACTGTGCGTGTGTGTGTGTGTGTACAGACTCCAGCCACGCTGTATGTGTGTGTGTGTGTGTGTACAGACTCCAGCCACGCTGTGTGTGTGTGTGTGTGTGTGTACAGACTCCAGCCACGCTGCGCGTGTGTGTGTGTGTGTGTGTACAGACTCCAGTCACGCTGTGCGTGTGTGTGTGTGTGTGTGTGTACAGACTCCAGTCACACTGTGCGTGTGTGTGTGTGTGTGTGTGTACAGACTCCAGCCACGCTGTATGTGTGTGTGTGTGTGTGTACAGACTCCAGCCACGCTGTGTGTGTGTGTGTGTGTGTGTGTGTGTGTACAGACTCCAGTCACGCTGTGCGTGTGTGTGTGTGTACAGACTCCAGCCACGCTGTGCGTGTGTGTGTGTACAGACTCCAGTCACACTGTGTGTGTGTGTACAGACTCCAGTCACGCTGTGTGTGTGCGTGTGTGTGTGTACAGACTCCAGTCACGCTGTGTGTTTGTGTACAGACTCCAGTCACACTGTGTGTGTGTGTGTGTGTGTTGGTGTCTGCATATGCGTGTGGGTGTCTAGGTGTGACTGTGTATATACTGGCCTGTTGTGTGTGTGTGTACGTTGTGTCATACTGTGTACGTTGTGTCATACTGTGTGTGTGTGTGTACGTTGTGTCATACTGTGTGTGTGTGTGTGCGTTGTGTCATACTGTGTGTGTGTGTGCGTTGTGTCATACTGTGTGTGTGTGTGTGCGTTGTGTCATACTGTGTGTGTGTGTGTGCGTTGTGTCATACTGTGTGTGTGTGTGTGCGTTGTGTCATACTGTGTGTGTGTGTGTGCGTTGTGTCATACTGTGTGTGTGTGTGTGCGTTGTGTCATACTGTGTGTGTGTGTGTGCGTTGTGTCATACTGTGTGTGTGTGTGTGCGTTGTGTCATACTGTGTGTGTGTGGTGCGTTGTGTCTACTGTGTACGTTGTGTCATACTGTGTACGTTGTGTCATACTGTGTACGTTGTGTCATACTGTGTGTGTGTGTGTGCGTTGTGTCATACTGTGTGTGTGTGTGCGTTGTGTCATACTGTGTGTGTGTGTGTGCGTTGTGTCATACTGTGTGTGTGTGTGTGCGTTGTGTCATACTGTGTGTGTGTGTGTGCGTTGTGTCATACTGTGTGTGTGTGTGTGCGTTGTGTCATACTGTGTGTGTGTGTGTGCGTTGTGTCATACTGTGTGTGTGTGTGTGCGTTGTGTCATACTGTGTGTGTGTGTGTGCGTTGTGTCATACTGTGTGTGTGTGTGTGCGTTGTGTCATACTGTGTGTGTGTGTGTGCGTTGTGTCATACTGTGTGTGTGTGTGTGCGTTGTGTCATACTGTGTGTGTGTGTGTGCGTTGTGTCATACTGTGTGTGTGTGTGCGTTGTGTCATACTGTGTGTGTGTGTGTGCGTTGTGTCATACTGTGTGTGTGTGTGTGCGTTGTGTCATACTGTGTGTGTGTGTGTGCGTTGTGTCATACTGTGTGTGTGTGTGTGTGCGTTGTGTCATACTGTGTGTGTGTGTGTGCGTTGTGTCATACTGTGTGTGTGTGTGTGCGTTGTGTCATACTGTGTGTGTGTGTGTGCGTTGTGTCATACTGTGTGTGTGTGTGTGCGTTGTGTCATACTGTGTGTGTGTGTGTGTGCGTTGTGTCATACTGTGTGTGTGTGTGTGCGTTGTGTCATACTGTGTGTGTGTGTGTGCGTTGTGTCATACTGTGTGTGTGTGTGTGCGTTGTGTCATACTGTGTGTGTGTGTGTGCGTTGTGTCATACTGTGTGTGTGTGTGTGCGTTGTGTCATACTGTGTGTGTGTGTGTGTACGTTGTGTCCTACTGTGTGTGTGTGTGCGTTGTGTCATACTGTGTGTGTGTGTGTGCGTTGTGTCATACTGTGTGTGTGTGTGTGCGTTGTGTCATACTGTGGTGTGTGTGTGTGCGTTGTGTCATACTGTGTGTGTGTGTGTGCGTTGTGTCATACTGTGTGTGTGTGTGTGCGTTGTGTCATACTGTGTGTGTGTGTGTGCGTTGTGTCATACTGTGTGTGTGTGTGTGTGCGTTGTGTCATACTGTGTGTGTGTGTGTGCGTTGTGTCATACTGTGTGTGTGTGTGTGTGCGTTGTGTCATACTGTGTGTGTGTGTGTGCGTTGTGTCATACTGTGTGTGTGTGTGTGCGTTGTGTCATACTGTGTGTGTGTGTGTGCGTTGTGTCATACTGTGTGTGTGTGTGTGCGTTGTGTCATACTGTGTGTGTGTGTGTGCGTTGTGTCATACTGTGTGTGTGTGTGTGCGTTGTGTCATACTGTGTGTGTGTGTGTGCGTTGTGTCATACTGTGTGTGTGTGTGTGCGTTGTGTCATACTGTGTGTGTGTGTGTGCGTTGTGTCATACTGTGTGTGTGTGTGTGCGTTGTGTCATACTGTGTGTGTGTGTGTGTGCGTTGTGTCATACTGTGTGTGTGTGTGTGCGTTGTGTCATACTGTGTGTGTGTGTGTGCGTTGTGTCATACTGTGTGTGTGTGTGTGCGTTGTGTCATACTGTGTGTGTGTGTGTGTGCGTTGTGTCATACTGTGTGTGTGTGTGTGCGTTGTGTCATACTGTGTGTGTGTGTGTGCGTTGTGTCATACTGTGTGTGTGTGTGTGCGTTGTGTCATACTGTGTGTGTGTGTGTGCGTTGTGTCATACTGTGTGTGTGTGTGTGCGTTGTGTCATACTGTGTGTGTGTGTGTGCGTTGTGTCATACTGTGTGTGTGTGTGTGCGTTGTGTCATACTGTGTGTGTGTGTGTGCGTTGTGTCATACTGTGTGTGTGTGTGTCGTTGTGTCATACTGTGGTGTGGTGTGTACGTTGTGTCATACTGTGTGTGTGTGTGTGCGTTGTGTCATACTGTGTGTGTGTGTGTGCGTTGTGTCATACTGTGTGTGTGTGTGTACGTTGTGTCATACTGTGTGTGTGTGTGCGTTGTGTCATACTGTGTGTGTGTGTGTGCGTTGTGTCATACTGTGTGTGTGTGTGTGTGTGCGTTGTGTCATACTGTGTGTGTGTGTGTACGTTGTGTCATACTGTGTGTGTGTGTGTACGTTGTGTCATACTGTGTGTGTGTGTGTACGTTGTGTCATACTGTGGTGCGTTGTGTCATACTGTGTGTGTGTGTGTGTGTACGTTGTGTCATACTGTGTGTGTTGTGTGTGCGTTGTGTCATACTGTGTGTGTGTGTGTACGTTGTGTCATACTGTGTGCGTTGTGTCATACTGTGTGTGTGTGTGTGCGTTGTGTCATACTGTGTGTGTGTGTACGTTGTGTCATACTGTGTGTGTGTGTGTACGTTGTGTCATACTGTGTGTGTGTGTGTGCGTTGTGTCATACTGTGTGTGTGTGTGTGCGTTGTGTCATACTGTGTTGTGTGTGTGTGCGTTGTGTCATACTGTGTGTGTGTGTGTGCGTTGTGTCATACTGTGTGTGTGTGTGTGCGTTGTGTCATACTGTGTGTGTGTGTGTGCGTTGTGTCATACTGTGTGTGTGTGTGTCGTTGTGTCATACTGTGTGTGTGCGTTGTGTCATACTGTGTGTGTGTGTGTGCGTTGTGTCATACTGTGTGTGTGTGTGTACGTTGTGTCATACGTGTGTGTGCGTTGTGTCATACTGTGTGTGTGTGTGTGTGCGTTGTGTCATACTGTGTGTGTGTGTGTGTGCGTTGTGTCATACTGTGTGTGTGTTGTGCGTTGTGTCATACTGTGTGTTGTCTCTCCAGGGTACCCTCCCCTCCCTGGTGGTTTGTACCCCAGTCCCTACCTGCCCCTGGGGCATCTGGAGCCCCACTCCCTGGCTCAGCACGCTCTCTATGACTCACACCAAGGTCAGTGGTGCCCACACACACACACACTCACACACACACACACTCACACACACACACACACACACACACTCACTCTCAGGTTCTAATGTTGTGTGTTTTGTTTTCCAGAGGGTTTCTACCTGCCTGCGTCCATAAGCCAGCCCTCCCTCCACCCCTCCCAGACCCCCCCTGGTGCCACGCCCCCCCAGAGGAACCCCCGTGAGGGGGGGAGAGACAGGCCTTACAGGGTGGAGAGGACCAGAGAGGACACCCACCAGAACAGTGTGGTAGACTTGACCCAAGACAGCAGGACCGAGGAGGATCGGAGGGCGAGGAGCGGCGACAGGGAGAGAGACAAAGAGAGGGAGAGGGAGAGAGACAGGGAGAGAGAGAGAGACAGGGAGAGAGAAAGGGAAAGAGAGAGAGACATGGAGAGGGAGAGAGACATGGAGAGGGAGAGAGACATGGAGAGGGAGAGAGACAGGGAGAGAGAGAGGGACAGGGAAAGAGAGAGGGAGAGAGACAGTGAAAGACAGAGGGACAAAGAGAGGGATCAGGGCTGGTCTTTCCACTCCCAGTCCCTGCCCACTCCAGGGGAGCCCCGACCCAGAGCTCCCCCCAGCCCTGCTTCCTCCCTGGGGGACGCTTCACCCGGCCGCTACCCCCGGCCTGGAGCCCGACAGCAGGGGGGCCCAGGAGGAGGAGCCGAGCCCAGCGCCTCTCTCAGACAGGCCGAGGAGGAACGACTCTGTGGCCACGCCCGCCGGAACCTTACACGTCTCCTACAGAGCCCCCCCGCCGGCCTGCCCCTGCCCCCGCCCCCCCCACGCCACGGGAGCAGCGCGTGAGCGCACCGACGTACGTGCCTTCCGTGGAGGTTTACGACGAGAGGGCGGGGCCTATCCAGATCGCCTCACAGGCGCGGGACAACAAGCAAGACAAACACAGGGAGAGGGAGCGAGAGAGAGAGCGAGAGAGAGACCAAGAGGGGGAGAGGGAGCGAGAGGGGGAGAGGGAGAGGGAGAGCTACAGGTTTCAAGAGAGGACAATGATGGAGCCCACCAGTTCTTTCCTTACTGGTGAACTGTCCAATCAGAGAGAGGAGGGCTCTGTGATTCGCTCAAGCAGCTCGGCAATGAAGCGAGGCCCGCCCTCTGACTCGTACTCCAGCCAATCCCGGTTCAGCCCAGACTCCAGAGACATGCCCAAACACGCCATGCGATTGGGTCTGGAGCGGGCTGGGGTGGAGGCCAAATGGAACGCCATCAGCCCGATGGCGAACTACGCTACAAGTCACATGGCCGCTCTGGCAGCCCAGCATGCTCACACCCAGCCCTTCCACACCCCCACGGCCCACTCACACCCCTCACACTCGCCCACACCTCACACACACCACACTCTCCTCTCACACACCCCTCCCAACACGGACACACACACAACCACACACAACCACACACACACAACCCACACACACACAACCCACAGACCAGCTCGGCCCAGCGTGGGGGTGAAGAGGGGCAACAGCGCCGGTACCTGGACCCCTCTGCCCTCTACCGCCCCGGAGGTGGCCCAGGGGGGGGTCCAGGGCCTGGGGGGCCTGGGGGGCCGGGCCCTGAGCCGGGGGAGGTGTCTGCTATGCAGAGCCTGATCAAATACAGCGGCACTTTCCCCTCTGACTCCCAGGGGGCCTCCAGGCAGGACGGCCGCGGGCCCTTTGGGGGCCTGGGGAGCATGAGGGGGGAGGACCGTGCGGGGGTGCTGAGGGGGGTGCCCCCCCAGCTGAAGAGGGAGCAGGAGCGCCCTGACAGTGCACGCTCCTTCTGGGCGGGAGGGGGAGGGGGAGGTACGTCACCCGCCGGTGGGGATAGCGGTTGCCGTGGCGAGGCAGAGGGACAGCAGCAAGCAGAGCGGCCCCACGGACACACAGAGAGCCCTCCCCCTGCTGAGCGGGGTCAAGGTGAGGCCCCCCTCTCTCTCACAAACACACACACCACACACACACAGACCTCTCTACCCTCTCTCCTACCCTCTCTCTACCCCTCTCTACACCCTCTCTACCCCTCTCTACTCCTCTCTACCCCTCTCTACCCCTCTCTACCCCCTCTCTACCCTCTCTACCCCTCTCTACTCTCTACCCTCTCTATACCCCTCCTCTCTACCCCTCTCTACCCTCTCTACCCCCTCTCTACCCCTCTCTACCCCCTCTCTACCCCTCTCTAACCCCTCTCTACCCCTCTCTACTCCTCTGTACCCCCTCTCTACCCTCTCTCTACCCCTCTCTACCCCTCTCTACCCCTCTCTCCTACCCCTCTCTACCCCTCTCACCCCCTCTCTACCCCTCTCTACCTCTCTCTTACCCCTCTCTACTCCCTACTACCCCTCTCTACCCCTCTCTACCCCTCTCACCCCCTCTCTACCCCTCTCCTCACCCCTCTGTCACCCCTCTCTACTCCTCTCTCACCCCTCTCTACTCCTCTCTACCCCTCTCTACCCTCTCTCCCCCTCCTCTACTCCTCTCTACCCCCTCTACCCCTCCTCTCTACCCCCTCTACCCCTCTGACCCTCTCTACCCCTCTCCCTCTCTACTCTCTACCCCTCTCTAACCTCTCTCTACCGCCCTCTCTACCCTCTCTACCCCTCTCTACCCTCCTACCCCTCTCTACCCCTCTCTAACCCCCTCTCTACCCCTCTCTACCTCGTACCCCTCTCTACCCCTCTCTACCCCTCTCCTACCCTCTCGTACCCCTCTCTACTCCCCTCTCTAACTCCTCTCTACCCCTCTCTACTCCTCTCTACCCCCTCTCTACCCCTCTCTACCCCCCTCTACCCCTCTACCCCTCTCCACCTCTCTACCCCTCTCTAAACCCCTCTCTACTCCTCTCTACCTCTCTACCCCTCTCTACCCTCTGTACCCCTCTCTACTCCTCTCTCTACCCTCTCTACTCTCTACCCCTCTGTACCCCTCTCTACCCCTCTCTACCCCTCTCCTACACCTCTCTACCCCTCTCTACCCCTCTCTACCCCTCTCTAACCCCTCTCTACTCCCTCTCTACCCCCTCTCTACCCCTCTCTACCTCCTGTACTCTCTCTCTCTCTACCCTCTCTTTACCCCTCTCTACCCCCTCTCTACCCTCCTACCCCTCTGTACCCCTCTCTACCCCTCTCTACCCCTCTTTACCCCTCCTACACCCCTCTCTACCCCTCTCTACCCCTCTCTACCCCTCTGTCCCCTCTCTACCCCTCTCTACCCCTCTCTACCCCTCTCTCTACCCCCTTCCCCTCTCTACTCCTCTCTACAACCCCTCTCTACCCCTCTCTACCCCTCTACCACCCTCTGTACCCCTCTCTACTCCTCTCTACCCCCTCTCTACCCCTCTACTCCTCTAACTACCCTTCTACCCCTCTCTACCCCTCTGTACTCCTCTCTACCCCTCTCTACCCCTCTCTACCCCCTCCTCTCTCTACCCCTCTCTACCCCTCTCTACCCCTCTCTACCCCTCTCACCCCTCTGTCCTCCTCTCTACCCCCTCTCTACACCCTCGTAACCCCTCTCTACCCCTCTCTCCTCTCTAACACCCTCTACCCCTCTCTAACCCCTCTCTACCCCTCTGTACTCCTCTCTACCCCTCTCTACCCCTCTCTAACCCCTCTCTCCCCTCTCTCTACCCCTCTGTACCCCTCTCCTCCTCTCTACTCCTCTCCTCGTACCCCTACTCTACCCCTCTCTACCCCTCTCTACCTCTCTCTAAAACTCCTCTCTAACCCCCTCTACCCCCTCTCTTACCCTCTCTACCCCTCTGACTCCTCTCATACCCCTCTGTACCCCTCTCTACCCCTCCCTACCCCTCTCTACCCCTCTACCCCTCTCTAATACCCTCTCTCTACCCCTCTTCCTCCTCTACCCCTCTCTACTCCTCTCTACCCCTCTCTACCCCTCTCTACCCCTCTCTACCTCCTCTCTATACTCCTCTCTACCCCTCTCTAAACCCCTCTCACCCCTCCTACCCTCTCTACCCCTCGCTACCTCCTCTCTACTCCCCTACCCCTCTACTCCTCTGTACTCTCCTCTCTACCCCTCTCTACCCCTCTCTACCCCCTCCTACTAACCCCTCTCTACTCCTCGTACTCCGCTCTACCCCTCTCTAACCCTCAAACTCCTCTCTACCCTCTCTACTCCCTCTACCCCACTACTACCTCACCCCTCTCTGCAACCCCTCTCTACCTCGCACCCCTCTCTACCCCTCTCTACCCTCTACCCCTCTCCATAACCCCGCTCTACCCTCCTGCTACCCTCGACCCACCCCTCTCTAACCCCTCTCTACCCCTCTCTACCCCCTCTCTAACACCCTCTCTACCCCTCTCTACTCCTCTCTAACCCCTCTCTACCCCTCTCTACCCCTCTCTACCCCTCTCTACCCTCTCTACTCCCTCCTACCCATCTCTCCCCCTCTCTACCACCTCTCTACCCCTCTCTACCCCTCTCTACCCCTCTCTACCTCTCTCTACCCCTCTCTACTCATACCCCCTCTACTCCTCTCGACCCCCTCTCCTCCACCCCTCCTCTAGCTCTCTACCTCCCTCTACCCCTTCTCTACCTCTCTACCACCACTCTACCCTCTCTACGCTCCTACCCTCTCTACCCCCGCTCTACCCCTCTCTCACCCCTCTCTAACCCCTCTCTACCCCTCTCTACCCCTCTCTACCCCTCTCTACTCCTCTCTCTCTACCCCTCTCTACCCGCTCGTACCCTCTCTACCCCTCTCTACCCCTCTCTCGACCCTCCTCTACCTCTCTCTAACCCCTCTGCTACTCCTCTCTACCCCTCTCTAACCCCGCTCTACTCTCTACCCCTCTTACCCCTCTCTACCCCTCTCTACCCCCTACTCTAACTAACCCCTCTCTACCTCCTCTCTATACCCTCTCTACCCCTCTACTACCCCTCGCTACCCCTCTCTACTCTCGACCCCTCTCTACTCCTCTCGTACCCCTCTGTACCCCTCTCTACTCCTCTCTACCCCTCTGCTACCCCTCTCTACCCCTCTCTACCCCTCTCTACCACCTCTGTACCCCTCTGACCCCTCTCTACCTGCCTCTCTACCCCCCTCTCAACCCCTCTGTACCCCTCTCTACCCCTCTCATACCCCTCTCTCTCCCTCTAGTACCCCTCTCTAACCTCCTACCCGCTCGACCCCTCTCTACCCCTCTCTAAACCTCACTGTCGCTCTACCCGCTCGCTACCCTCTCTACCCTCTGTACCCCTCTCGTACCCCTCTCTACCGCCTCTCTACCCCGCTGCTAGCTACCGTCTCTGTCTGCTCCTCTCTAAACTCTACCCCTCTCGTCTCTGTACTAACTCTCTACCCTACTCTACCCCTCTGTACACTCCTCTCTACCCTCTGCTGACTCTGTGGTACACAGCCACCACATCCAGAGGCTGGGGCTAAACCCAGTGAGTTGAGATGGAGTGCTGTCATGAGTTGGAGTACAGAGTGGATACTGCAGTAGTGTACAGCCTGCGCTTGTTTATTCATGGCCTGTCTTTGCAGCCAGCACTCCCATTCTAACCACTGTTTTTTACTACACCAAGGTCTCATCCTACTACATATCCCTCTCTCTCCTCTGATTCTGTCTCCACGGTCCTCTCATCTCTCTCTGATCTCCTGTCCTCTTACTGTCACTCCTCACGCTATTGTCTCTCACTCTCTCTCCTCTGTCATCTCCTCCTCTTCTGAATCTGTCTCCTTCTCTCACGGTCGCTCTCCGTCTCTCCCGTCTCTCTCTCTCTCTCTCCATCTCTCCATCTCCGAGTCTCATCTCTCATCAGGTCTCAAGGCGTCTCCCCATCAAAAAGAAAAGCCCATTCTCTCTCTCTCTCTCTCTCATCTCGTGCTGTCTGTCTTTCCCTTATGGTCTCGTCGCTCTCACATTCTCTGTCTCTCTCTCTCTGTCGTTCCCTTATGCTCCCTCCTCTCCTCTCTCATCGCTCGCAGGTCCTCTTTGTTGGTTTATTGCTCTTGCCAACGATGGCCTCCAGGCCCCCCTGTGGTCTCCGTCCGCTCGTCTCCTGCCGCCCTGCTCTCCCTCTCTCCCCGTTGCATTAAACATGTCCTTACAGTGCAGGCCCAGCTAAAAAGGCTTCACAAACAAGCTCTGAATCACATAGCGCTACAGGGTGTGTTGCTCAGCAATGGATCAGTCTTGGTGTTGTGTTAGTGTGTGTGTCGTTTGTGTGCGTGTATTTCATTTCTCTTGCTTGAGCAGAGTGATTGGTAGACATAGCATTAGCTCCATCGCTCACAGAGCAGTGGCTGAATAAACAGAGAGAGAGAGGTGATACAAGGCGCGAGAGTGAGAGGAGGGATGGAGATGTAGAGAGAGGAAAGGGATGACGATGGAGAGTGATGGCCTGCGCGCGCAGCGCGTGTCTTTGCGCGGGCGTGTGTGCGCGTTGCTGGGATTCTGTGTGTGCGTCGCGCGCGCGCTCCCTCCTGCGCGCGCGCGGGCTGTGTAGCTGCGCGTGCTGTCGCTCGCCGCATGCGGTGCCGGCGGCTCGTCGCGTTGCAGGCGATGCTGGACCGCGCAGCGCGTCGATGTCTGGCGCGTGCGGTACGTGCTGGCCGCAGCGCGTGCGGCGGCTGTGCGCGTGCTGTCGCTCGCTCGCTCGCGAGCTTGCGCGTGTGCTGTAGCGCGAGCAGATATCAGTTTTGTGATGCAGAAGGATAGTCTTTTGGGACAGGCTCAGCGTAACCTTGAAACATGGACTGAACCTTTCACTCTGGGTCATGTCAGCGATTGTTAAAGTCTCTCTTCTCTTCATGGAATGTAACACACACACACACACTCACACACACACACAGGCACACACACTCACACATACATGCACACACCGCGATTACCCACACACACACACACGCACATCACACACAAACACTCACTACGTAAATAATACACTTGTATAAACCCTATCCTCAACTCTGGTGCTTCGACTGACAGTCAGTCCTTGCGTTAAGACAGCCACACACACATGCGCACTACACACCATCGCACACATCTACAACATCACACACACATCCAGCACATGGCGCGCACACCACACATGCACCCCGCGCACACCCCACATTCGCCAACACACACACACACACCCTCACACACAGACACGCACACCCACATACACACATGCACACACACATACACCACATGCACACACACACATGGCGGCACACACACACATGTGTACAACCACACTATCCCAACGCACTCCAGTCACGTACACACATGGTCATGTTTATTCCTGATGTGGTGTGTGGAGCATTATGGCTGATAGACGGGCCTGTGTGTCGAGCAGTGTAGAGAACAGAGGGACATGGTGGGTGCAGGGAGAGTGTGTCAGAGTGTGCAGAAGTGAGAAAGTGCGAGGAGGGTTACATTTTGTGTTGTGGCAGAGTGCAGAGGGGGGGGTGCAGAGTGCAGGGATCAGACGACGAGGGGTTGACATGTTTCTGGTGGTCCTGTGATGAGTCTGAGATGGAGGTGGTCCACTACAGCTCCACACACACACACACACACACCCACCACACACCACACACCACTCACACACACAACACACACACACACACCAGCTCCACACACACACACACACACCCACACCAGCTCCACACACACACACACCACACTCACTTACGCGCTTCACACACACAGCCACGCAACACACACGCACACTACAGCTCCACAGCAACCACACGAACTGCGCTAGCTTCTCCCAATCAACGTCTCGTCTCTCTCGCCCCAGACGAAGAGCGTGGGGAAGATCGTGGCCGTCACCATGACGACAGGCTCCTGTGCCGCCGTCACCATGACGACAGGCTCTGGCCGCCGTATTGAGCGCGAACAGGAGAAATTCTCAGTAAGGGGCGTGGCCAGAACACAGGAGTGCTGTACTTCCTGTTGTGTGTTGAGAGACTGTACTAATGTGTGTGTGTGTGTGTGTGTGTGTGTGATCAGAGAAAGCAAGGAGCTGCTGAGTTCACACCAGACACACACTGGTGTCCAGCAGTCGACCTCCAGCATGATGACCCCTAACCTGATGACCTCTAACCTGATGGTGACGGGAGAGCTGGGGCTGGGGGCGGGGCGCTGGCCCTGGTGACCCCTCTACCTCACCTCTAACCTCTCACCACTGGATGCCTCGCTCAGGAGGACCACCTGTCTTGGCTGTCCAGCTCTCCCTACGGTACAACACACACACACACACACACCACACACACCACCTGTCTGGCTGTCCAGCTCTCCCTAGGTACACACACACACACACACCACCTGTCCTGTCCAGCTTCCCTACGTACACACACACCTGTCTGGCTGTCCAGCTTCCTCCCCTACGGTACACACACACACACACCCACACACCCACACCACCTGCTGCTGTCCAGCTCTCCCAGGTACCCCACACACACCCACCTGTCTGCTGCCAGCTCTCCTACGTACACAACACACACACACCACCTGTCTGGCTGTCCAGCTCTCCCTACGGTACACACACACACACACACACACCCACCTGTCTGGCTGTCCAGCTCTCCCTACGGTACACACACACACACCACAACACACCACCTGTCTGCTGTCCAGCTCTCCTACGTACAACACACCACAACAACACACCACACCACCACACACCACCTGTCTGGCTGTCCAGCTCTCCCTACGGTACACACACACACACACACACCACCACCGTCTGGCTGTCCAGCTCTCCCTACGGTACACAACACACACACACACCACCCTTCCTGGCTGTCCAGCTCTCCCTACGGTACCACACCCACACACAAACACAACCACCTGTCTGGCTGTCCAGCTCTCCCTACGGTCTACACACACACACACACCACCTGTCTGGCTGTCCCGCTCCCCTACGGTAACAACACACACACACACACACTAAACCACCTGTCCTGGCTGTCCAGCTCTCCCTACGGTACCACACACACACACACACACACCACCTGTCTGGCTGTCCAGCTCTCCTACGGTACCACACACACACACCACCTTCTGGCTGTCCAGCTCCCTACGTACACACACCACAGCCACAACCACCGTCCGGCTGTCCGCCTCCCTACGGTACACACACACACACACAACACACCACCACCTGTCTGGCTGTCCAGCTCTCCCTACGTACCACACACACACACCACCTGTCTGGCTGTCCAGCTCTCCCTACGGTCCACACACACACACACACACACACCCCACCACCTGTCTGGCTGTCCAGCTCTCCCTACGGTACACACACACACACACCCACCTGTCTGGCTGTCCAGCTCTCCCTACGGTACACACCACACACACACCACCACCTGTCTGGCTGTCCAGCTCTCCCTACGGTACACACACCACACCACCACCTGTCTGGCTGTCCCAGCTCTCCCTACGGTACACACACACACACACACACCACCCTGTCTGGCTGTCCGCTCTCCCTACGGTACACACACACCCACAACACCCACCTGTCTTGGCTGTCCAGCTCTCCCTACGTACACACACACACACACACACCACCTGTTCCTGGCTGTCCAGCTCTCCCTACGGTACCACACACACACACACACCACCTGTCTGGCTGTCCACTCTCCCTACGGTACACACCACACACACAACCACCTGTCTGGCTGTCCAGCTCCTCCCTACGGTACAACACACACACACACACGCCACCTGTCTGGCTGTCCCAGCTCTCCCTACGGTACACACACACACACACCCACAACCGCACCCACCTGTCTGGCTGTCCAGCTCTCCCTACGGTACACACCCCACACACCACACACACACCCCACACACCACCCGTCTGGCTGTCCAGCTCTCCCTACGGTACACACACACACACCACACACACCACCTGTCTGGCTGTCCAGCCTCCCTACGGTACACACACACACACACACACCACCACCACCTTCTGGCTGTCCAGCGCTCCCTACGGTACACACCACACACACCACACGATACACACACACACACACACCACCTGTCTGGCTGTCCAGCTCTCCCTACGGTACCACCACACACACACACCACACACACCACCTGTCTGGCTGGTGTGTGGTCTGGCCTGATGTGTGTGGCTCCTAGATTCTAAGCGCAGCAGACGTTCCAGAATATTGTAGAACATTCCGGAAGTGCTCCCTCCCCGAAATAACCCACAGACACACACACACACCACACACCCACACACACACACACACACACACACACACACATACACACACACACACCACACACACACACACCACACACACACCACACACACACACGACACACACACACCCAGCACACACACACCACCACACACATACACACACACACCACACACACACACACCAAACACCACACACACATCACAACACCACACACACACACACACACACTCACACACCCCTTTCTCCTTTATGTCTTTCTCTTTCTATACTCTCCATACCTTCCTGTGATCCTCTCATAATTGCCACACTCATGATCAACCTTTCCTGCCTGGATCAATTATTTATTATAAGAGCACACACTGACATCATTCTCTCTCTCTCTCTCTCTCTCTCTCTCCCCTCTCTCTCTCTCCCTCTCTCCTCTCCATGTCCTCTCTCCCTCTCTCCCTCTCCCTCCTTCCCTCTCCCTCCTCTCTCCCCTGTCTCCCTCTCTCTCTCCCTCATCTCCCTCTCTCCTCTCTCCCTCTCCTCTCTCCTCCTCTCTCTCCCTCTCCTCCCTCTCCTCTCTCTCCCTCCTCCCTGCTCTCTCCCCTATTCTCCCTCTCTCTCTGCTCTCCCTCTCTCCCTCTCTCCCTCTCCCTCTCTCTCCCCTGTCTCCCTACTCTCTCTCGTCCCTCTCTCCCTCTCCCCTCCCTCTCTCTCCCTCCCTCTCTCCCTCTCTCTCTCCCTCCCTCCCTCCCAATCCCTCCCTCTCTCCCTCTCCCTCTCTCTCTCTCCCCCTCCTCTCTCTACTCTCACTCACTCCCTCCCCTCTCTCTCCCTGCCTCTCTCCCTCTCTCCCTCTCTCCCCCTCCCTCTCTCCCTCCCTCCCTCTCTCTCTCATCTCCCTCCTCTCATCTCTCCGCTCCCTCTCTCTTCTCTCCCTCCCTCCTCATCCCCTCCTCCTCTCTTTCTCTCTCTCTCATCCTTGCTCTCTCCGTCTCTCTCTACCCTTCTCCAGGTCTAGGCCCCTCCTCCATGCCCCAGGCCCTGCCTCCAGATACCCCTCCTCCCTGCAAGGCTCCATGCCCACTCCGTACCAGTTTGCCCGGGACCCCCAGTCTGGGCAGCTGCTGGTCATCCCCACAGAGCACATGCCACACTACGGTATGCTGGTGCCCGCGTGTGCACAGGAACTAGCCTGTGTGTGTACGGAACTAGCCTGTGTGTGTGTGTACAGAACTAGCCTGTGTGTGTACAGGAACTAGCCTGTGTGTGTGTACAGGAACTAGCCTGTGTGTGTGTGTACAGGAACTAGCCTGTGTGTGTACAGGAACTAGCCTGTGTGTGTGTGTACAGGAACTAGCCCCGTGTGTGTGTACAGGAACTAGCCTGTGTGTGTGCACAGGAACTATCCCGTGTGTGTGTACAGGAACTAGCCTGTGTGTGTGCACAGGAACTATCCCGTGTGTGTGTGTACAGGAACTAGCCTGTGTGTGTGTACAGGAACTAGCCTGTGTGTGTGTGTACAGGAACTAGCCTGTGTGTGTGTACAGGAACTATCCCGTGTGTGTGTGTACAGGAACTAGCCTGTGGTGTGTACAGGAACTAGCCTGTGTGTGTGTTGTACAGGAACTAGCCCTGTGTGTGTGTACAGGAACTAGCCTGTGTGTGTGTAGAGGACCTCTAGCCGCTGTGTGTGTGTTGAGGTCTGTAGTGCAGTAAGTGGAGCTGTGTCCCCTGCAGGAGGAGAGCTGGAGCGTGGTGGCGCCCCCATGTGGCCGGGGATGTACGGTGCAGGCAGCTCCCTGCAGCATGCGGCTCAGCTGCAGCTCCTCTCTCAGCAGCAGCTCCTCAGGCAGCATGAGCTCATGCTGAATCCAGCAGCACACAGCGCAGGTGCTGCAGCTGCAGAGGAACGCCCAGCTGGTGGTGAGGACACACCACACACACACACACACACTGCTGAACACAACACACACACTCACACACACACACACACTCACACTGCTGAACACACACACACACTGCTGAACACACACACACAACACCTGCTGAACACACAACACACACACACACACACACACACCACTCACACACACACACACACACACTCACACACACACACTACACAGCACACACACACTCACACACCACACTCATACACACAACACTCCACACACACACACACACCACTCACACACACTCACACTGCTGAACACCACACACTGCTGAACACACACACACACTCACACACACTGCTGAACACACACCACACACTGCTGAACACACACACTCACACACACTCACACACACACACACACTCACACACACACACACACACACAACACACACACACTCACACACAGCTGAACACACACTGCTGAACACACACACACACTCACACTGCTGACACACACACACACACACACACTGCTGAACACACACACTCACACACACACACTCACACACACACTGCTGAAACACACACACACACTGCTGAACACACACACTCACACACACACACACTCACACACACACTGCTGAACACACACACTCACACACACACACCTCACACACACACTGCTGAGCACACACACACACACACACACACACACACACACACACTGCTGAACACACACACACACACTGCTGAACACACACACACACACACACACCACACACACCACACTGCTGAACACACACACACACACACCACACACACACACACACACACACTGCTGAACACACACACACACACACACACACTCACACCTGCTGAACACACACACACTGACACACTCACGCTGCTGAACACACACTCACACACACTGCTGAACACACACACACACACACACACCACACTGCTGAACACACAACACACACTGCTGAACACACACTGCTGACACACACACTCACACACACTGCTGAACACACACACACACACTGCTAACACACACACACACTGCTGAACACACACACTGACTGCTGAACACACACATGCACAGACAAACTTGTTCTTATTTATATAAACAGTTTCAGACATCGTATTGCACACAATAACCCCTGTGTGGTGTGTTGTGTGTGTGTGTGTGTGTCAGGAGCGTCTGAAGGCTAGTGAGAGAGCGAGCGGGAAGACAAGCCAGACAAACGGAACCCTGAGCCCAAGCCCCGCCCCTCCTCAGTCTCCTCCCCCTCTCCTGTCCTGCACCATCGCAAGCTTCCCCTGCGCTCGCCCACCCCCCTCCTCCTCCTCCCTCACCCCCTTGCCCCCCCTCCCCTCCCCCGTCAACACCCTCAAGTCAGAGGAAGTACCCAGAGTGCTGTCCCCACCCTCCGACCCCCCCACCCTCACACCCCCTCCCCCCGCTCCGCCTCGCCGCCCGCCCCCCTCCCCCCTCAGACCCAAACTGGAGGGGGAGGGCGGGCGCAGGGAGCAGAGGGAGGCGCAGAAGCAGAGCTCCTTCCGAGCCGTTACCCAGGTGAGTTCCCCCCCCCTACTCTCCCCACAGCCTGGTGGAGCTCATGTTTAACGTTCACATTAGAGCCCGACCGATATATCGGCGGGCCGATATTATCGGCGGGCCGATATTATCGGCCGATATTAGGAATCTACCGATCCATCGGTATCGGCATTTATAATGGCCGATAAATGAATATTAAAGTTTTTATATATTTTATTTTTTATATAATTGTGCTTTTGTTCCAAGGACTTTAAATTTCATATCTTAAGTTTGTATTTTTATACATTTTATTTATCACGAACTGCATTATCATATTCTTTTGTGAGGAAATAATAACAGGAGTCAGATGGCTGAGCAGTTAGGGAATCGGGCTATTATCAGAGGGTTGCTGGTTTCGATTCCCGGACGTGTGTGACGTTGTGTCCTTGGGCAAGGCACTTAACCCTACTTGCCTCTGGGAATGTCCCTGTACTTAGTCGCTCTGGATAAGAACTTCTGCTAAAAGTGACTAAATGTAAACTACAAATAACTACTGTTAGGGAAACCAGTTTGTTTTGTTATGCGCTTCTGGATGATTTCGATATTTTTTTATATCGGCCGATATCGGAATATCAGATTTTTACATCACAAAATATTTGTATCGGTATCGGCCTTAAAAATCCTTTATCGGTCGGGCTCTAGTTCACATACTTTCACTGAGCTCCCAGCTCTTTGTGGATGACATGCTGGCTAGCTAACTGCAGTAGAACTAACAGTAAACAGTCTTGACTGCATGCACCGAATCGTGACGTCCATACTGTGAATTCCCAGTATAAATACATATACCGTTACACCCCATGTTGCTAATGTGTTATCGTTCATGTCTTCGTTCATGTTTTGCAGAAATGTCTCCGGGCTATTCGTATCAGCCCATCACCTCCTCACACCCCTACCACCTCCCTAACCCTGTCGGGGCAAACACAGACTCTCTGCCCCCTCTCCACCCCCACGCCCTTGTCTTAGGCCCAGGGGCAAACACAGACTCTCT
This sequence comes from Mallotus villosus, assembly GCA_903064625.1. NCBI lineage: Eukaryota > Metazoa > Chordata > Actinopteri > Osmeriformes > Salangidae > Mallotus > Mallotus villosus. Next base: position 40,157 of record CAEFZP010002127.1, read on the forward strand.
GCCCCCTCTCCACCCCTCCTACCACCTCCCTAACCCTTCGGGGGCAAACACAGACTCTCTGCCCCCCTCTCCACCCCCACGCCCTTGTCCTAGGCCCAGGGGCAAACACAGACTCTCTGCCCCCTCTCCACCCCTCCTACCACCTCCCTAACCCTGCGGGGGCAAACACAGACTCTCTGCCCCCCTCTCCACCCCCACGCCCTAGCCCCAGGTGCCCCAGAGCCACCTGTGAACATCAAGCCCCTACCCCTCTCCACAGACGTCAAGCCCAGTTCCGTGAATCCTCCAGTCCAGGGACCCTTGCTCAAACAAGAGCCTGACCTGGAGCAGCCCCAGCTGGGCATGACTCCGGCTGCCCTGGGGCTTCTCCACCGGAGCTCCAGCCCAGCCTCCCCCCCACCAGCAGGGGGAGGCCCCCGCCAGCCCCCTGGCCCCCCCCGGGCCCCTGCCCAAGCTAGCGCTGGAGCAGCGGGTGGAGCAGCGGGTGGAGCGAGCGAAAGAAGAGAGAGACGGAGGTCCGGTCAAGATGGAGGTGTCATCATCCCCCTGCCAGGAGGCCTACTCGCTCACACCGCCTGCTCCAGAGGCGGAGCCTAAAACGGAGGTCACCGAGGGGTCCCAGGTCACGTATTACCCATCATGCCTTACTGCCGGCACTGCTAGCTATGAGGCGGCCCGTGTGTGTGAACTACAGCAGCCCGACACACACACACACTCCCACACACACTCCCAGCCTCCCAGCATAAGAGAGACTGTCCTTGCCCCTCTCCACCTCCCTCCCCCCTCCTCCCTCCTCGCCGTGCTTCCTGAGGACCCCCATGGCGGGGATGAATGCTCTCCTGGCTGCCAGTGAGATGCCCCAGGCCTGCCCTGGCGCCCCCCCTGCTCTGCTGGCCCTGCCCCAGGCAGAGCTCTCTCTCCTGGGGAGGGAGAGTGGCAGTGCTGGGACCCTGGAGGTCTGGGCTCTGGAGGGAATGGCCCTGCTCAGCCACATGGCTCAGCTGGAGATGGACAGAATCAACCAGGAGCAAGGTGAGGAAGAGGACAGATGCATGAGCTCTCTAACCTTGTCCTGTCTCCCGTCTAAAGTCCTGTGGTCCTAACTCCTGTGTTGCTGTCCTAACTCGTGTCCTAACTCCTGTGATCCTGTCCTAACCCCGTGCTGTGTCTGTGCTCCTAGCAGAGCTGGCTCTGGGCGGTCTGGGCTGTCTGCTGGAGGCCAGCAGGCAGGTGCTGCTGGAGGCCATAGAGCAGCAGAGTCACATGCAGCTGGCCCGGGAACTGCAGCCTGACAAGACCTACAGCTGGAGGCAGAGGAAGGAGGAGCCGGTGAGTCTGAGGGAGAGACCTGTCTGGAGGGAGACCCCGTCTGGGGGGAGACCCCGTCTGGCTGGAGGGAGACCCCGTCTGGAGGGAGACCCTGTCTGGGGGGGAGACCCCGTCTGGAGGGAGACTCCGTCTGGAGGGAGACCCCCCTGGAGGGAGACTGAGGTCCTCCTGGGTTGGGATGTTAACATCAGGGTTGTTTACCTCCTCCTCCTCCTCCTCCTCAGCTGTTCAGTAAGACGGAGGAGGTGCTGGACGTGCTGGAGGTGGACCTGCGTGTCCGTCTGGCCGAGCTGCAGAGGAGCTACAAAGACAAGCAGAGAGAGCTGGGCCGCATCCAGAGACACACAGACAGACAGTGAGTACTCACACACGCTCACACGCTCTCTCACACTCACGCACACTCACGGCTCACTCACACCTCCTGGTTGTGTCAGTGAGAGGCAGCAGGAGGAGGAGAGGCGGAGTCTGGCACCACGTGGGCGGGGCAGACCCAGGAAGAGGAAATACTTGTCCACGCCCTCCAAATTAGACAGCAGGCCTGGGAGGTGAGTATCAACTAAGCCCACGTGTATGTTAGTGAATGTGTGTGTGTGCAGTACTTGATGCCTGTGTGTGTGTGTGTGTGTGTGTGTGTGTGCAGGAGTCAGCAGTACTCGGAGGACTCTGAGGCCGGAGAGGCCCAGAGGAAGAGGCTCCGCCCCTCCAGAGAGGAAGACGAGACGGACGGAGTAGCGAAGAAGAAGAAGAAGAAGATGATGTGGGCCGACCAGGAGCCGTCCAGCAGTCACAGTCCTGAGGTGTGTGTGCCTCAGACAGAGGTCTGCCTTCAAACTGTGTGTGTGTGTGTGTGCCTCAGACAGAGGTCTGCCTTCAAACTGTGTGTGTGTGTGTGTGCCTCAGACAGAGGTCTGCCTTCAAACTGTGTGTGTGTGTGTGTGCCTCAGACAGAGGTCTGCCTTCAAACTGTGTGTGTGTGTGTGTGCCTCAGACAGAGGTCTGCCTTCAAACTGTGTGTGTGTGTGTGTGTGCCTCAGACAGAGGTCTGCCTTCAAACTGTGTGTGTGTGTGTGTGCCTCAGACAGAGGTCTGCCTTCAAACTGTGTGTGTGTGTGTGTGCCTCAGACAGAGGTCTGCCTTCAAACTGTGTGTGTGTGTGTGTGCCTCAGACAGAGGTCTGCCTTCAAACTGTGTGTGTGTGTGTGTGCCTCAGACAGAGGTCTGCCTTCAAACTGTGTGTGTGTGTGTGTGTGTGTGTGCCTCAGACAGAGGTCTGCCTTCAAACTGTGTGTGTGTCCTGGTTTTTTAAGGCTTGTAGTTCAGCTCTGCTTAACTCCTGTGTGTGTGTGCCTCAGACAGGGTATATTAAGGCTTGTAGTTCACCTCTGCTCTCCTGTGTGTGTGTGTGTGTGTGTGTGTCCTCAGATATTTAAAGGAAAGCATGGGCATGTCTGTGAACAGGACCAGCTGGCGAGCGACCTAGACCGCGCCCTCTCCATCTCTCAGCTGAGCTCCTCCCCCCGGAGACCCCCACAGGACCCCCGGCCAAGGGTGAGAGGTCAAAGGGCAGGGTGGAGGGTCGGAGGAAGGAGCGAGGGCCCCTGCTGGCCAAAGGGGGGAAACACAAGAGAGCTGTGCCCTCCGAGGCTGGCGTGAAGGTGAAAGGTCAGAGGTCAGAGATGAAAGGTCAGAGGAAGATGGAGGTCTCACCGCTCCGCTCAGAGATCAGCAGCTTCTCCAACAGTGAGTGTTCCTAGACAAGCTCTTCAAACCCGCAACTTTTTCTTCTAGATTCATGAGAATGTAATCAGTGTGTGTGTGTGTGTGTGTGTGTGTGTGTGTGTGTGTGTGTGTGTGTGTGTGTGTGTGTGTCCTGGTGTTCTGTCAGACTCTGACTCAGAGGAGGAGGATTCAGTGCGGGGGGGCTGGCCCCCCCCCCTCTAGCTCGCTAGCTCACAGAAACAGGAAGAGGCGGTCGACCACGTCGCCGACGTCCCTGCTGGCCAATCAGACGTCTCGAGAGAGGAAACACAAGCACTTATCTCTGCTGCTGCAGGAGGCGGGCCTCAGCTCCTCTGACGACTCCTTTGACCAAGGTTACTGACCTCACCCTGCTACCCCTCACCCTGATCCCCCTCACCCTGCTACCCCTCACCCTGATACCCCTCACCCTGATACCCCTCACCCTGCTACCCCTCACCCTGATACCCCTCACCCTGATACCCCTCACCCTGATCCCCCTCACCCTGATACCCCTCACCCTGATACCCCTCACCCTGATACCCCCTCACCCTGATACCCCCTCACCCTGATCCCCCTCACCCTGATACCCCTCACCCTGATCCCCCTCACCCTGATACCCCTCACCCTGATACCCCTCACCCCTCACCCTGATACCCCTCACCCCCTCACCCTGATACCCCCTCACCCTGATACCCCTCACCCTGATACCCCCTCACCCCCTCACCCCCTCACCCTGATACCCCTCACCCCCTCACCCTGATACCCCCTCACCCCCTCACCCTGCTACCCCTCACCCCCTCACCCTGATACCCCCTCACCCTGATACCCCTCACTCCCTCACCCTGATACCCCCTCACCCTGATACCCCTCACCCCCTCACCCTGATACCCCCTCACCCTGATACCCCTCACCCCCCTCACCCTGATACCCCTCACCCCCTCACCCTGATACCCCCTCACCCTGATACCCCTCACCCCCTCACCCCCTCACCCTGCTACCCCCATCACCTGATACCCCTCACCCTGCTACCCCCATCACCTGCTACCCCTCCACCCCATCACCTGCTACCCCTCCACGCCCTACCCATCCACACCTCCCCCCCTGCTCCCTCCCCCCTGCTCCCCCCCCACCTCCACCCTGTCAGACAGTAGGGCCTCCTCCCAGCCTGAAGGTGGCGCTGTGGGAGCCGCCAGGATCTGCCTTAGCTTGCTCTCTCTGCTGCTAGCTTTTCTAATGGTGCTTTTTATAAGAATCAGATTTTTTCTTTTTTTTTGGTTTGCAAACGTTTTTTTGTAGAAATTTGTATATTGACAATTGTGTGGATTTTGTGAAACTTTTTTTGTTTTAATTTGTATTGCAGTTTGGTTTCTCTAAGCGTTATTAAAGGTGTTGATTTGATTGGTACAGAAAGCAAACAGCTGTAGTCCCTGTGTCTGCTTCACCTGTCTGTCTGTCTGTCTACCTGTCTGTCTGTCTGTCTACCTGTCTCTATCCAGCTTACTGTCGCACTGCACAGCCCTACAGCGCTCTGTTAGTCAAATATCCCCCTCATCTCCCTCCAACACTGGAATGGTAGTTAGGCTTTATTCCTGAAGTGACAGAGAACACACACACACACACACACACACACACACACACACTAAGGTACCAGTAAAGAACATGTTAATGATGATGTTTAGTGTGTCGTGCTGTCACTAAAGGTAGTGAAGGTTAACATCGATGGGTTCCATGACAACTCAAATCTGAGGTTCTGTAGTGCTGGGAAGGAACACATCCACCAAGATTCTGACATCACTGGAAGCACAGATCCAGCTCTCTGATTGGCTCCTTGGGATATTTGGAGAATAGGGCTCTTCTTCCTCGGCTACTAAACCTCCAGATAACCCCGCCCCCTCTCCAGCCTGCTTGCCACCTCCCCTTTCACCCCTCACCTCCTGACCTCTCTACCCATGATGCTTTGTGTCTCTCAACCTGTCTGTGCTTGTGCCTCTGCTGCGGCGACACATTACAGAAGCTTGCCCGGGACTAGCGCAAGCTTTAGCCTACGCCACACGCTATGGTTAGTCTATGCCACAGCTAGGCCTGCTATGGCTAACCTCTGCTAAAGCTAGGCTATGCTATGGCTAGGCTAAGCTACGGCTAGGCTAAGCTATGGCTATGCTATGGCTAGACTAAGCTACGGCTAGGCTAAGCTATGGCTATGCTATGGCTAGACTAAGCTACGGCTAGGCTATGCTATGGCTAGGCTAAGCTACGGCTAGGCTACTCTCTGCGCTGCGCTGCCCCACCCTGCCTGAGGCCACACCCCTGTCACCTGCTCTGTAAGTAGGACACGCCCCTCCTTCCTCTACCTGAACGCTAACATGAAAAATCAATCTGGTGTTAAACACGCTCTCAGAAAAAAAACTCAATTAACTTTTGCCTGACTTCGTATACTGTTATTGTTACAGATCTGCTTGATATTTCTCTGCTCACAAACGATCTAAAGCCCTTTTAGTGTGTCCGAGAGCCTTGATCACACCCTAGACCCCTCCGTCTCCTGCATCTACCCCTCACAGACCTCAAACAGCTGGAGGGGTGATGCCAGTGGGGTGGCTGGATCCAGCACTATGGGGCTTCATGGAGACAGCCATCCTCACAAGGCTCTCCCTCCTCCAGCACTTTGAGATCTTTGAGGCACCTGTGTGGGCAGATGGCAGGGGGGTGTAACCACGGCTGACTGGACCAGGTGTGAGTCTGGACCAGGTGTGAGCACCACCAGGGGTCCTCACAAGGCTGTCCTCTCAGAGCCTGTCTGTCTGCTCTGTTAACACTAATCTGAGTGACGCGCTGTCCCTCCTTCACTGCTGCCATGATCCTAACAGCTAACTACCAGTGTGTTGCTAACAGCTAACTGCCAGGGTGTTGCTAACAGCTAACTGCCAGTGTGTTGCTAACAGCTAACTGCCTGTGTGTTGTGTGCTGTGCTTGCAAGTGTGAGAGCACTTTGTCTTATTCGCCTGTTTGCTTCTACTGTATGCTCACTTCAGTTAGACCATGATGACAGTGGTACCTTGGCTGCAGTTAGACTATGATGACAGTGGTACCTTGGCTCTGTCTGCCTCTCTCTCTCTCTCTCTCTCTCTCTCTCCTTTAACTTCAAAGTCGTTTATAAGAGGACTGAGTCAGTGTTTCTGTTCTGATGATCTCAGCAGTGTGTGTATGTGCACATGTGTGTATTAGCTGCTCTCTTCTGTAACTTGCTTGAAGAGCATATTGAATCTAGCCGTGTTGGTTTTGAGTCTCTTTGTCTCTCTCGTACTTTTAGTGTGAAGGTTCTACTGAACGACCCTCATAGTCTGGAGGACGAGCCTCTAACGATGCTCTAACCTGAGACCTAAAGAGTAGGCCCCCTTCTCCCCCGGCTCATGCCCAGCCCCAGAGCTTACATCTGTTCCCTGGCTTAGAGTTTCACATCTAGGCCCCTCTGTCAGGCTGCTGCTTCAGTAACACATGCTTCCCAGGTGTAGAGAAGAACAAGGCTTTAGTGACATGGTAGAACACTGTCTGACCTGAAATAACCTGTTGATTCCCTGTGACAGAGTCCTCCAGCGAGGATGATGATGATGATGAGTCGGGCCTGGAAGGGGAGTGAGGGTGAGGAGAGTGGTCTGGGCCTGCTGGCCAGGTATGCTGCGAGCGCGCTCCCTGTGACCTCAGCGTCCACCCTCCTGTCTGACAGCACACACCGCAGACTGCTCGGCACTCTGGGTAAACACACACTACTGCTCGGCACTCTGGGTAAACACACACTACTGCTCGGCACTCTGGGTAAACACACACTTTACTGCTCAACAGGAGACCTGAGGCTTTTACATTACACATTTTAATGAATATCTGCTTTTAATAATCTCACTGAGATGCTTGTTATTATTCACTTGTTTCTGATGGATCAGTATTCGTATTCACAGTGTTTGGTCCTTTAACACAGAGAGCCAGTTTAGTGTATTTATTGTGCGAGTGTGTGTGTGCGTGCGTGCGTGCGTGCGTGCGTGCGTGTGTGTGTGTGTGTGTGTGTGTGTGTGTGTGGTCTCAGGTTCAGAGGGATCAGACTCGGGCTCTGACGTGCGTCTGAGGAAGTTCCCGTCTCTGCTTCACGGCAAACGCTCAGCCCCGGAACTCCCGCTGTTACCCCCGGCAACCCGCCGCATCGACCAGGCCAGCCCGACCAAGCGAGAGGAGCCGCAGCCAATCAAACGCAAACCGCCTCCTCGGCCACGCCCCTCGCCACGGTCGCCACGGCGCTTCACCTTTGACCTCTCGGTGGGAGGGGTCAGCGAAGAGGAGTGCTGGACTCGCCGACGCAGCGAAAGAATCTTCCTCCACGAGGCAGCGACCAATCAAATCTCTCCATCCAACACGAGCTCGGCCAACCAGATGTCTTCCTCCGGCTCAGCCCCTCCCCTCACCCCGAAGCCCTCCAAACCCAAAGCCCCCAGCAGGGAGGGGAAGGACACTGGGAAGGCAAGTCACATGTTACTGTCCTGCTCAGCGATAGGATGGGAGGGCAAGTCACATGTTACTGTCCTGCTCAGAGATAGGATGGGAGGGCAAGTCACATGTTACTGTCCTGCTCAGAGATAGGATGGGAGGGCAAGTCACATGTTACTGTCCTGCTCAGAGATGGGATGGGAGGGCAAGTCACATGTTACTGTCCTGCTCAGAGATAGGATGGGAGGGCAAGTCACATGTTACTGTCCTGCTCAGAGATGGGATGGGGAGGGCAAGTCACATGTTACTGTCCTGCTCAGAGATAGGATGGGGAGGGCAAGTCACATGTTACTGTCCTGCTCAGAGATGGGATGGGGAGGGCAAGTCACATGTTACTGTCCTGCTCAGAGATAGGATGGGAGGGCAAGTCACATGTTACTGTCCTGCTCAGAGATGGGATGGGAGGGCAAGTCACATGTTACTGTCCTGCTCAGAGATGGGATGGGAGGGCAAGTCACATGTTACTGTCCTGCTCAGAGATAGGATGGGAGGGCAAGTCACATGTTACTGTCCTGCTCAGAGATAGGATGGGGAAGGGCAAGTCACATGTTACTGTCCTGCTCAGAGATAGGATGGGAGGGCAAGTCACATGTTACTGTCCTGCTCAGAGATAGGGATGGGAGGGCAAGTCACATGTTACTGTCCTGCTCAGAGATAGGATGGGAGGGCAAGTCACATGTTACTGTCCTGCTCAGAGATGGGATGGGAGGGCAAGTCACATGTTACTGTCCTGCTCAGAGATAGGATGGGAGGGCAAGTCACATGTTACTGTCCTGCTCAGAGATGGGATGGGAGGGCAAGTCACATGTTACTGTCCTGCTCAGAGATGGGATGGGAGGGCAAGTCACATGTTACTGTCCTGCTCAGAGATGGGATGGGAGGGCAAGTCACATGTTACTGTCCTGCTCAGAGATGGGATGGGAGGGCAAGTCACATGTTACTGTCCTGCTCAGAGATGGGATGGGGAGGGCAAGTCACATGTTACTGTCCTGCTCAGAGATGGGATGGGAGGGCAAGTCACATGTTACTGTCCTGCTCAGAGATGGGATGGGAGGGCAAGTCACATGTTACTGTCCTGCTCAGAGATGGGATGGGAGGGCAAGTCACATGTTACTGTCCTGCTCAGAGATAGCATGGGAGGGCAAGTCACATGTTACTGTCCTGCTCAGAGATGGGATGGGAGGGCAAGTCACATGTTACTGTCCTGCTCAGAGATGGGATGGGGAGGGCAAGTCACATGTTACTGTCCTGCTCAGAGATGGGATGGGAGGGCAAGTCACATGTTACTGTCCTGCTCAGAGATGGGATGGGAGGGCAAGTCACATGTTACTGTCCTGCTCAGAGATAGGATGGGAGGGCAAGTCACATGTTACTGTCCTGCTCAGAGATGGGATGGGAGGGCAAGTCACATGTTACTGTCCTGCTCAGAGATAGGATGGGAGGGCAAGTCACATGTTACTGTCCTGCTCAGAGATAGGATGGGAGGGCAAGTCACATGTTACTGTCCTGCTCAGAGATGGGATGGGAGGGCAAGTCACATGTTACTGTCCTGCTCAGAGATGGGATGGGAGGGCAAGTCACATGTTACTGTCCTGCTCAGAGATGGGATGGGAAGGCAAGTCACATGTTACTGTCCTGCTCAGAGATGGGATGGGAAGGCAAGTCACATGTTACTGTCCTGCTCAGAGATGGCAAAAGTACACTCACTCAAGTGAAAGGAGAGATAGAGTTTCTCAAAAATATTTTGTCAAAACTGTTTTTCGCCCCAAACATTTTTTCAACTTTTTTTCCAAAATATTTGTCAACCTTTAGAAACAAAAAAATAAATGTTTTGAAGCGTTAACCTCTTTCCCCCCAAACTTTTTTTTAACTGTTTTTTAACAAATAATCTTTCTAAAACCTTGTCACAAATATTTCAGAAAAACGGTTTAGAAAAATATTTAGGAAAAAACGTTTTTCAAAAATATAATTTTCTGAAACGTTTTTCAAAAATATAATTTTCTGAAACGTTTTTCAAAAATATAATTTTCTGAAACGTTTTTCAAAAATATAATTTTCTGAAACGTTTTTCAAAAATATAATTTTCTGAAACGTTTTTCAAAAATATTTGAAAAACATTGAACTGAATTCCTGAATGCCTGCAGGCATAAATGTAGCCAAGATTGTGCCATCCTTTTAATGAGAACATTCTGACTGTGTCGTATATGTGTGTCAACAGAAGAAGAAAATGAAGGACTCCCCAGTCAGCCCGCCCACTCGGTCTAGTCCAATCACCGACAGCCCTGTCAGCCCGCCCAATAGGTCTAGTCCAATCATCGACAGCCCTGTCAACCCGCCCATTAGGTCTAGTCCAATCACAGATGGCCCTTTGGCTCGTCCTCTCAGCCCTTCTCACAAGAGCCAATCCAAGGCCAAGGCCAGAGAGGTTAGTGTGCTCTCTCTCTCTCACACACACACACACACACACACACACACTTCATGGCAGTAGAAGGACGAGGGGTGAAGTGTTTATTGGGGGACTGGAGATCCAATCAAAATGTATTTGTATAGCCAAGCATGTCACAGAGGGCTCTGACACTCCTGCTGGCCTCCACTCACACTGACGTCCAGTCACTTAACCATTACGCCGTGTGTGTGTGTGCGCGTGTGTGTGTGCGCGTGTGTGTGTGTGTGTGGTGTGTGTGTGTGTGTGTGTGTGTGTATGTGTGTGTGTGTGTGTGTGTGTGTGTGTGTGTATGTGTATGTGTGTGTGTGTGTATGTGTATGTGTATGTGTATGTGTATGTGTGTGTGTGTGTGTGTGTGTGTGTGTGTGTGTGTGTGTGTGTGTGTGTGTGTGTGTGTGTGTGTGTGTGTGTGTGTGTGTGTGGTGTGTTGTGTGTGTGTGTGTGTGTGTGTGTGTGTGCGTGCGTGCGTGTGTGTGTGTGTGTGTGTAGTCTCGGGGGGCTGTCAGTATGCTGATGGAGAGCATGGCTGCAGACGAGGACTTTGAGCCCAATCAGGACAGCAGCTTCAGTGAAGATGAACTCCTCCCACCGCCTAGCAACAGCCTATCAGAGAAGACATCCGCTCCTGGTCAGTACACACATCACATGCTCTAAACTGTATTTATATTGATACGTCCCATTTTGTGTGTTCCTGTACAGGGTCATGTATCATTGAGTATATTCTCCATGTGTAAACCGTTTCAGTATACTTGTATATTGGGGGGTAAGATGAGCGGATGTACTCACTGCTTAGCAGACGCTCTGGATAAGACTACATGTCACTGCTTAGCAGACGCTCTGGATAAGACTACATGTCACTGCTTAGCAGACGCTCTGGATAAGACTACATGTCACTGCTTAGCAGACGCTCTGGATAAGACTACATGTCACTGCTTAGCAGACGCTCTGGATAAGACTACATGTCACTGCTTAGCAGACGCTCTGGATAAGACTACATGTCACTGCTTAGCAGACGCTCTGGATAAGACTACATGTCACTGCTTAGCAGACGCTCTGGATAAGACTACATGTCACTGCTTAGCAGACGCTCTGGATGAGACTACATGTCACTGCTTAGCAGACGCTCTGGATAAGACTACATGTCACTGCTTAGCAGACGCTCTGGATAAGACTACATGTCATTGCTTAGCAGACGCTCTGGATAAGACTACATGTCACTGCTTAGCAGACGCTCTGGATAAGACTACATGTCACTGCTTAGCAGACGCTCTGGATAAGACTACATGTCACTGCTTAGCAGACGCTCTGGATAAGACGACATGTCACTGCTTAGCAGACGCTCTGGATGAGACTACATGTCACTGCTTAGCAGACGCTCTGGATGAGACTACATGTCACTGCTTAGCAGACGCTCTGGATAAGACTACATGTCACTGCTTAGCAGACGCTCTGGATAAGACTACATGTCACTGCTTAGCAGACGCTCTGGATAAGACTACATGTCACTGCTTAGCAGACGCTCTGGATAAGACTACATGTCACTGCTTAGCAGACGCTCTGGATAAGACTACATGTCACTGCTTAGCAGACGCTCTGGATAAGACTACATGTCACTGCTTAGCAGACGCTCTGGATAAGACTACATGTCACTGCTTAGCAGACGCTCTGGATAAGACTACATGTCACTGCTTAGCAGACGCTCCTGTATGCTGTGGTGTCATGTGACTGTGAGCCTTGTGAGTGATGATATGATTGAAGGTGATTGGCTGGGACTGACAGGGGTGTGCTGTGATTGGCTGGGACTGACAGGGGTGTGTTGTGATTGGCTGGGACTGACAGGGGGTGTGTTGTGATTGGCTGAGACTGACAGGGGTGTGTTGTGATTGGCTGGGACTGACAGGGGGTGTGTTGTGATTGGCTGGGACTGACAGGGGTGTGTTGTGATTGGCTGGGACTGACAGGGGTGTGTTGTGATTGGCTGACAGCTCCCATCCAGTGTTTCCTGGATAAAGACACAGTGGTGGACGGTCTCCGAGTGCTGATCCCCATGGACGACCAGCTGCTGTACGCTGGACACCTCAACACTGTCCACTCCCCTGACATGTGAGTACACACACACACACACACACACACACACACACACACACACACCTCAACACTGTCCACTCCCCTGACATGTGAGTACACACACACACACACACACACACCTCAACACTGTCCACTCCCCTGACATGTGAGTACACACACACACACACACACACCTCAACACTGTCCACTCCCCTGACATGTGAGCACACACACACACACACACACACTCACACACACACACACTCACACACACTCACACACACACACACCTCAACACTGTCCACTCCCCAGACATGTGAGCACACACACACACACACATACACACACGCACACACACACACACACCTCAACACTGTCCACTCCCCAGACATGTGAGCACACACACACACACACACACACACACACCTCAACACTGTCCACTCCCCAGACATGTGAGCACACACACACACACACACCCACACACTCACACACACACACACCCACACACGCACACACACACACACACACACACACCTCAACACTGTCCACTCCCCTGACATGTGAGCACACACACACACACCTCACATGCTCACACACACATATACACACACACACACACACCTCAACACTGTCCACTCCCCTGACATGTGAGTACACACACACACACACACACACACACACACACCTCAACACTTCCCACTCCCCTGACATGTGAGCACACACACACACACCTCACATGCTCACACACACATATACACACACACACACACACACACCTCAACACTGTCCACTCCCCTGACATGTGAGTACACACACCCCCCCACACACACACGTTGAGAGTGTGTATCAGGAGCAGACTTGTCCTCTAACCCCTGTCCTCTGACCCCTGCAGATACAGCGTGGTGGTGGAGGGAGAGAGAGGGAACAGGCCTCACATCTACTGCCTGGAGCAACTGCTGCAGGAGGCGGTGAGTGTGTGTGGGGAAGGTTGTCATGCCTGTGTGTCTGGGATTATACATGGAAACACTATGTGTATATTTGAGTGTAAATCTCCTGTTCTGGTGTGTGTGTGTGTGTGTGTGTGTGTGTGTGTGGTGTGTGTGTGTGTAGATCGTGGATGTGAAGCCCCCGTCAGTGTCCTCCCTCCCTGAGGGATGTCGTGTAGCTGCTTACTGGAGCCAGCAGTACCGCTGCCTGTACCCCGGGACCGTCGTCAACGGTAACCACTTACTCTCAAACCCACACTCCACCGTCCGGCCCGGTGTGTTCCTGACTGAACTCTGTTTCCTCTTCCTGTCTGTACAGGAAGCTCGGACGAGGATGAGAACGACGACCTCATAACGGTGGAGTTTGACGACGGTGACACAGGGCGCATTCCCCTCTGTCACATACGCCTGCTGCCCCCCGACTACAAGATCCAGTGTGAGTACTCACACACACACACACATATACACACTCACACACACACACACACACACACACACATATACACACAGACACACTCACACACACACTCATATACACACACACACACACACACATACACACACACACTCATATACACACACACACTCACACACACACACTCATATACACACACACTCATATACACCCACTAACACACTCACACACACACACACACACACTCATATACACACACACTCATATACACACACACACACTCATATATATATATACACACACACACTCATATACACACTCATATACACACACACACACTCATATATACACACACACACTCGTATACACACACACACACAGACAGACACACTCAAAGACACTCTCAGTCATGCAGACATTCTCAACTAACCACACCTCCCTCCCCTTGGCCCCTCCCTCCCCTTGGCCCCTCCCCCTGCAGGTGCCGAGCCGTCCCCAGCTCTGCTAGTGGCCAGCTGCACCAGGAGGCGTGTCAGGAAGTGCAGTAAGGAGTGCACAGACACTGGTTCAAAGGTCCAAGACTCCGCCCCCAAAAACAGAGGGAGGGGCCGCAAACCCAAACCTAAACCAGGTCTGTTTTACTGTGTAACCATCAACAGCAGTGAGTCAGTGTGTGTATATACTTCTGAATGAGTCAGTGTGTGTTAGAGCCCGACCGATATATCGGCGGGCCGATATTATCGGCCGATATTAGGCATTTTACGATCTATCGTTATCGGTATTTATAATGGCCGATAAATGAATATATATATTTTTTTCTTCAAAGCAATTGGAGTTTCATATCTTAAGTTTGTATTTTTATACATTTTATTTATCAGAAACTGCAGTATCATATTATTTAGGGAATCGGGCTATTAATCAGAGGGTTGCTGGTTCGATTCCTGGCCGTGTCAAATGACGTTGTGTCCTTGGGCAAGGCACTTAACCCTACTTGCCTCGGGGAATGTCCCTGCACTTAGTCGCTCTGGATAAGAACTTCTTCTAAAAGTGACTAAATGTGAACTACAAATAACTAATGTTAGGGAAATCAGTTTGTTTTGTTACGCGTTTCTGGATTTTTTAGATACTTTTTTATATCGGCCGATATCGGAATATCGGAATTTTAAATCACCAAATATTTGTATCGGTATCGGCCTTTAAAATCCTTTATCGGTCGGGCTCTAGTGTGTGTATATACTTCTGAGTGTGTCAGTGTGTGTATATACTTCTGAGTGAGTCAGTGTGTGTATATACTTCTGAGTGAGTCAGTGTGTGTATATACTTCTGAGTGAGTCAGTGTGTGTATATACTTCTGAGTGAGTCAGTGTGTGTATATACTTCTGAGTGAGTCAGTGTGTGTATATACTTCTGAGTGAGTCAGTGTGTGTATATACTTCTGAGTGAGTCAGTGTGTGTATATACTTGCTGATGTTCATTCGTTTCCCTCAGAGCCTCCAGCCACTCCAGAACCTCCACCCTCCTCCCAGCCTCCTGACAGACCCCAACCTACTGCCATGCCTGCCCAGGAGAAGCCCTCCTCAGCCCAGAGAGACGCTCAGGAAAGACCCCTGTCCGCCACGAGGCCTGGGCCCAAACCAGGCCGCAAAAGCTCCACCTCCTCCACAGGCCCCTCCCCTAGCTCTATCTCCTCCACAGGCCCCTCCCCTAGCTCCATCTCCTCCACAGGCCCCTCCCCTAACCCCATCTCCTCAACAGGCCCCTCCCCTAGCTCCACCTCCACAGACCCCTCGCCTAGCTCCACCTCCTCCACAGGCCCCTCCCCTAGCTCCACCTCCTCCACAGGCCCCTCCCCTGGCCAGTCCCCCAAGAAGCCCGGCCCAGCTCCCGCCCCTCCTGCCCGTACCCCTTCAGCCTCGCTCTTCCCCTCAGGCAGGTGGGAAGATGGGAAGGTTCTAACGGTGGACCTGTACACTGAACCCAGCCTGAACACCTATAACCAGCGCAGGGAGGCTAGTCGCAGCAGTAGCCTCAGTCCCAGACCAGGACCCAAACCTAGCTCCACCCCCAAACCCAGCTCCACCCCCAAACCCAGCTCCACCCCCAAACCCAGCTCCACCCCCAAACCTAGCTCCACCCCCAAACCTAGCTCCACCTCCAAACCTAGCTCCACCCCCACCCCCAAACCTAGCTCCACCCCCAAACCTAGCTCCAAACCCAGCTCCACCTCCACCCTCAAACCTAGCTCCACCCCCAAACCTAGCTCCACCCCCAAACCTAGCTCCACCCCCAAACCTAGCTCCACCCCCAAACCCAGCTCCACCTCCACCCCCAAACCTAGCTCCACCCCCAAACCCAGCTCTATTACCAAGACCAGCTCCACTCCTAAAACCATCTCTACTCTTACACATGGCTCCACCACCCCCAAACCTAGCTCCACCCCCAAAACCACTGCCACCTCCACCCCCAAACCTAGCTCCACCCCCCAAAACCACTCTCACCTCCACCCCCAAACCTAGCTCCACCCCCAAAAACATCCCTACCTCCACCTCCAAGCCCAGCTCCACCTCCACCCCTAAACCTACCTCCACCTCCGCTCCCAAATCTAGCTCCACCCACAAAACCACCTCCACCTCTAAACCCAAACATCCACCTGACTCTGGCTCCAGACTCAGCCCAGGGCCCAGCCCCATCCCCAGACCACATGGCACAGGTGCCCACAAACCCAGCTCATCCAGCCCCAGACCCAAGCCCGCTTCCCAGCACTCCAGTAGACCCAGCCCAGGCCCCAGCCCCGTCTCCAGGCCCAAGCCCAGGCAGGGGGAGGCGGCCCCGGTGCCCAGGCAGGGGGAGGCGGCCCCGGTGCCCAGGCAGGGGGAGGGGGCCCTGGGGAGGAGGAAGCACCCCTCTGCAGAGCCCCTGGTGAAGCTGGACCACGAGGGCGTGACCTCTCCTAAGACCAAGAAGACCAAGGCTCTGATGCTGCTGGAGGGGAGGAGCCACGCCCCCGTCGCCTTGACAACAGGGAGTCAGAAGCCAGCCAAGCCCAAGGCGAGGGTTCCAGAGAGGGAGGCGGGGCCAGAGAGAGACTCCGCCCATAAAGGCCCTGCGTCAGGGAAGGGGAAGGCTGAGGGGCGAGGGAGAGGAGGGGAGAGAGAGAACAGGAAGAGAGAGGACAGGAAGGAGGGAGAAAAGAAACGGGACTCTCACACCAGCACCAGTTCAGAGTCAGAGGAAGAGGAGGACAAACAACAGAGGAAGAAGAAGTGTGTCTCTAACTGCTCTTCCTCCAGCCCCCGCCTCCTCCTCCTCCTCTTCAACCTCTAGCACCTCCTCTTCCTCCTCATCCTCCTCATCCTCCTCCTCTTCCTCCTCCAACGACGAGGAGTCATCGTGCAGCTCGGACGAGGAGACGCCCCCCCCTCCCCCCCGCCCCCCCGCCTCCCCCCCTCCCCCACAGGACAAAGTGGCAGATGTAGAGGGAGAGGAGGAAGAGGAGGAGGAGGATGAAGAGGTGAAAAAGGAGGAAGTGAAAGAAGCGTCTTCTCCTGCCTCTCCACCGTCCTCCCCATCCCCTGCCTCGACCTCCCAGCGCGCCCAGGGGAAGGGCTCCGGCCAGAGGGGACGTCCTCCCAAGCAGAAGCCCAGCGGAGGAAGCCCAGCGGTGGGCAGGCCCAAGAGGAGGGAGGGGGTCCACCTGCCGACCACCAAGGAGCTGGCCAAACGCCAGAGGCTGCCGAGCGTGGAGAACAGGCCCAAGATCTCAGCCTTCCTGCCCGCACGGCAGCTGTGGAAGTGGTTTGGGAAACCCACGCAGGTCAGAACACACACACA
>CAEFZP010002127.1:62500-70000 GCA_903064625.1 Mallotus villosus
ATTACAACCCCTTTCCTCCGTCCATGCCAGGTTTTTATCTACACACACACACACACACACACACGTGACACTCTGGTCTGTCTCATCCTGTCGTCCCTCCTCTGTGCTCTGATCAGGATGAGCTCGTCTCAGACTGGGTACCGGATATATTCTGTTTGTTTTGTCTTTAATTAGACTTCTACCGTTTATGATCAGTGTTTCACCGTAGCTTGTGAACGGGCCACAGTAACAACACGTCTGTCTGTAGCTTGTGAACGGGCCACCGTAACAACACGTCTGTCGTAGCTTGTGAACGGGCCACAGTAACAACACGTCTGTCGTAGCTTGTGAACGGGCCACAGTAACAACACGTCTGTCTGCTGCCTGCAGGCCACAAGCTTTCTGTTCTGCAACATCGTGCTTTCAGTTCATCATCCCTTCGCTTGCTTCCCCTCTGAGAACAATCATCCACGCCTCTAGTGAGGATCTGCTGCCCAGAGAGAGAGAGAGAGGGGGGGAGAGGGGGAGAGGGAGAAGGGGGGAGGGAGAGAGGAGGCTGGTTGGTTATCTGCTGTTTCGATATGTCCTGTTACAGAAAAGATTATTTTGAAAGTTTAAACAAAATGATGTTTTGTAAATGGTCCTTCATGAGAGGGGGAGACATGTGTATATTGTTTGAAACACGTCTGGTGTTGTGAAGAGATGGAATACGTTTTAGAACAACTCTAAAGTGATCTGTGGCCAGACACTATGTGTGTACGGAAAACTGTATTGGGTTCTTCTCTTTTTTTACAGAAAACAACAAACTTAATCAGTGTTTCTTTCCAATCCTTTTAGTAATTCAGTATTTTATAGCTAATCAATAAACGTGAAAAAAAACTACTGTTGTTGTGTCGTGTTTCATGTCGCCTGTGCCAGCCCGTCTCCCTGACAACCTGGGATTCACTCCGTCTCCCTGACAACCTGGGATCCACTCCGTCTCCCTGACAACCTGGGATCCACTGTGACAACATGAGTGTTTAAGCTGGGATCCATTTTGACTTCTCTGTTATGAATCTGTGGATAAAATGGTGGAAAGTTCAGTTCTGCCTGCTGTGTGCGTTGACCACACAAGATAGATTTTCCTTGCTGACGAATGACTTGTACTTCAGAGTTGTGTGTGTGTGTGTCTGTGAGAGAGAGGGAGAGACTGTCTTGTGGTTACAGATCCTAGAAGCCAGGCTTCCTCAGTAACGTGAAACGACAGCTTGGCTGCTGAAGGAGGCGGGAGGCACTGACCCACTGCCTCAGAGGCAGCGGAGGCAGGCTGTGAGGCAGGCTGTGAGGAAGGCTGTGAGGCAGGCTGTGAGGCAGGCTGTGAGGCAGGCTGTGGCTGATGACGTGACGGTGGACGCCGGGGGACTGTGACGGATCTATCACGGCCGTGAAACCATGAGAGCCCCCAAGAGGCTTCAGCTCCTGTCTACACATCACATGACGTCCTCCTCCCTATCGTTCATATCCTCTGCATCAGTTTCTCTCTGCCTCTCCCCCCCCACCCTCCATGTCCTCCCCCCCCCTCACCTTCTCTCCCTCCCTCTCTCTCTGCCTCTCCCCCCCCTCCCTCCATGTCTCCTCCTCCCTCCATGTCCTCCTCCCCCCCCTCCCTCCATGTCCTCCTCCCCCCCCCTCCCTCCATGTCCTCCCCTCACCTTCTCTCCCTCCCTCTCTCTCTCCCACCATCTCGTTTCCTATCCTGGTTGCCTAATTCTCCTCCATGTCCCTCTTTTCCTCAAACACCCTTAAGAGCTGACCTGAGCTGCCATCCACTGCCTTCCCCCTGCATGATCCACCTTAAGCCTGTTTCTGTACAGCGTCAAGTCATCAGGGAACTCCTGGTCTTTCAGCCAGGCAGACGCTCCTGACCCTCAGACTGCAGCTCCCCCTGCTGGTGGGTAGTAGGAACGACATGCAGCTCCCCCTGCTGGCGGGTAGGAGGAATGACATTCAGCTCCTGCTCTCAGTCAGGGGAGGAGCAGAGTAAATGTTATTACTGACATGAAAAATGGTTTGTTTAGGAACGTTTATCAAGTGGAAGACTTTCTATTGTGACAGAGTGGATGAAGTGCGGTTTTCTTTCACGCACACACCGACACATTTCCACATACCTCTCCCACGCGCACACCCTGACACATACACACACTGCTCTCACACACACACACACTGCTCTCACACACACACACACACACACACTGACACACACACACACTGCTCTCACACACACACACACACTGCTCTCACACACACACACACACACACACACTGACACATACACACACTGCTCTCACACACACACACCACACTGCTCTCACACACACACACACACACACTGACACACACACACACTGCTCTCACACACACACACACACACTGCTCTCACACACACACACACACACACTGACACACACACACACTGCTCTCACACACACACACACACTGCTCTCACACAAACACACACACACTGCTCTCACACACACACACACACACACTGCTCTCACAGACTCAGCGCAGTGTAAGCCTCTCTGGCGGTCTCTGGCAGAGGTTTCTGCTGCCTCGACAGAAGACATCACAGAGGAGCAGCTTCAGCAGAAACACACAGAGCAGAGCTGCTGTGACCATCACATCTCTGATACTGAACACCCTCCTCACTTCACACACACACACACACACCCAGTCACTCACTCACACACACACACACACACACACACACACACACACACACACACTCACACACACACACACACACACACACACACACACACACACACACACACACACACACACACACACACACACACACTCACACACACACACACACACACACACACACACACACAGAGCAGAGCTGCTGTGACCATCACATCTCCAACACTAAACACCCTCCTGAGTTCACACACACACACAGAGCTGAGCTGCTGTGACCATCACATCTCCAACACTAAACACCCTCCTGAGTTCACACACACACACACACACACACACACACCACACACACTCAGAGCTGAGCTGCTGTGACCATCACATCTCCAACACTAAACACCCTCCTGAGTTCACTCACACACACACCCACTCACTCACTCACACACACACAGAGCAGAGCTGCTGTGACCATCACATCTCCAATACTAAACACCCTCCTGAGTTCACACACACACACACACTATCTCTCTCATCCTCTACACCTCTCCTTTACGCTCATGATTCCCTGCCTCTGGAACGATACTTCTCTCTCTCATCTCTTGCTTCTCTCTCCTCTCCCACTCTCTTTTTGATCTATAGAGACACACACATTATTCATTTCCCCAAAAAAGTTTTAGCAGTGGAGACTTTCCATCAAAGGCATCGAGGAGTTATGGGTTAGAGGGAACCGCATGGTAACTGTTAATCTACATAAGATGTTTTACTGCACAGCAATGATACAGATCTGAGTAGCTTTAGCTACTTCATCCAGCAGAGCAGTGGGACTGTGCTGGAGGACCGGGGCTGTGCTGGAGGACTGGGGCTGTGCTGGAGGACTGGGGCTGTGCTGGAGGACTGGGGTGTGGCTGTGCTGTATGACTGCAGCTGTGTATCTAGAGCAGGTCTACCCAGGCCGTCTCCTGGAGCTGCTCCTACCTGTCCTACCTGCAGGGCTTCATTCCAACCTTAATCCAAAACTAATCCTAATAACTAGCATGCTGAATCCTGGTGGAGTGTGAACGACAGGCCCTCTATCCAGGTGTCTAGTGCCCTCTGGTGTCTAAACCACGGAAGTGTCTCCCGTCTCATCTGAGAGAAGTCACGACACAGTCCAGTCAGGGGTAACACTCCTTTAAATGGTTATCCAAAATCTAGAGATGTGTCCCTTTGAGTCAGTAGTGTAGGGAGGGTGACCGAGCCGTCAGTCGAGGTGACTGAAGGTGTAACACCCACACTGCACCAGCAAGAAGGGACTGGTCTCAGGTGCAGGACATTACCCAGCATGCTTTGCCCTCCAGTACATGCCACATGAGCTAGTACTATCACAGTATAGTTGGGATCGGTCAAACGTGATGCCCTCTAATAACTTGTGTTGAAACTAGAAATGTGGATATAGCCCAGCTATCCTGAGGTGTCACCTAGTGGCCATTTCGTCTCGTGTTGAGGCTAGCAACCATGTCACCTTAGCAACCATGTCACCCTGGCAACCATGTCAGCCTAGCAACCATGTCACCCTGTACAGTTAACCACCCCTCAGCCCCCTGGTGGTCTTGACACCTCAGTCTCCATTAGAGCTGCAGTGAGACTTCAAGTTTCTGACCTGGGCGAAGTCAACGTTACCATGGCACCATGCGGAGTGCATACGTTACCATGGCACCATGCGTACTGCATTGCCAGACATCTTTAAAGTAATTTGTATTTTTAAAACGCAACCAATTAGTTCTGCTACGTAAGGATCTGATCCTAGTGATATGCTACATTACTGCTCTAGTCGCAGGGGTGTCAGGTGGCTTAGTGATTAGTCGGGCTAGTAAGCGGAAGGTTGCCGGTTCGAATCCCAGCCGTGCAAAAAATGAAGTTGTGTCCTTGGGCGAGGCACTTCACCCTACTTGCCTCGGGGGGAATCTCCCTGTAAGTCGCTCTGGATAAGAGCTTCTGCTAAATGACTAAATGTAATGTAGTCCTCTACCCCCCCCCAGGCCCCAGAAACACTCCAGAGACAGACAGTTCATGTCGGAACACATGTGCACTTTATTGGGATTGTTTAGTCAGTGTACAGGTTGGCCCCACAGTCACCCCTCACCTCCACACCCTCCCAGCCCTGCAGCCTGCAGCCCTGCAGCCTGCAGCCACGGGACAACAGCTTCTACAGGGAAGGAGGTCACGCTTGGGTTTTGCATAACATTAACAGGACCAAGATATTTTTTAAGGCTGAAAGTACAAAAAACCCAGACATTGTGACATAATTTACATACAAGCGATACTACAACGACGATGTTAAGTATGCTCCAACAGCTGGGCAGCCTTCACAGAGGCGAATACGTGTCTGAACAATGCAGTT
The DNA here is from genome assembly GCA_903064625.1 of Mallotus villosus. NCBI lineage: Eukaryota > Metazoa > Chordata > Actinopteri > Osmeriformes > Salangidae > Mallotus > Mallotus villosus. Next base: position 67,539 of record CAEFZP010002127.1, read on the forward strand.
AACATTTGGAATATGTGTCTGAACAATATGCAGTTAACAAACATTTGGAATGACTCAAAGAAAAAGAAATGTACATTTTTTTTAAGTCCTCAGATGAAACTGCAGAACTTCGGGGTGCTTTTATTTAGCCATAAAAAGAAAACATACCATCACCGTTCCAGTTTTTAGATCCTGAGTCAAGCGCCAAAAATAACTGAAGCCATGCCAATGGAGACATTGTCTAGGCTCTGCGCCTGAGCGTGTATGAGAGAGGGCGTGTCTGCGCAGAGCTGAAGTCGTTGTTGGGCGTTTGGTCGGGGGGGAAAAAAAGGAACAGTCTGTTTAGAAGCACTTCCTGTGGACGATGGAGGGGCCGGACTCGTCGTACTCCTGCTTGCTGATCCACATCTGCTGGAAGGTGGACAGAGAAGCCAGGATGGAGCCTCCGATCCAGACAGAGTATTTACGCTCTGGTGGGGCGATGATCTGGGGGGAGAGAGAGGAACAGGTTAGGCACCCACTACAGATCTGACATTCACTGGCTACTAGAATGGAAGTACTGAGTATTTCAGAAGGTAGATGTTGCTAGTCAGCTCACCTTGATCTTCATGGTGGAAGGGGCCAGGGCGGTGATCTCCTTCTGCATGCGGTCAGCGATGCCGGGGTACATGGTGGTACCTCCAGAGAGCACGGTGTTGGCGTACAGGTCCTTACGGATGTCCACGTCACACTTCATGATGCTGTTGTATGTGGTCTCGTGGATGCCGCATGACTCCATACCTGTGACACAGAACACAGGTCAGACACGAGAAGAGGGCTGCCAGGGCACAGAGATGGAGAGGAGGTGGAGGTGTGTGAGGAAGGAGGAGGTGGAGGTGTGTGAGGAAGAGGAGGAGGAGCGAGACTCACCAAGGAATGAAGGCTGGAACAGGGCCTCTGGGCAGCGGAACCTCTCGTTACCGATGGTGATGACCTGTCCGTCGGGAAGCTCGTAGCTCTTCTCCAGCGAGGAGGAGGAAGCGGCGGTGCTCATCTCCTGCTCGAAGTCCAGCGCCACGTAGCACAGCTTCTCCTTGATGTCACGCACGATTTCACGCTCAGCAGTGGTGGTGAAGGAGTAACCACGCTCTGTCAGGATCTTCATCAGGTAGTCGGTGAGGTCGCGGCCAGCCAGATCCAGACGGAGGATGGCGTGGGGCAGAGCGTAGCCCCTCGTAGATGGGGACTGTGTGGGTCACACCATCACCGGAATCCATGACGATACCGGTGGTACGACCAGAGGCGTACAGGGACAGCACAGCCTGGATGGCCACGTACATGGCGGGGGTGTTGAAGGTCTCGAACATGATCTGGAGAGGAGAACAGGACACAGTGAGTACTGGTGGTCTAACACAGGCTTCTGCATAGCACAGCACACTCATGCAGTAGAGGAGGGTTAGTTGAGGAGCGGGTGCAGGAGGCACGGTGATGGGACCACACTGACGTGCGTCTGACTACATGTGAACCAGCTCAGTGCTGTACTAATACTAGTTGTTTTTTTTCAGCACACAGGCGAAGGAGGAAACCTGAAGGTCGCAGAGAAAGATGAACAGATCATGGCAGAGGCCTGGAGGAGGAGGAGAACAGGATGGAGGGAGGAGGAGAGGGCAGGTGGATACAAGGTTGACACTAGGTCTATCCCAAGACCCACATTAGCCCCACCCCTACCTATAGCACAGGCAACACCCTCACTGGTAAGATGGGCTATGCTAATGCTACAGAGTTGTTGCTAATGCTAATGCTATGTTCTGAAAGCTTCCAAGTGTTTCTGTCTGAGTCTGATGTGTACCTGGGTCATCTTCTCCCTGTTGGCCTTGGGGTTGAGGGGAGCCTCAGTGAGCAGGACGGGGTGCTCCTCGGGTGCGACTCGGAGCTCGTTGTAGAAGGTGTGATGCCAGATCTTCTCCATGTCGTCCCAGTTGGTCACGATGCCGTGCTCGATGGGGTACTTCAGGGTCAGGATACCCCTCTTGCTCTGGGCCTCGTCTCCCACGTAGCTGTCCTTCTGGCCCATACCGACCATCACTCCCTGGAGACACACAGGACATGGATGTTTAGACATGCATTCTTAAAATGTATCAAATAGAAACCTAAAAATTATTTTGTTCCTTGGAAATCTACAAATGTGATGCTAATATGCATGCATGCGCTGCTCCTGTAGCTAGCATGCTAAGCTAACAGTAGCTAACTGGTTTCACTGCATTTAGACTCGACGGTCTACAAGCTCACCTGATGTCTGGGACGACCGACGATGGAGGGGAAGACAGCACGAGGCGCGTCGTCTCCGGCGAATCCGGCTTTGCACATACCGGATCCGTTGTCAACAACCAGTGCGGCGATTTCATCTTCCATGGCTGAACTGAAAACGAGGGAAAATACGATTAATTCAAATTGCATTCGACGACACACCTCAAATCTCAAACACTTCCGCAGCGCGCCCGTAT
>CAEFZP010002128.1:0-233951 GCA_903064625.1 Mallotus villosus
TATATTTGTATTCTATATTAGTTTATTAATCATATTTTCCTTAGTTACAGTAGCTACACCAACAATAGGCTAGCATTTTGGTGGTGCAGGTTTAAAGGTCCCACAACATGAAAACTTCACTTTAGGAGGTTATTTAACATTAATATGAGTTCCCCTGGCCTGCCTTTGGTCCCCCAGTGGCTAGAAATTTCAATAGGTGTAAACCAAGCCCTTGGTATTCTTTTCCGCCTTAGAGAAAATGAAAGCTCAAACACTCGGTTTTGAAAATCCCCCTATTGTGACGTCACAATTAGGGGGTTACCTCCCCTTTCTCTGCTTTGCCCGCCCAGAGAATCTGGCCCGCCCATAAGAAACTGAGCTGCGACCGTGCGAGTGCCATATCTCCTCGAGAGACATCATGGCTTGCAAACGAACAAAGCATTACATTTGCTCAATTTGGATGTACAAATGAAAACAAAAGTATTTTTACAGTTCCTTCATCTGAGCCTCTGAAGAACCAGTGTCTTCATTTTATTTTCTCTGGAAATGCGCAGACACAACTTCCCAAAGTTTTGTATGTTGATTTACTGTATATGGTTACCTAGCATGCTACCCGTAGAATGTGTCTGTAACATTAGCTCTGCTACTGTTGCTAATGGAAAGGTAGATAGCATCAAGTATGTGTGTGAATACACACGCTTGAAGTGTTGTACACTTCTTTGTTATTTGGATAACCATTCTGCTATTGACTATGAGTGTGCACCTGCAAACCAGGGTGATCAGATGAGAATGGGCAAATTCGAGGCATCTTACAGCAACGGGGCTACAAGCCATTGCGATACATCCACTCTAAACATTAGCGCATGGTGCCGCCTCTCTCCTCATTAGCATTTAAAGCAACAGACACAGATACAGCACGTCCTGAAGAAAGTTATTTGTGGGACTGCTCGTAGTGGCTGTAATTCTGCACCAAGGCTGCATTTCGGGAAAGAGACTTAAGATACAGTATTAGGGGACCACTAAGGCCTAAAAGCATCCAAAAACAGCATGGCATGAGACCTTTAAAACAATTGTTTACATAACAAGCTAGCGAGTCCAACAAGCAAGTTACTGGTAAATTAGTTCACCAAGCTCCCAATCTCATTCCACATCACTGAATCCGTTGAACTCGTTGGTTCATGTCAGCCAGTATGAATTAACATTTAAAAACATGTTTAATTATATATATTTGTATATATAAGTCACACCAAGTCGCAGGACCAGCCAAACTATGAAAAAAAGTGTGACTTATAGTCTGGAAAATACGGTAAATAATGTTGCACTGAGGTATGATGACCCAATCCATATGATCATTCACTATTCACAAGACATGGCAAGAAGAATGTACTCTAAACTGTGAATACTGTATCCATTCAAGTGTTGGCTACATGTGGTTCCCTGCATGTCTTAAAACGTGTGCACTATATTACTATGGTTGTTATTATGCTTAACTCAATAAACTCACCAAACTCATAATTCAGCTATACCTGCATTTCAAATAAGCAGTCTTGTCACTTCAGACAGTTCTATAATAAGGACTTTTCATGAAAAGGAAGGGAGGGTAAACGTCATGATATAAACAGTAACACCTTTCATTCTGCAGCATGACGCTTATCTCTAAAACACTTATTAGGTTCTGTAATTATGAAAATGATCTTCATTACTCGTTAACACATGTACACAGGGCTTAGAAGTGTTTTGCAAATCGTTTTCAAATCGTATGCAGATCTGTGAACATTTTCAAACACATTATCTAGTTTTGGCACATTTCCAAAATAACCAACTGCTATAGTGTAGGTTCTTCAGTTTTAGGGACCTCGCTACAAACTGTTGTGGTAAAACATTTTATTGTTATAGTGGTTTCAAAAAGTAAGGTGAACCAAAAGACACTTGTGGTCCGAAATAATTTTAGGACCTTTTCTCTGAGAATGTGATGCGTCTGTAAATGACATACTTTACTAATATGTCACAGTTTGTTATTGTTCTTTGAGAACTTAGAGAGGATGATTGTGTAACCATTTAATTAGGTGACCGGCAATTCACCCTTCAGCACAGACGTCTAGTGAGGCATACTGTAGTTACCAATTTCCTGGTAACTGAATGGGCAGTGTTTTGGATGAATGGAGTTCATTTGGCGGACATCTGGGTGCAATATGGATAAATTAGAGTTCTTACCTTTTTAGCTAAGTGCATACATCCCTAGAGAATAACAGTCATTGAATTGAATACATGTACTCCTTTGTAGGGGTACCATATGCAAGTGCACTATTCATTGAAGGCAGACATTGTAGGAGAAATGTAAGGATTAATCAAAGGCATAATAGTTCTAATCGATAAAACAAGTCAGTACTTTATATTACTTTAATTAACAACTTAAATCATAATATCCACTCTTAATGCAATATTACTATAGGTTTATCTTAATATTATTGTATTGTTTTTTCCTCATTACTATATGGACCTTTTTCTTCAAGAACATATTTATATAACATAACACAGCATTTGATGAAAAGAGAACCAGCTCATGGACTACAATATCTAAGTTGCCTTTTTGTGATATCATCCCCTCAAGCATTTTCTAATTATATCTATTTGATTGTAAGTGATTATCATACCTTTTGGTAACTTCATAATTAACATGCAACTATTTGTCAAATATAATCAATGAGAGAGCTGTTTACACATTTTCATCTTACCTGTCCACAGACAACACCACCATATTCTCCTGGTCGGCCAAGGCCTCCATGGCTTCCTTCAGTAGTCTCACTTTCTGTCCCCCACCAATGGAACGACCCACGTCCCCGCCCTTCCATGGCTCTCCCATCCCAAGCACCTGTGATAGGAGTCACATAATGGACGCCCAATTAGAAACCAATCTGTAGGATCGTACCACTTTTGCAGTTAGTGCTGTGTGATTATCCCTTTGTGGAAAATCGAGTCAATTGTACTTAACCTTACAAATGTTATCCAGAGCTGAACACATCGTATTGCTTTGTCATTGACGTCTAGCCACAAAGGTATGGAATGCCATTTCAGTCAATATTAAATAAATACATAAACACGGCTATGAATACATATATGATACATATGAAAGTTATCCTGAAATAAATAAACATATCAATACAGAAATAATGTAAATACACATATAAATGAGTCAATTTAGTTAAATAAGAAAATAAATAGGATTTTATTTCAAAATGTTTTCCAAAGCACTACTTGCATGTATAATGCCATAATGCCACTTTCTTTTTTTCCTCTTATTCAAACGGATGGGGTGTAGTTATCTCACCGATTCAGAACATAGCAGGTATAAGGTTGGTAGCTTTAGCTAGTTACCAATAATGCAATGTCGGTGTTCTCCAGATAAACATATCTAACAAGCTGACTGCCCACAAACAGAATACGTTTCCATATAAAGGAATGGAAAGATTTATTTATTTACCTTAACAGTGTAGTTGAAGTAGTTTGCTGACTGCATAAAACGACGAAAGCCATCTGTCTCTTGTGTGGCCACTGTTAGGACCAGCAGTTTGTCTGCAAAAAAAAACACAACAAAATCAATACTATAAACTATTTCAAAAGACATATGAAATTATCTAATTATCATAGGTTTAAGTATTTCAGTGGTTAACATGCGGACAGTGTACTGAATTGAAAGGAAGGTTTTCAACCTCGCCATAGAGATGTTTAAAATTGCAAATATGGAGGAATTTGACTACCCAAATTGTAGCATTCGGTAAAAGAACAGCTCCACCAAAATATGTTTGTTGATGTATGCCTACGAAGTAGTATGTATCCAATTTCTCCAACCAAAATCTTAACCAAACCTCAGACCAACATAAAGATGTCTCTTTACACGCAGTGTCTCCATGTAAGAAACATCTATATATATAGGCAGGGTCGGACTGGCCGTCGGGAGAGTCGGGAGATTTCCCAAAAGGCTGCGTCATAATGCAAAAAATATATATAATAATAATACACAGTGGTGGGCCGGTCTGCGTTTCAAAGTCCCGGAATGTTTTTTTCAGTCCCAGTCCAGACCTGTATATAGGTATACATGACGTAGCAGACTCTTGTCCGACCACATCAGAAATAAACAATCAACCTTCTCACCACCATCCATTATGTTCTGATCAAATCACCACATAGCTATACAAAGGTAAGGATACCTCTCCACTCTGCATGATATGGCCTTCTTGTCTCTCCCAAAGAGCTTCAAAGGGTTTTCCTAGATGACCTGACCTCAGTCACCGGTTGTTTCCCTCACTTCCTTTGGCGGGACTTTTAAAGAAAGGAACAGGCTATTCCATTGATTGAAATGAAGTAAACAGAACTGTAAGGCAATTCCTTCAACACTTCACCATTACCACAAGGTGTATAAAGTGTAGAATTATCAGAGGAATATTTGTGTGATGATTGCTACTTTCTGTTTTGTTTACTTTACTCTTAATTTTATTAACTACTTTTACATCCTGCAAGATAACCAAGTCATATTTGGCATCTCCATGAACCTAAAGTTATAAAACAATTATTCAACTATATTTTTTAACTGTAGAAAGATGTCTAGAACACTAATATGCACATTCTTGTGAATCAGCCTAAGACCAGTTCACACCAACAGTACGTGTGAATGGAAAAGAGTGAGATGAGATTGCCCTTTCCTCTTTGACCAATCACCTTCTGATCTGAGACATAAGACACCTCCTGCACTCTGAACTATAAAAACTATAGATGACAATCCATCTTTGAGACCTATGCCACGATGATGGCACAGTAAGCGACATCAGGATTAACATTACGAAGGATCTCACCAAGACGCACTTCTAACCCGAGTTTCTCAAACAACAGGAAGGATAGGCGACTGCATGCATCATCCTAACAATTTACTAAGACATTCCAAAACACAATTTTCATTGCAAACTCTGACTGAAATCAGGCATACTCAGTCTGGACTGTCAAAAATCATAATTTGGTAAAATATTCTTCATATGAGCCGTTGGACACAACAGAAGCTGAGACCTCACATTTATAAACCCGGATCAAACGTGTTTGCTTGATTTGCCAGAAGGTAATATTAAGGTGGGTCCCATTCATTTGATAATTAATTTTAAATGAATTATCTCACACCAACACCCCGCTACAATTAGCATATACAAGTATATCTAGTTGGTTATTCTAAAGATAAACAGTTGGGGTTTTATCTTGAGGGTAAAGGAACTGAAGTTCTCAGACCTCGTCTACATTTCCGCTGGTGAGGCGGAGGAAAGGCGAGACCAAAGAGAAATCAACGTTACAGCCTCAAAAGAAAACAAATCCGAGATCTGGGGGAAGAAAGGCTGTAGCAGGCGGTGATCGTTCATCATCTTTGGGGTTTTGTAGAAACGACCCCTGAGAAATCTTGGGAAAACACAACCTGGGTGGAGGGAGCGGTCATTCATCATCATAAAATACCAATGACTATATTAATAAAGTTTTACTTCAGGAAAAAAAAGGTAAATAGGTCAAGATGATTCCGTAAGTGAGCAAAACTTTCATAGATTTACTCATTTAACTTTGATTCATAAACTCAAACAGATCTTGTGTCACGCAATAAAAAAAAGTTATTTACAAAAGTTGACCTCTAACAGTAATTTTTTCAGACTTTTTTGTGGCCATTAGCTCAGAGGAAATAACATACCCTTCCCACTTCCCAAACAAGTATTCTCATTAGGCTTGCAGAAGGTTACGGTAAACTCAAAAACCAAATTGAATAAGAGCCTCTGGTTTTTCATTTTCAACTTGATTTAGTATCTTCCCATATTTGGGCTCTACGAAATCTCAACAAGCATACATTTTTTGAGCGTTCTATCAAGCTTAAAGCATATGTTTTGAAGGCCCAACACTTACAGTATTACACACATACATATGCACACGCTCACACAATCACGCACGTTTCCAGCTATCATCATTTGCCATGATTCCCAGCATATCCTGTCTGTCTGCCTTACTGTAGCCATTCGCTCATACTAGTCTAGCCTAGCGGGTGTGTCATTGTTCAGATGGCTATTCCAGCTTCGCTTCGGCACACGCACGTCTATAATGGGGTGTAAATGTATCCCTGTCTGATCGTAACCCCCTTGTTGCTGAGTGACAGCCAGTAGTCTGGCTGGAATGCCTTCAACAACCCTACAGAAAATCCTGGGTCACAATGAGATCATGAAGAGACAGGGAAGGAAAAGAGTGCTACTGCCTATCCAAAGAGTCAAATGTTCAGGTGTGGTGTGTTTGCTCAAGTCTTGGCTGTTGTGAAAGCAGGGAGGGAGAGAAGAAAAGAGGGTATTCTCCTCACATCTGGGCAACTCGTTTGCAATCAGCTCTGTACAGAACATCTGCTTTCATGGTATCATGGGAGAGGTCTTACAGTTACACACTGTAAGCCTCTCACACCTGTAATACTATAGGAGCAGGCATGAAGTCTGCATCACTTGTAGTCTGTTATTTACTCTCCAGCCAGCATGGCTTTTAATGACCTATGACCCCTTCCACACGTGAAGTCATAAATCATACCCCCAAAGATTTGGTAGTCTATTCGTGCCTTAGTCATGGGAATGTGTTATATTTGTACATTGCCAGCTCTCATAAGCAGTACTGTACAAAAGAAAGACTGATCAAGGGTGCTTGGCAGTAAAATGGCATTGTGTCCCTGTGCCGGAGGAATCCTTGTTCAGATTAGGACATTCCTGCACTCTTGACACAATGGCCTGGAGGGACTGAGTGGTGTGTGCGTGTTTGTGAATGTGTGTGTTGAGAAGGATTGGGGTGGGCCTGAGAGGGGGGGGAGCAGTTGGCAGTTAAGGGCAGTATGGGCTGGAAATAGGTCACAGAGGTGCAGTCAGACACTCCTCCGTGTTCGAGTGTCAAATACATATTTTTCGACCTTAGTCTGACCTCCCCATAATCCTGCCTTTTCCCTTCACCATAAACTACAAACAAGGAAGCTGCAGAGTGCAATCCTGACATTCAAAGTTGCCAGATAAGTATAACCCCCACGCAAAACCACCTTGCTTCAAGAGAGCAGACACACCATTGTGTTGCCTGCACCACACAAGTGTGATTTACATTCGCTAAATTGTTTTACCTCATCTTGGTGCCATGTTTTGCCGGATTTGTAAACATTCAGCACAGCAGTGTCTGAATTACCACAACAGGAACCTCAGGCTATGTTATCTGCCACCTCTGAGGACAACTGTGCGTGTGTTTCAAGGAGTAGGGAGGTGGGGATCTGGGAGGATGGGGGAAGGGCAGTATGGAGGAAGTGGGTAACAAAGATCGTTTTTTGGACTGACACAGAAGCATGAATTCCAGACATGTAACTTAAGTAAGTGTAAGTTGCAGGATCAAAAATCCACAACACAGACTATGGTGACAGCTTCCCCAATGGCCAGACATGAAAGAAGACATTTGTGCATCTGTCTACCTAATACAAAGATGGAAGATTGCGTTATCCCTCTGCTTATCTCCGTATTTCATAAACACTGAGTATGCTATGTGTTGTATGTATTTCAGTTCATTCCTTGGACCTTATTCAGACAGGTGGAATGTGTGAAAGTAAAGTTTAGACAAGTAGACTAGTTAGAAGGGCAAGAACATTTCCAAAACGGTAATATGAAGCACTATGGGCAATGCCACAAACCCTGTACACGGTACGCCACAACAATTTTCCCAGCATGCATTTTTTGTTTCTCGTTTCTATAGCTACTTTAACATTGTTTTCCTTTTCATGTGTATGAAGGTCGTAATCATGCCAGTGACAAGACGTAGCTAGGAAACAAATGGTAACACACGAAAGGAAGAAAGAGGTGTTTTTAGACAGCTGCAATTTTGGAGGATGACTGTCTAGTCGGAGCCAAAATCGAAGGATACAGTTCACGCTCTTCTACAGAACAAGCAGTCCACAGAAGGACAGGAATGTAGCTCAGACAGATACTGCTATGACTCCACTACCCCCGAATCCCTGGCCTTCTCACCCCCCACCACAAAGAAAAGCTTGGACAGCTTTTTTTCTTTTCCCAGAACACCGTGGGCCAAAGGCTGTCTAGGTAAACTTTCACACTTCAATGAGCAAGTGCTGTAACTCGCTGGCTAAGTCTCTTCCTAATGTAAGCATACCGGGGGGAAAACAGAGTGACCTTGTCTCTTTCTCAGGGAATGCAACCTTCACCAGACAAGGAGTAAAGATAACAGTATTATTTACTATTTGATTAAGTATTCTTGGCAAACTCTTGTACTCCTGGTTTTCTAGCATCTTCCATGTAAACACGATAATCTATCGAACCTCCAAACCCCACTCAAATCGGCCAAGGGAAACAGTAAGCGGCAGTTGCTTCAAAGTCTATCTGACAGTTCTCAGGTCTTCCATCTGCTGGGCTGAGATAACACAGGCTAGGTCCGATAGACATCAGTCTGTGGGGCATGGCATGAGGTGATACAGCCTTACAGTGGAAGAGAAAGCTCCACTCCAAGCTGATTTATGTGACGTGAAGTGAAAGTGAAATTTTTAATTTCTTGAAAAAAAAGGAATACCACATGAAACCCCATCAATTGTAACAATGTTTCCTTTTTGTAGACTAGCAAATCTAGCCAAATTTGAGATCTGTCCGCCTATGTCTGCACTACTCCTTAGTGTACACCACAGCCACACATACCCAGACTTGCTCTTTCTCCAACTCTATCTCACACACAGTACACAGACACACACACTTACATGCACACAGTCCCAGTCCCAGTCAACCTCTAGATCTACCCCTCCCACAGGCATGGCAAGCACGGACACACACATACAGACTCACACCAGACCGCTCGCTGCCCACCCTACCATTACATTCAGAAAGTCTCACAGCTTTCCAATTACATTAGAATGTTAATGAAGCCACAGGCAGCTTTCAACACACAAGCAACAGTTATGGTACCTTAAAGCCAAGAACCGGGAGACGTGCAGACATTCCTTTTCCCCTAACAAACCCTCTAGTCTCTGCTGAAGTGACTGCCTAAATGTTTTTACTAAGCCCTGGGAACTTAATTTGTGAGCCAGGTAGTGAACAAACAGGGGAAGCAGGGTCGCCGGCTGATCATTAGTCAGACATTATTTCAGCTGTCCCCAACAAAAATATAACTTTTCTTGTGAGTGGTCTAGGATCTGTAAAACACACCAGCGCACATAATCCAGCAGCCTGTTGCGAATCTGACTAAGAGGCTGTGTTCTCTATTACACATCCCTAAACTGTGCCCATAGAGACCTCAAACCCTAGAATGCTGAATGACATCATCAGCATCTGCCCAGGCTATAACTCCTCCCATGTAAAACAACCAACAACGGAAAAAAATAGTTTGCTCTTATTTATTATTCCCCAAACGGAAAAACAATTACGAGGTGGAAAACCAGCTAACATCCAACTGGTATATATCATGAGGTATTGAGGGTAATGATGAGTTCAGTTATGCTCATTTCCTGTGTCAGTCAAAGACTTGTGTTGCCATAGTGATGGTCGTTAACAGTTCTCTGAAATACCTAAAAGGCACACATTGTGCTAATTTCTCTACAGAAATCAGACGATTGACCCTCCAGCAACCAGAACAAAGTTTAAACTCTATTGAGGCTTCCAACCCCAAACCAAGCCAAAAAACTGAACAACTGTTCAACCGTTTCCTTTTTTATGAAAGGACTGAAAATGAGGATGAAGGGATGGACAAGAAGTATTAAAGCACCAAGCTATGACAGCATCACTGAAACGTGTTGTTTGCAACTCTTGGCATTAGTATGGAAACGGCTCTGTTGTTACTGTGTTGATTGCTATATTTGTGATGGCTGACAGCAAATGCCACAAGCACAACAAACACCAAACAAAAGCAGAAGGCCAACACACATGTTTACTGAAAAGAAGACATTGAATCGAAGTTGCGGTAATATGTGACAATGTTCCAAAAGGCCAATTGTAGGTTGTGCCTGCCAGCTAGGTTTGTTTGCACTGAAGACAGGATTACACAGTCCAGTCATTATAGAGTATAGAGAGCATGAGAGATTTTAGGTGGAGTTTCCTTTTCAGAGTGTGAAATTTTCCTGCGAGCAACTATTATGTGACCCTGAGAAACTGTGCTTGACCTAACAATAACACAGCCTGTCAGTGTGACTGGTGAGGATACCCAGATTGTAGGAGGATAGTTTCCATCCCAACTTCCCAACAGCATCTACATGTTCAACAGTTCCAACCGTTGCCTGGAATGCTAGAAATGCTTTCTAACAATCCATTTGACATCCTGTTGATGTAATGCAGGACATCATTCTTTTGTTCTTCTTTTCATTTTACAGCTCCATTGTAGATTTTCCAGTCTTGGGTATGTTTTGTAGCACTTATTCATTTGCATTCATTTGTATAATTCATTAATTTAACTGTATACCGCCTGCAGAGCAAATACATGTATTTAGGATGGAAAAAAACACGATCATGTGATAATTGTATTTCAAAAGACCCGCAAAGAGGATGACAGAAGTTACTGTAAGTACACAAAAAGGCTACTTGCTCTCTTCACTTTCTACACCCAATTAAATAATGTAATCTTCAAGGACAGAAGAAAGGTTTAGTGTTTAGTGGGAAATAACCTACTAAATAATATGCCAAAGAACATTGAGAACAGCTAGATTTCCATTAATTCAATAATATGCACAACATTTTGGATGAAAAGTCAAATGATGAGTAATGATGACCAATTTAGCTGACAGCTAAATTGCTGTCTATAAAGTTTTAATTCATGAGAAAATCAATCTGCCAGTCACAATGATATGAATCAGAAGTGTGTGATCAATGTTGTAGCCTACTAGCCTGGCCCTGCCCTCCTACGTACTTCGGGTCAATTTTCATTTGGCTTCTGTATTAGGTCTGGGAATTCGGCATATAAGTCGGTTTTCTCAAATAAACTTTGTGTAGGTCCAATCAGTGAACAGAAGGAGTGACTGACAACGAAGACAATGATGTTGTGCACTAGTTTGAGTTGTAGTTCCGTAATGGCGGCGGAGAAAGATGCGAGCGAAGCTATTTGGTCAGTTGTGGCAAGGCTGTCGAATATCCAGAAGTTAAAGCCGAAGCAAGAACAATCCTTGCTGAGTTTTGTTGGTGGCCATGATGTTGTGGCCCTCCTCCCCACGGGGTTCGGGAAAAGTTTGATTTTCCAGCTACGGCAGCTAGCTCCGTTACAGTAGTGGTGAAGGAGTTGGCTAAGGCGAACGCTAGCGATTGGTTATGGCAGATCAGAGTGGCTCTGGGCAGATCCAATAGTTTTACATTTTAGCAGAGTACCCGCCTTAAAGGAAGTTAACGCTTGTCAATGGAGCGATCCCAGACCCTCTGTACAAATGAAATGTACGAGGTTCTGGTTAGGACCAGGCTATTAGCCTACTTCTAAAAGTAAAGACTTGAATTAGACAGACCATCCTTTTACTGAGATTGATCTAACAAGATCAATTAACTTTCTCAAATTCTTAATTTGTTGTGGGTGGTTAATGCAGTAGCCTATGTCTTGACATTAATACTTTATTCACTTAAAATAACAGCTCTGGGTTGCGTTTCCCGAAAGCGTAGTAAGCCTAAATTAGCCTGAGTTCCATTTTTTTACCCCTTACCCCTCCCCATCTCGTGCTTCTGAGTGGTAGACCTTCCCAGCCCAGGCAGTAGTCTGCCCAGCTCACAAACTAGAGTCAGTTGTGAGTCAGTTTGTGAGCGCCAGTCAGGCCGCCCACTCCGTCAAGGTGAATAGTCCCGCAGGGTGACATCATAGGCTATCATTTACGTGACCTGAGTGATAGAGACTGATCGCGCGAATGTCACACACCTGCACCTGTGCAAGCGCTAAGAGCTTCTTAGGAGCGCGTTTAGAGAGCTTTCATTGGCTTAGAGAGCTCCTGAAGCTCTTAGCGCTTAAGAGCTTCTTAACGTATCTGGGAAACCCAAGCCCCCACCCCTCGCCCCTTGGCTTGAGGCAACGGCCCCGGTGGATGTAGGTGGTATTGCATCTTCGACTTGACTTCCGTGTCTTCCGGTCGTTTTTAATCTATTAACTCCAGTCAACATTTACCAAACTACCTCCCCCAATAATTTTTGTTCGATACTCGAACCTGGCTCATACTACTAGCTTTTTCATTGAATAATTTTTCCAGATTTTTGCTATGTTTGAAACCAATCCGAAATGGGTAAACTAGCACCCCATTTATTTGCCTACGTCAAGAAAAGTTGCCTCGAAACGTGTTCGCGGATACTAACAGGGGACGAGCACACAAGGGAACATCAGCAAGTCGCTGATTTACCTGAGCTGAATGAGAACAAGGAGAAAGGACTTGGTAATCTAAAATTGCCTGCCTTAATTGTAGCACGTTTTACAAATGCTTGCACATATACATGACGGTTGTTTGTAGAGTTTATTTCCGTTATTTTAAAGCATATTTAACCATTTTGTAGGCTAATGAACGCGATTATTCTCATTGCATGACAAAGTAGGCTAATTATAGCCTAATATAATTAGTTATTATATCGTGGCATGTTACGGCGTCATTGTAGATAACATGTTATTCTGGAGCAAAGACGAAGATAAATATAATAATAAATCATGTCTGATAACGACAATATTGTTATGGTCGTTATATTGTTAGAACTTTATGTCAGTTAACACTACAACGATGGCATTAACAATAAGCTAGTAATAGTAAGCAACACTCATCATCATTATAATAGTAACATAGGTATAGCCTATAGGCTTAATTTAGCTTGCTTTGCCGAGCTAGAACAACGACGGAGCCAGATATTCAAGTTTGAAGTTTCTTTAATCCAACACAATACTTAGCAGTCAAACTAAAAACACGGAGCAAAAAGAACAACGTATAGGCATTGCACGTATAATATTACAGTATTGATTTTCGTAAGTTCACATGTATCTGCTTCTTGATCGGACTTGTACCACATTCTGACAGTTTTCTGCAATGCCTTAGCTCCAGCTCACAAGCTCGCGACTGGTTGTCGCAAAGTATGACGTGTACAGCTATTTGCAAGCGTGCACGAGTCTCGGAGCCAGCTTGAGCTAGGAAAAAAGTGAGCCCGTTAAAAGCTATGGGCTCACTTTTTTCCTAGTTTAGACCGGAAGACACGGAAGTAGAAAGATGGCGCTGTCCGTTTTGCGCTCTAGCTTGCCTCACTGCGCCACTGAGCACTTTTCATAGAAATGAATGGGGACGCCATCTTGGAAGACAATTTTGGCTCTCTCTACTTAATAATACCTCTATGGGGAAACCCGGCCATTGTTTGTAGTCTCACGCCTGTGCACTGCGAGAGAAGCAGAGGGAACACCCTTCAATTTTCACGTGACTTTTTGAAGGAATGGAGATAATGTTGATCGCTTTTTTGAGCTTGTATGAGAAAGAAAGTCATGTTAGAGCAATACAGGGGCGGAGCCAACGGAGGGGCACAGAGTGCATGTGCCCCTCCTGGAATATGATTGGTTGTCCGGTGCCCCCCTATTTTCATTGGCTCTGAATTATGTCAATCTCAATAAGAAATAATTTAAAATCCTTTAGCGATCTGCCTGGACAGAACATGACGGAAGCCATTCCCGCTTTTCCTAAAGGTTTATATTCTGTGGACAGCGTAATTGTAATTATACAATATATGGCAACGACAGTACGAGCGTTCTGATTGGCTAATGGGTAGTCATGCCAGCTGCGTATTGACCTCATCGCCGGTCCGCGGTCTGATAAGTAGGCCTAGGCTATTATTATTGCCCTCCTTTGACGTAATCTTCAAAATGAGCGATATCGAGGAGTCAGCTGAGTTTTACTAACCAGATGATAATGAAGACATCAACAGCGACGAATACATTGTTAACTTTCTAAAAGAGTCGTTATTTGTGTTGGAATTAAAGCCATTTTAGCAGAACAGTGTTGTCCGCTTTCTATCAAAAGTAATTGGTTGCTAGACAACACCTGAAACACACCGTGAGAAGACTTGAGAGCTAGCTACAATTAGCCTATAATTTATTTTAATTTACAAAATGAAAAGAACTAAAAATGCCATATAATAAACAACTTAGGCTACTAACCTCGACCATTCGGTCATGCCGACAATATCAAACTTCGGCTCAGGCCTCAGTTTGATGACCTCACTCTCGGTTAGCAAGTAGCCTAGTTATTATTTATATTGCACATTTCCCAGATAGCACACAGCTGAATTCAACTCTCAGTGGCCTTTCGACAACTTTCTGAACCATTTTGCTTTGTCTTGCTTCGTCATTCACAAGACAACCAGTTTGAATGTTATATAGGGTAGGGTGACCAGACGTCCTCTTTTACCACGCACTCTTTTACATGTCTCCTTTTCGAGACCTAAAAAATGCGTCTGGAACGGATTCCAAAATTGTCCGGGATTTTGCCTCGTCGGATATTTGTGTTTCTCTGGGTCTTTCACAAACTAATTATTACGCCCTTAAAAGTTTTGGTAAGGGTATCTCCCTTACGTTCCACCTTCTTGTGCGAGCTCTGACTGTAGCGAGAACTGTTATTGGTCGACCGCCTTCTCAGTGGTGCCAGATGCATGATAATCCTTCAAATAGGATCATTTTGAGCATTTGGTACGATACTTCGCCATTTCCAAACTGGCAACACTAACCGCCTTTGCTTTCATTATTTCTTTAATAGGCTATATGAGGAGGACTGAAAAGTGTCTTAATTTTTTTAATTTTAATATGTGGCCATATAAAGAATGTATTATTTATTTATTTATTTATTTATGTATTTATTTTATTTTTTATTTGTATTTTTCATATATGGACAAGACACATTAAAGACATTAAACAACCACTGAAAGCCACAGAAGCACTGGACTATAAATGCCACAAAAAATATTTGTTTTACATTTGCACTTTGCGGTGCTGACGGTTACAATAACAAGTTAGCTTTGGTATTCTAGAAGAGGTTAAGTTATACCTTACCTAACGTTAGCTAAGTACAAAACATTAGTGAGGTAGTGAGTCTGAGTCACGGAAATGAACAACATTATATGGTGTGCTTTATATGGTTTATAGAGAACATTAAACAATGAAAAGGAGACGTGAAATTAAAGATTATTTACTTAATTGGATGCCCCAATTCACAGCTGCTCCCCCCTGTGCCCCTCCACTGAAAATATTCTGGAGCCGCCCCTGGAGCAATAGCCCCTTTTTATTTTCCCTCTACAGTATTTCTACCTATTAATATGCCGATGATGTTGTGCCCTAATTAAAATACATGGAGTGCACGGGCTGCAGTCCTCGAATTATTATATTTTACAAATAAAAGTTTGTAAGTAGCCTAAATTTCATGTAAGCAAGTGAAACATAATGTACCATAAACGTTTGCTATAGTCAGTCAGAAGTCAACCTTAAATCTTCGATTTGATTCTTGTTTCAGGGGATAAATCTGTGTAACTAAGCGAACGTGCGTTGTCAAATAAACTGCAAATTGTATTCTTAAACATTCGTATTCCCCCTACTCTGAAGCCTTAGTTTAGCGCAGTTCTGTACATTTGCCATCACTATGTCCGTCTTCGACAACTCAGAGGACAACATTTTCCCACACTGTGTGCAGCAGGGAGGATGAACCTGCGCCCCACCTGAAACATCATGTAGCAGCCGAATAACCAAAGACATAGTTCGGTTATTTGGTGCACAGTAGCCTCTGTGATATTAATAAATGTTCGTTAAATATCACAGGTAATTCCATACGTACACAAAACAATGCATGTACTTCACGCAGATATCCCGGCCCAAAGTTTTACAATAAACTGCTTACCTGATGAAATAGGCTCCTGTTTTGTATCAGAGGACTCGACATAAGTACTTAAGAACTGTATCCAGCAGAAAAATAAGACCATTAACTCGCAATACTCCATTTCTGTTGCGTTATGTTTTAGTAGAGCACAGTCCTGCGTTCCTTCTCTCAGCTGAGGACCACTGGACCATTTGCTTCTGTCCGCTCTAGTGGTCAAGACCCCTACCCTGGAGGTCGGCGGCTCTCGCGATAATCAAATAATGAAGAGAGACAAATTCACTCACAATCCCTGTGAGAGTAAGTTTTTCAGCCGCTTATTTGCCCTGGGGCATGGTATAAATACTGTAATTCAGAAGGAACCGAGAGCGAAAGGCGTGGTTCCTTAATTGCAACTGAAGTCACTTGCTGCTTCCAGCACAGGGAGTGAGATGGCGATGCAATCGTTGTGCACACTTGGTGTCGACGCCTGGCTCGAAAGTGTGATTGAACAAGTACAGCTGTGTTTGACAAACCCCCTACCGTCCGCAAGGTACCCCACCCTGGTCCCCTCCCCTTATGCGAAGTGTGCTTGTGTGGTCAACATCACTTTTCGAAATTATTTTCAATGGACTCAATGGGTGTACGTTTTCGGTTGAAAGAAAATATTGTCTACCACTTCCCTCGGCTTTTCATTAATGTTAGGCTAAAGTTCAGTGATCAGCTTCTTTATACATGCCACAATTTCTGAGCTATCACATTTATTAAGTTCTCGTCTTTTACAATAAAAGTTGTATGTGTTTGTTTACTGCACAATAAATCACATAGCCTACTGGTGATTTTGGTACATCTTAAGACAAAGACATCATTTCTTTTTGTAATTACCTTTTTCTTTTTTCTTGTTTTTTATCTGCCCTCTTCAGCTGTCTTGAGTGTAGGAAAATATGTCAATATCAGTCATAACCTTCACCTCAGCATCCTGACTTCCCAGACACATAGGGGTTCTGGAGAGTGTCAGGGGGTGATGAGCTTGGTGAAAATACAGACAGTGCGTTTTGGGGAAAAGACCAGCAGAATTAGTTTTGGGAGAAAAGGCAACATCATTCTTCCCTATTTATTTCCATGGCGCTCTAAGTCACACTTTCCCATTCGTGCTTTCTCTCATTTGTGCCTCTCATTTTGTTTTTATGTGTCTTAAACTTAGTGGTCTAGGCGTGGGGCTGGCTGTGTCTGTGTACCATAAACATGACTGCAGCTGTGATGACTTTCAGGGGCTCCCTCTGATGACATCATCTGCCTCTATGTCTGAAAATGACCGGGGAAGAGGGACTGCAGATTTTATGAGTGAAATGATTTAGTTGCAGAGGTATCTGTTAAAACCGGAGAACAGTGTGAAATGCCATGAAATCCATATGTTTGACTTGGACTGTGACCAACATTTTATGCACTTTATTGTAAACATCTGAACGTCTTGTAAGTCTATTACGAGCAGGCATTGTGCTTTCTCAATCAAAAGTCAAAGATATAAATAACTTGTCATGGCTGGATTAGCTAAAGTAAACATTGTGTTTCAGATAGGCAGACTCACACACACACACTTTCACAGAGTCATGTATTTAGTGTGTTCAGAAGTCCTTATTGGAGTGTATCGTACCCTGGAGAACTATAAACGTTTTGACAAGGTATGTAACTACAAAAATAAGAGAATAAAGGCTCTAATAGAACTCATATGCCAGTACGTTTTTTGGTATCTGAGTGAACTGAAATCAAACCTAATTTTAAAATGTGCTGCAAATGGCCTGCAATGGGATGATGTGAAAGTGTTTAAGAACATTTGTGCCAGAAGGATACAGTACAGAAGAAGGGCAAAGTTCCCCTAAAATGTAGGTGGTCAGTCAAGGAATGGTCTATATTTACCAGCCATAGTGCTCCATTATATAGCACAGTGCAACAAAAACAACCTCAAACGTCAGTGAAACACTTAAGCAAAACTTTAATGCAACATTAAACAGTGAGTTAAACAAACTACTGCATATAGAGTAAGCACATTACGTGCCCTGTTTTTGACTTTCAGTACTTCTGCATAAAGTTCAAATATTAGCCGAGTTCATTGTGTGTGGATGAAAAATAGTCCTCTTTATGCCACTTTAATGCAAGTAGCCTTATGGAGACTGAGATCCAAAATGTGTCCAGTTAGCTCCTGTAATGTAAGAAGCAGAGTCTATTTCCAGCACTGTTGTGGCGACAGTGGTTTTTTGGTTAAGACTTTCAAAGCTCCCGATTGAAGTTTAATAAAGCTGAGGGCTTGGTTGTTGTGATGAATCCACGTAAATCCTTCATGACAAAGAGTTAATTAGTCATGTATTCAACTTTAGACTAAGCACATGCCATGAAATAAAACATAATTATCAGACACAAGGCCTCACTGGGGAAAGTTCTGAGCTGAGTTGAATACAATAGACCAAAGTTGATCTGAATCCTGAGTCCCTCTAAGCTACAAAATAATAGTTAATAGAACATAAATGACAGTAATAGAATACAACAAAAAAAACGTATGTGATTTGATGAGAATACTTTGGGAACGTATTGCCGTATTGGCACACCAATGTCTCCCCTGTAGGCCTACTCTGGCTACTCTCTTTATCTGGCTTGGTGCCTTTCAAAGATATAAGCAGTTGATTTCTCAATTACAATGGTGAGTAATCTAACCTAGACACTGGAATACCCAAACCCTAACTGAGACTTAACCATAATTGCCTTATGGCTCCATAAGAAGGATTTGATTTGGTTACTTTGATCAGCCTACTATGAGTTTAATTACTAGAGCAGGTCAATGGAAAGCAAATCACTCTTTTCCTGCAGTCAGCCTGCCTTCCAGCTTCCTGTCAGTTCATCTTGCCATCATCTGACCACACTTTGTCAACGTGGGTCCCCTCTTATGAGGCCACAGGCCAGCCATTAGTTCAGGGTGTAGCCTGGGGAGCTTTGGTTGGGAGACCGGGGACCGGAGAAATATAGGGCTCATCGAGCAGAGTTGATCATAGCGAACTTAAAGAAGAAGTACACTTTTTATGTCACCCTGCAGTTTGTCCATGAACATTTGCAACTTTGGCCAGGTGTCTTTTTTATTCTGTTATCAAGAGTAATCATTGTGTAGTAAAATTGTATTGAAAGATGTGTAGGTCACTTTGATGGGAGGTTCCATTTGTCACAGCCTGGTAAAAATCAAATTTCTGAGCAAACTAAAGATATTAAGATTGATCGCCATGCTGAACCCAGTGATTTGGGGTTGAGAGTTTACCGGACAGTCTAAGAGGGACATGGGAGTATCCCTCAGCCCTAAATTACACAGGATGAGCCTTTAGAATGTCCTTTCATTTGCGTAATGCCAAAAGTTATCATTAAGCAGATGACGCTAAAACCAGAGACTCGAGAAAAACAAATCTATTTATACCTACGTCCCCCTTTTGTACTGCCCATCATCCACCCAGGGGGATGTGCATTGTAAGTATGGTTGTAATATTCAGTTGGTTTTGCAGTCCAAAGATGTGCCAGAATAGGAGGAATAAACAACAGACAAAATTGCCTTGTTGCATTCAGCAGCTTTAAAATCTGAAAGTTGACGATGTTGGATATACATTGAAGCAACACAAAGTGCGATTGTCAAATGTGCAGCTCCGTTTCGAGCCTGAAACTGCCATTTCCACCCTCATTGTGGACCCACAGTGTTTTCTTAGACTGCGTTTGTACAGATGTCGGTTAGGCCTTTTGTTTAAAGATGTGGACTTAACACAGACACAGGAAATTCCAGATGTCCTGGTTGGGACCATTGCAATCCCTCCTCTCACAAATCACATTGCTTGTTCTAATTTTGGCACAGCTTGTGAAGTTAAAAGTTGGATCTTGTAGTAATTCAACATCAGATGTAAATAGTGTAACCCTTCTTTCTGCTTTATTAGTTAATGTAGTCTTGAGGAAACAGCTATAACGTAACCTTTATCAGATTCAATGGTGAGGTATGTTTTCCAAACCCACTGACTCCTGAAATCCTCCAATAGGTTCAATGCAGCAATGCTCCTTTACTCTCCATGTAATGTGCAGTTCGGAAGCCCCAGCATGCATTACATCTGTAGTGTAAACACATCGCATAACAGGCGTTGTTTGGTTTCTGCACTTACACGGCTGCTTCTGAAAGTTTGTGAGGCAAAGCACATAAAAACTTTAGCTTGTGTTTAGCATGCACTAGTCACCCCTTGACCCTTCAGTCACACACATCTCTATGGAGACCCTGCTGTCTGAGGTGGCAAACAAAAAGATCTTAGGCTGTTTACGAGTTGTTCAGCTTTTGAGAATGCTTGATTACAAGGAAAGTCTATGGATGTGGTTGTTTAACACAAACCCCACATTCATAAGATTGTAAAGACAAAATGTTCATTGTGTCTGTGCTAGGTCTGCTTAGTTTATCTCTGTGTCGAGGGTTGTGCTAGAAATGTTGGTGTGGTAGTATTGCTCCAATCACTCTACCCAAACTGCAGTTATGTCTCCCAATTTCCCAACCATAATCTTTGGAACATTCTGATGAAAATTTGCAATCTGATACAAGAAACCGGCTGAAAGGACTTGAGCACAAAAAAATCAAGAGAGCACATCCAGGGTCAATGAGCATTAGAGGTCAAAAGCCTTGGGCAATGAAACATTAACCTTAACTGATCTTAAAGGTCAACTCCATTGTACCTAAGTTAGTTTACCACTTTATTTAATAAACAAATAAACACATTCATAACTCGAACATAGTAAATTAGGGGCACAGGACACTGACATATAGGATGATTACAAGTAAATTGTCACCATCTTGCCTATAACCACTCAGACGCCGGTAGAAAATAAGTGGTTAATGTTGCAGAGATTAAGACATGAGGCTTATTAACTTCATGAGGCTGGGATAGAGGCAGAACAAATAAAAGATTCATGGAGAAACTCAACCTCTCCCAAAAATCACTACGTCTACAGTGTGCGGGAATTTAGCAACGGCTGCTGTCAGTGTATCTTGGTCTGGAGTCTCAAGAACACCAGTGCAATGCAAAGCCAGGTCAATGACCTCCAATGACCTTTGAGGGATAGAGGCAGGAACATAGTTCCTCAGCTGGGTACTATATGCACTATTAATTTCCTATATTTCAAAAGATCTGTTGATGTGAAACTTATAATATGCAAAACCACCAATACTTGTATATAAAGTATTCAACTTATTTGATGTATTGGATCTGCCTGAATAATTATTACACTTCAATTTCATGCTGTTCCTCACCAGTTATAGCTAGACCACCTTCTAGCGGCACAAAGTTAACATTACAGTGTGATTAACTAATGCACTAGAACAAACAAACAGACCGTTTGCATAATTTTAATTTCCTATAAACAGGGCTCTCAAGTTTTATCAAAGGTTTGGCGTGAGATTACCATACCAGTCGACGGAGGGGGTATACACCTGCTGATGATTTTGATCGGCATTAACTCTGTACAACTCAAAACAACTATCAGGACTATCATCTCGGCAGACATCTTCCCTCAGACCTGTATACATGGAGTCAATGTTATTTCCGAGAGAACAAGCCTACTTCCTTTTCCCATTTTTGAAATAGTAATGTGATACACACTCCAGTTGGCTTTGATAAGAGAGTTGTTGTTACAGGAATCCAGATCCTGTTGCCATGGAAAAAAAGTGATATTCCCAATTATGTTCTCAGAGCACAAGCCAGCTAAAGGATAATTTATTAAAAAAATTTAACTTGTGAAAGTCATTTTTCCTCAAGCTGACATGAGGTGTCAGCACATTGTATTAAATATTCTGATGAAAATGTGTTTTATACATAACAAAATAATTATTAAAAAAATGCATCCCTACATTCAGTGTATCATCAATTGCAACAGGCTTGGACAACAGTGTTTTGAAGTTAAAATGGCATGTTTCTAAAGCATTTACAGTGAAACCTGAGTCTACGACCAAATACACAATAGAGACACTGATATTGAGATTTCATCATATGAACTGTGTGTTCATTTAGCCTACAATTTAGCAAATGGGATACAATTTATAGTTAGTATGATACAAGATGGCTAGCTCATGCCCTCTTGTGTAAGTAAAAGAAACATTGACAAAATGACACACTGTTATAAAACATGCTCCTATTTGAATATAAATAACATAAAGACTTTTCAGGTAAATAAAAATAATAATCCCATACTTATCCAGTTAAATTAACCTTAATATTAAAACAGTCAGTTTATTCAATATGAAAAAATAAATAAATAAACATTAAGCCTAACAACCAAATTGTTCAACGAAACACCATACTAATTATTTTCAATACCAACAAAAAATTAAGTTACTGTAAACCTCTATTTTCTCAACAAAAAATATATAATGTTTGTTTCTTAACTCTTCACATATAATTTGGTAGTAAAAATCCTTACCACACCTATTTCTGTTTACCTTTCCAGTCTTGTTTATGGGAGGCAGTTTTGACACATTATGCAGTATAGGGTTGGTACAATTTAACCTTTTATAGGACTGAGGGCTCTTGGTTCTAAGACTCAACACAAACACAAGATACACACACACATAAACACAAACACATACAAACGTGCGCATACCCCCCCACCCCCCCAACACACACTCACGCAAAGATAACCACACATTCCGCATCTAGATCCCCTCATTGTGTACCCCCACTCTTGAACTCATATTGTGTGATCCAACCTGAGATGCTATCACTATTACTAGTTAACTAGAAGATACATTCAGCTGTGCTCTCTTAAAGTTACAATACATACTCCGTCTGAGGTACGTATAATTAAAAAAGATGATGTCACGTCACAGAGAATCCTATGTCCTGGTGCTGATCAATCGGATGGTGTGACTTCTGGTAGTATTGATACGATGGCTGTGGATCTTCAAACGCCCCTAGTGGTTGTTAGAGCTTTCAAAGAACATGAAATCCTAGAGACAAGTTAGTAAAAAATAACTATTAATTTTTTATATATTGTAGCCCAACAGCTATTTTCCAATCCAAGCTTGTGAAATGTAGACAAATTTAGAAAAAAGACAAAGGACAGGATTATGATGATTCACAAACACATTTTCATGAGCTAAGATATGTCAACGGATGACAATGAGTGAAATTAATGAAGAGCAGACTAGAGTTTTGTTTGTCTTCGTTAGTATAGGGTAGTCTTTTTATGGGAATCTCTAAACCTCTTTGCGACATCGCATGAAAAAAGAATTGCACTAATTTGATTGAATGTGAAATACTTACGATAAGGAAACAGGCTCCGATCATCACAGCCTTCATCTTCACGTCCAGGTCCATGGGAAACTGGATTCCAAAGTTATCAGTGTCAGTAAACATCTCACGGAGAAGACCTGTCCACTGTTTACTGATCTTCCCAATCTTACTGACCTCATCCATGGTCAAAATCTGCAAGAAATAAACCAAACTTCATAGAAAATAGTAGAATAAGGCAAAAGGTACTACTACAATTTAAAATATATTAAATTGGAGATCTAACTAAAAAAAAATCTTTAATGAGCCACAAAATCACAATCTTGATTGGATATAGGATACCAGGTTAGTACTTGTATGTTCTGACTTCTTATGTACCAACAATAAATGCAAATCAAAGCTTCACCTGTCTCACTTGGGAGGAGTTTACTACTGTCATATACTGTTTCAGCTGTCCACCTACCTCAGTTAGTGGGGCCCTGTATCCATGACCCAACCAACCTTCATAGCGAACTCAATCAAAACTGATGAACGATGCACAGTGTACCACACAGACACATACACCAAAGGATGACCTTTCAAGCAGTATAGCCACCATCCCCTTAAATGTGGATTATATTTCCTTTTCCAAAATGAGAACTGGGAGGGTCCTACCTTGTAAAAATATCCAGAGGGCCGGAACGTAGAAACCTAACATACTTTGTTTTCACAAATATCATTAGGGGTTTGCCGTGTTTGGATAAAGTTTACCTCAAAGTCAACATCTGGGAGGCAGCTCCAGCCACAGAAAGGCCCATGGATCTTCAGTACGGGCTCTCTGTGTTCATTCTCCACAATGAACTTGGGAGAGAAGGGATGCCACTGTTGGAGGACGTAGCCCACTGTGTTTCCTGGTGGAGCCTGCACCTCCAACTGGATTGGGGGGTTGGTTTATGGTGGCAGTGGGGTTAGTGAGGTTTGGGTGTAGAAATAAATAAGTGAGGAAAAAAGTTGTAAAATAAACGCTTAGAAATAAACAAAGAAAGGATAGAAAATAGACAAAACTTGGGTTATAGGGTAATATCAGCCAATGACTGAGCTATTGTATAGCGTGAAGCAGGGATGGAAATTAGCACCCGCCACCTGCCAAATGCGGGTAAACTCGCTTCACCTACCGGCCACTGTGGCGGGTAAATAAAAATAGCATAGAGAACTGCCACTATGTTGCGCGCGCATCCTGAATGTTTACAAACAAATAATTGGTAATCGAGTTGAAGCATGTCTTCTTGTCTGATCGATACGCAACTGTGAGGTGCGCGAATGGACAGAGCGGCCAGTAAACTGTCGTTCAGCTGCGAAGGCCAGCCCGACGTGCATGACTACTCACACCTGTACAAATGCGAATGAAATTTCCACTCAAAATGCTGACAAAAGTTTGATTAACGATTTCCAACGCAGCCTCCATTGGTATTCTTGACCTGGAATGATAACATATAGTGTAGGCACGAAGAAAATAAAGGAAATTGCAAAAAACCTGGGAATAAATTCATGAATTAGAAACAAATAAAATAAAAAATATATATATATCTTTTTTTGAGCACCGAAGACCCATTTTGACCCAGGAAAAACCCTGGTTGGGACTAAAAACCTAAAACCGGAAGCCATGAAAGACCACGAATCGTCAAAAGATCTTGTAGTATTAATTTTCACATGCAGTTAAAAACAAGAAAGTGGCTGGTACAAACATTGAGTGGCTGGTAGATTTTGAAATCCACCAGCCACAGTGGCCGGTGGACAACATTTTTAATTTCCATCCCTGGCGTGAAGTCTTGTCAATAAATGTGGGTCGGTTTTCTGTAAACCCATGATGCATAGCCTTGGTCTTATCCAAATCTCCATTATAGTGCTTCTTAGGTCTCGACTTGTGTTTAGGGTTTCTTCCATAAATTAAAACAATATAAACTGCGAAAAAGATTTGAAGCACTATAAGTATCATGTCAAGAGGAGAAAAGATGGCAAGAAAACCTCGGTGTGATCTCAGTAGGCCTACTCCATTTTTGTATTCCCAGCTCACCTCTTGTAGACAGCAGGGGAAAAAGCAGGACATGCACTTGAGGGGCCTGCTGACTGTGATGATTTCCTCTCCGAAGTTGTCGAGGACACGGATGGTAAAGGAGCGCAGGGGTCCGCAGCACTGGCGACTCAGACAGTCGTTTTCCTCAACGGCGTAGAACACGTTCTGGCCCATGGCGTTACGGACCTCGTACTTGTTGTTGCTCTCGAAGCCGACTAGGGCTGTGTAGATAAATAGCCATAGCCATCAGCCATACAAGGATAAGGTGGGCAGTGCAAGTACACACATATACACAGGGCTCTCAAGTCTCACGCATTCACATGCCAGTTCACATGTGCACACCTTGAATTTCATACAGTGAGAAGTAAGGGATAATTTGTCCCGCTATATACAATTTACGGACGATGTGAAGGGACGTTTGCTGCCGAGTTGAGAGCTGTCTCGTTAAATGACACTTACCAGCCAATCAGAAGCACCAGCAAATCCACCAGGGCTGGTGGATTTCTTTTGCCTGGTCCTAACAAGACTCTCGTACATTTAATTTGTACAGAGAGTCTGGGCTTGCTCCATTGACAAGCGTTGACTTCCAAAACGATTGGATCTGCTTAGAGCCACTCTGATCTGCCATGACCAAACGCTAGCGTTCGCCTTAGCCAATTCCTTAACCACTAGCGTTAGGCCTACTGTAACAGAGCTAGCTTCCGTAGCTGGAAAAATCAAACTGTTCCCAAACCCCGTGGGGAGGAGGTGGTCCACAACATCATGGCCACCAACAAAACTCGGCAAAACTTGTTCTTGCTCCGCCTTTAGCTTATGGATATTCGGCAGCGTTGCCACAACAGACCGAATGGCTTCGCTCGCATCTTTCTCCGCCGCCATTACGGAACTACAACACAAACTAGCACACAACATCAACGTCATCGTTCTCAGCCACTCCCGTGATTGGCCACGTTCGCTGATTGGACAGGTAGAAAGTTAACCGGAGACATCTGACTTACTAACAGACGCAGTACAGAAGCAAAAGCAAAATTGAGCAGAAGTACATAAAAGGGCAGAGCCAGGCTAGGATTTTTTAACAACTAAATGAAGAACTCACCTTCAATAATTTCCACTTTCTGTTTTATGAGTAGCTGGTCGACCTAGATAATACATGAAAAGAGAAAAGAGAACATTACAAAATAACAAGAGTTTTTGTCTTGTAATTGATAGTAAGAATATGATTAAATGATAAAACTGAACTGACTTGTGTGAGATATTCCAATCCTGGCGGACAGTTTGGCATGCTGGGGTCGGGCACTTCGTACATATTCATTTTTCCTCTGATAGTGTGACGTTACCTTAGGTCAGGGGTCGGCAACCCAAAATGTTAAAAGAGCCATATTGGACCAAAAAAACAAAAAACAAATCTGTCTGGAGCCGCAAAAAATGTAAAGCCTTATAATGAAGGCAACACATGCTGTAAGTAGCTATATTAGCTTACTATCAAAATGATAAGTAGGCTACAAATAGGCTTACATAATGAGTATTTGTTATGATTCATGATTAAATGTTAATTTTTCCTGCAGCGCATTCTGGAGAGAATGACGCACCACGTGACTACTCTGCTGTGCTTAAACTTCCATTATAATATTAATGTATTATGTTTCGTTGCATTGATGAAATTATAGAAATACAATACAGAAATCAGATTTTTGATGTCATTTTTATTTTAGGATTCGAAAAATATTATTTCAGGGGGCCCAGAATTCCTAGCAACGGCCCTGGGGGTAGGTAAGGGATATTCCCACGGGTGGTGTTCGTACTCTTACCTACCCCACTCGCACGAGTACTATATTGCTTTTATACAACAATTTAAAGTCAACCAATTAACATTGAAAACACGAAGTTATTGATTTAAAACATGTTTATTTCGCCATTGTTCCTCCGCAATGAAAAAAAATAGTTCCATTGTCAACGTCAGCTGAGCTAGTTATTAGCCCGAAAGGCAATAACATTGTGTACGGTTGACAAACAGTCAATATAATTTTACAGTATGTTTGACAAGAAGATTTGCTAGCTAACCAGCCATGTCACTGTCTCCAAATCAATATCCAGATTTTCACGAACAAAGTAGCCTACTAGACTAGTCTAGGCTACGGCCGTAGCCTGGGTAGAGAGTGGAAGCAAATGGATGTGAGCTGATCGCATCAAAGTTGACATATTCTCCAAACATTAATTATAATTTGAAAGTAGAGCTATGTTTAACAACAAGACTAGCCAGCTTTCGAGCATTGTCCCCAAATAAAATATTTTATTTTTAAGAAGAAAATAATCGGCCATGTGTAGAGTTGCTGCTACTAGTCTAGTACTGTCGTGTTGGCCGCAGCCTGTCTGAAGTAGATTGACTAGCGAGGTGAATAGCGAATGGGATGTGAGATGAGCGGTACGTGACACTGACACAGTACATTCTGAAAATAAACATTTTTCAAATAGGTTAAGTCACTCATTGTTGTAAATACAAGTTAGCTTGTTAAAGTCTTTCAAAATTGTAAATGGAGGCTTTGACTTGTCCTTGTTGTCATGGTTACTTATTTGTATCAACGCGAATGTTTAATCGCGGAGTGATTTATAATTAGCTGTGAAAAGTCAGAGTTGGGATGTCCAGGATTTCAACTCATATGGAACTCGTCTCTCGTCCATCAGAAACAGTTAAATAAGTCGATAGAACCCAATTGTTTTATAAAATGTATTATCCAATGCTGTAAAAATGTGTATAATAAATATTTCATTTCAACATTTCGGTTTTAATAATTAAAACAAAAAATATTTTCCATATTTTTCTTTTTCCATTTTCATATTTTTGAAAAAAGCTCCAGGGAGCCACTAGGGCGGCGCCAAAGAGCCGCATGCGGCCCTCGAGCCGCAGGTTGCCGACCCCTGCCTTAGGTCAATGATTCATTACAGCATCATTATAATCGACCCAAAAAAATCGTAAAGAACGATTCAGCGCCATCTTCTGCTAACTTGACCCAATTACTCTCAAAAAGAAAGATAGAAATATTCCTAAGAGTAGCCTTTCTGCTCTCTTATGAAGGTAACTCGGTGGTTATTTTCCATGTATATTTCTAAATATAATTGAACTACGTTCAATATTCAGGCTACGTTTGAAAGGGAATTGCTATACAGCGTTAGCTATAGCAAATACAAATGATAGCTCTCTTAATGTAGCTAAGTCCTTCTTTGTTAGAACGGAGGTGCTGAGCTTCAAATGGAAGCAAACAACAAATTGCAATCCTCTTAGGACGCCAGCATTATTTCCCACCCACAAAGGCCCATGGTATGGCTTATGTCAAGGAACTATATAGCCTAGCACAATATAGTTTTCCAGGTTTTAGGATTGCACTATTGGAGCGTTACACAATCATGAAGTAGGCGCTGCTTCTGTCATTTTTATTATGACTTAATTAATTATGGAGTTCTCAGACTGTTATCAGTCTCAAGCAATGAATGATCCGTCTGCAATAACAGTTCTTGTTTATAACATGAATAACATTTTACCTTCATGAACCAGTGCATCACAGAAATACTTAGTTTAGGCCTGATACGCGGCTAATATTGACCGAGTCGATTACTCACCAATATACTGTATTCGCGTGTAAAATATAGCGGTCCACCTCGAGAGCTCAATGAATCTTCAATTTCATTGGTCGATGTTGTGTTTCCCACCTCTCTCAGCCAGTGGCTAAGCTAGGCTATGAATATCAGGAAGTACTTGTCTTTACTTTACAGCGCATGCTCTGTACCGCCGTAGAAAGTGACGATATTTGAGTCGTGTGACCCCACCGTGACGGCGAAATGTTTTGCTGGGATCCCATAAATCCCATTCAAAGAATACACGTTGTGCCTTTGCCCATTGTTTGGTAAAACTTTGGGAACGTCCTAATGTATAGTATCTCCATTCCCTGAATCCAGATCCGCTTGCCTTAAATAGCTGAGGTGGGACAACACAGAACAGAACTGAGAATGTGAACAGCTGAGTGATCCTGGTAGACATCGATTGCATTCTATTCTAATTGCAATTTTATTGCCCAGTACCCTAATATAACCCCAACTCAACACAATTAGGAAGGCCAATTTAGAAACAGCACATATTTCATTTTAAAACCTAGGCTACAGTTTATTGTTAAGCTTCAGGTCTGAGACCATCACCAGATAATTGCAGGAAGCAGAAGACAGTGTGTAAAAGCCACAGTGCCGACTGTTTTAAACAGTCCAATCCCTTAAGTGGTAATGAATTAAATTGTCGTGTTGTTATGTAGGCTATATATTTGTTGTTGTATTTCCATACTTTCTTCCGAGTCGCTTTGGATAAAAGCGTCTGCCTAATGAATAAATGTAAGTAGATCTTAACATGTGATTTTGCATACAATGCATGCTACTGTACACTATTAGGAGCACATTGTAATTTCGACAAAATAATAGACATTGTTTTGTACTAAGTTGTTTATAACAGTCTGACTCTAATATATTAGGCTTTCAATAGCAGGTAACAGGTTTACACTGATCAGTGCAATACAGAGGCCAAATCCTTTAAAATCTATATAATTGACTTGGATGGATGAAACTCTTTGAGAAAAGGGTATCTAGTTAGTTTCCAAGTATTTTGACCATGCAGTTCAACAGTTTTACAACAAGGGTGCAGTGTTGAGCTATATTTTAGTACTGGACCAATTCAGGACTCAATAGTTCAATATTCAAGCACACATTTGTAATTAAAAAGTCCTTGACTAAGACACAGAATTGGGACATGCATACATAGACAGAGATATGAGCAGAAAATCATACATACTTTCTCACTACTTCTCTTTCTCTTCAATGTCTTTCTTTAATATTCCTTAACCTTCATATATAAGTAGGTATAGCCATACCACTTTCAGTGTGTGTGTGAAAAGAAAGTTGATTGATTTATTGAAATAAAACACTAATCGACACAGATCTACTTACTCCTCAAGTAAGGACATTTTCAGGCATATGTCAGATTTCATATCAGGTTTTAGAGGATCATGTAATGCCATTTATTTATGATATATTGTTGATAATAATATTTGTTAAGAAAATGTTTGAATCAATTATATAGCTTTAGATTAAGATTTAGAACCATGTAAAGACACTTGGAAAAATTCAAGAGGACCAAAAACGCCAATGTACTCTGATTGTACTTGTTACAAATGGCTAATATACATGACATTTGAAACTAGAACTAGCAACTTGAATAATCTGTTGATAAATATGAGCAGTTGAAGTATTTCTTAAATAGTCAGCATCAAAGACATCGGGATATGAGTCAAATGAGACGTTATAGGAAAAACACAGAAAATACCATTGTTCTGTTCTGTGAGATCAACAAAGTGATGCTATATCTTTGAAATGGTTGGCTTTCCAAACACCATCTGAACATACATACAGTACTGTGTGAGGTTATTGAAACCCCTTCAGGTTGTCTTTCTTACTCTGTGATCCTAATTAACCCCATCCAGTATATTATGTGTATGTGTGTGTGTGTGTGTGTGTGTGTGTGTGTGTGTGTATGCACAGTGTTTGTAATGTGCACTTACACAGACTGCATTGTAAAATGTTTCTGAGCATGTTTTTGTATGCACGGTATGACTATACTACTGTACTTGTACATGGGTTTGTCTGTGTATGTGTGTTTTACATGAAGGTACTGCTCTTTACCCACATGGGTAATCTTGTGTGCACTCCTAACAAGGTTGTCATGCCTGGCACATAATGAGGAGCTCAAAGATAAATGTAAGAATGCCTCCATTACCCTGCTTTCACCCTCCTGTTCATTAGCTTAGCATAGGCTTACAATACATTACTCCATCCAACATTGCTCTTGCCCTTCTCTGAGGGCTTGGGTGTTACTTATCCAATCTAATGTTCATGAGATGAGCGTGCACATATACACACACACAATAGCTTCCTCACACACTGACCCTAACTCACGCTTACTGTAGCCAGAAATAGACATCCCTACAGTATTGTATGTATAGTGTAGATGTTGTTTGCCTGAGAAAATATTACAGGCCTTGCTTTTTAAACACAGATGCAGTGTGAAGTTGTGATCTCTTTCTTTCTCTCTGGTTTCATCTCTTTCTTTTTCTCTCTTTCTTCTTTCCTCGATTTTTCTCTGTCTCAATTTTTTTCTCTCTCTCTTTCTGTAATTTGGCTCCCCTGTCATGCGCTTTGTTTGGTGTGACTTTCCATGCGGTTATCTGAGCGGAGACAGTATGCCTCACCCTGGCACCGGGCCTCAGATTTCCGTTTCCACGGCAACTTTATAATTGTTTTGGATGTCGTCCAAACGCCACTGGATACCGAGGCATTATTGATGTCAAGAGAAACATGTATGCAATGAGGAGACTGAGATACATCCATATGGTTCCATACACAGGCGCATGCAAAGAGCCCATTTAACCGTTTTCAATGCGAGTTTTGTAATATCGCTGAATAGATACCGCATGTGTCGGGTAATATTTCATCTTATTTGATCTTTCTATATATCACAAAGGGATAACGATGTGGAATACACTCTATACAAGCCTCTGAACTGCACATTATTCTTGTCTATTCATGTCATTAAGTCATTGTCACAGTACGTGCTGCTGTGTCCGGGATGGGAGCCCTACTGAATTGCCTTGTGTCCATCACAATATGATTTTTGATGACTGAATAGGAGAATACGAATGAGATATCAGTCTTGCTGATATCTAAACACAGGGGGAAAAGAAATCAATGGTGCATGACATGAGAATGTTCCTGGTTATCTAATCACATGGCAACCCATCATATACAGGGTACTCCTGTACTCGTTTCCATTAAGTGGAGCAGTCTTCGCTTTTGACAAGTTTACAGTACCAAGGGTGCGGATGAGACGTCCTGGTGCAGCTGGAAGAGCTATATTGTCATCACCTCCTCTACACCCCCCCCACACACACACACACACCACACACACCCCTCCACACACACACCCCCACACACACACACACACACACACACACACCTTAAGCCCGGAGCAGTGCCACATTAACCACTGTTGGCAGTGACACTCATTAAAATAACATATATAGTATCAACAGCCACCTCGAGCCCCCCAGTGAATAAGCCTGTGAACGCTTCATTGTAAAGCATCACCTTGGTACGACTCTAGTTTGGTTCCTTCGCTCCGCCCGACTGCAACGCTCCCCAGTCTCCTCTCCTAGCATTGTCATAGCGAAATATGTGTTAATGCAGGCTGAAAATTAGGTCCTGAGTGATGTTTTTCTCTCGCCAACTCCCACCCCCCCTTTAATACCCCTCCTAATCACCTCCGGTTAATTTATGGCCTGTGAGAAGGAACACTGGGAGTGAGAAGTGAGTGAGATGTGATGAGAAAGCCCTGAATAGACCAGGGGCCAACAGGCCCTTGGAAAAACACAAAAGGTCCACCACAGCTGTTTTGGGAAGCGAGACAAGCCTTCCACGAGCCACCATATTTTGTTTCCCTGGAGCCAAGCTGAAAATGTTTCAGCTGTTTCTAAGTACAGCAGTAGTCATTGCAAAAACTGCTAACCAAGTATTTTTTTAATTAATTTTTAATTGAGTGTAGTTCGTAATCTTAAATTGTTCATTTGGAGAATGACCATCAGAATTTTAAATAATGTTAGGTGGCATTTTTTATAATCTTGATTCTTCTTCACTACCGCAGCCATTAACCAGATTAGCGGGTACGTCAATAAACTCATGAAGACTAGGACCATACATTACCAGTACCATATGGCAGAAAACAGACCGGTTCAGCTTGATAGCATGCAGACAACCCGAAACAGCACAAAGTAAAAAAAGGAGGGGCCAGCAGTAAATGAGGTGGAAAATATCAAAATTTCCTTCAAACTTCTCAGCGACTGCCAAATAGTTTGTGGGGGGTAGTATGAAGATAAAAAGGGAAGAGAAGGGTAAAGAAAGAGGACAACAGCCGATCACCTTCGCAGAGTGGGCTGGATTATTGAGGGGGGGGGGCGGGGGGATACCCCGCAGTGCCACAGGAAGGTGTCACCAGGCATCAGGAGTTTGCTGTCAAGCGCCGGTTACCAACTGTCAACTGCAGCTAAAAATGATTTTCAGAATCCGGGGTTAGAAGTTCAGCACTGTTTTCTTCTTCCAGACGAAGAGGAAAAACTCTGTCACCATCGCTGGGCCAGTAATGATTTATTCTCTCCCTCGTACAAACCCAATGTTGGCTCTCTGGCTATTCATTTCTTAGTCTGCATCTTGGTTTTCCCTCATGACCATTAGTTAGGCTACATGCAAGACACATGTGATGGTTATAAAGGGTGATGGCTTTGAATATCACTCTGCCTCTTATGTAAAATAGTCGATTCAAACTGATTGAGTGTTGGTTTTAATGCACAGTGAGGTGGATAATTGGAGAATGTAGTCTGTGTGGTTTGTAAGGAACTCTGCATATTGTACTTGTATGTTTCAAATTCTGTGTCTGGCTTGAGATTAGCAGGAAATAAACTAGGTAAGATACATCTTACTTTTTGCTGGTTCCATTGGTTTAAGAGGAATTTTGCAATACTGTTGAGCCATTATCTCCGATATGGATATGTTTGTATCTTGTGAATGGTACAAATGTACCACCCCTGCACAAGCAGGCTATGTACACCTTTGCTGAACTGTAGCCTAATCAAACACAATCAGATTTTTTTATATATCACTTGACATAAAACAGCAGCAAGTTTGACCTACAGGACAATAATGGAGGATGATCCAAAGCATTATTAAGTCCCTTATCTCTCGCTCTCACTCGTCCTAGACTTTTTCTTTCTCCATGTGTTTTTAGCAAGGGACCTCCTTGCCATCTAAAGAGAGAGAGAGAGAGTGTCCGGATGAGCCATCTGCAGACCACACTCCATCCCCAAACACTGGGGGAATCACAAAGGTGTTATTTTTTTCAAAGCTGGCCCTGTCCACCTCCTGCCGAGGGTGCACGGACGTGGTTCAAGGGAAGGTGGGAACTTCTGAAGGCCTGAATCCACCCCATCCCCCCATTCCCCCTTACCCCCCAGCCCCCACCCCCTCCCAGTCGCCTGGCTCCTCGTGGGGCAACCCTTTGAGGGTGTCATAACTGTGGCCTGTATAACATGGGTTACTGCTGACGGTGGTTGGTCACAGTTGATGAAGCCTTTAAAGAAGCCTTCCCTTTCATGGCTTCTGTAAAACATTCTGGAGGGCTTGGACAAGGCCTGGCTCCCAGATGATCACAGAGAAGAGGGGTGGGGGGGTAGGGTAGGGAGGCCGACATGCAGTTCACCCTTTGGCAGGTAGAGGGTGCTGCAAGCTCAGGTTTGAGGAGAAAGTCAATTCTGCTCACAACCCTACTCCTTACCCTTCCCCTCCTCCTTCTGCCCAAAAATGAAATCCTTTCTCCATTTTAGTTTGAGGCCTCTGCGCCAGAGAGAGGGCTTGGCTATAGCTGCCGCAACACAAAATGACTCCTCCATGTTTTGTGGTGCACGAGGAGGAGGCAGTCTCCACGTTGATAGTAAGGATGAAGCCTGTGAAACACGTTTGTGTGAAACAATCTGCGGCACATGCACATCATAGGATGCAGCTGTTACTGTGCCACTCGACGGCGTCTTTAAGATGAGCGTGTGTGTGCAAGGGGTAAAATAGAACTTTAAAACCTCAACGGCGGGGCGACAATAGCATGAGGGGTCTACAGCACCTGGGGCTCACCTCTCTCCAGAGCGTCCCGCTGGACTCGGTGTCCCGCCGCTCCACCATAAAACTTGATTGTGGAAAACACCAACATGCTGAGACTGATAAAAGAAAAGACAAAAGAAGATAAAATATGCCTTTTCACAATGTGGTTTTACATGATTATAGAGCAATTATGGCGGAATTGGTTGAAATATAAAAGGTGTCAGCAACAATAAAACAACTTCATAATTTTACTTAATGTGCATTTTGGATTTGCGTTCATATTTCTAAACTGCACATACAGATTATTTATTGATTGCATTATAGTTTATCTAAATAACACATGGACACATACATTTACCAGAATTTGAGTGGTTTTGTTATTTCCTTACAACATTTTTCTAGCTGAATACAGTATATACTGTATTCATTTATTTTGAATAAAATGCTCATTTTGCTTAATTGTGTTTTTTTGTGTGTTGGTGTCTTCTCCAGGCTAAACAAAATAGACTGGAATTATGAAATGTGTAATGACGATTTAGTTTTTTGAGATGTCACAGAAATATGTAAAAGTTTGCAACAAAAATTCTGAGAATTCATGGATAGGTTTTTGTTTGTGTGCAATGACATTATGTGGTTATGTGGGTTTATTATTATAGATTAAAAACATTGAAGAAATGTTTTATTGGAAAATGAAAAATGGGAACAATTTAACAATGGGAAAATTAATAGAAAAGTTTACAAAATTAGACTGAGAAAAACGCAATACTTTTTGTTTATAATTATTTTACCAATGAGTATTTGCTTAAACCTCACTATAAGTACAGTTAGTATACAACATGAAGCAAAATAAATGTGTCTCTAAATCATTTTAGTATTCTAAATATCCTTAGCTTGTCTGGTCAAAACATGGATTTTATATATGTTTACATTTTATATACATTTTATTTCAAACAAAATTGATCGGTCCCTTAATTTAGTCTTTTCATGATTTATTTTTGTTGTTTCTTTGTGTTGTTTCGTCAACACAACATAGACATAAACAATTTTATATTTGAGGTAAAAAAACGAATAAACTAAACTAAAAATACTTACTCTTAAAATGTAATATTGTTTATCGTTGATACGGGATTAGCAAGGTAACTTTAACTACAGGCCAAATCTCATGCTTGTGCTCTCCACTGGCCCATAGCTCTGTGGTAGATATGTTGAACTCTGAGTGGTAGGACAGCCACAGTGAGGCTACAACCTTGCCCTGTGTGTGTCTGTGTCGGAGCAAAGGCCGGTGCGGTTTGGGGCTTCCCCTTAGGGCATGCTACGTGAGCAAGAGCATGTCTCCACTGTGCTCCGAGTGTGGACCTGGGGCACTGACAGACAGAGAGAGAAAGCTGGGTCTAGCACAATGCTCCTCTGTTCGCTGTGTGTTGTGCTTCCCTCTCACACACACTGAAGACTCCTCTCCACACAGTTGGAAAGACAGGGGTCACTGACTGGATGCTCCCAACTGAGTACTTCAGAGCACCTCTTCTCCTAAACACACACACACCACACACCACACACTACACACAGAGGGTGTAGTGTTAATGTCTTTTTCCACTCTGGCGCCTGGTACAAAGCCTTTAGTGGAGCTCTCAAGCTGATCTGGCAGATTCCCCTTTATTATCTTTATGGTGCAATAAGTTGTTGTTCACATTGTATTAGGATGACAAACCAGGAATGGCTGTAAAAATACAACAAAGACATTTGAAATGAGTTCAACAAATCTAATGAGCATCTCTTTTTAAAAAGTTGCTTCGAAAACTAGGCTATATGATGTACCAGTCAGCGAAACAAAAGTTATGTCTAGACAAAAGCAACTCTACTTTGGACCCCGGCCAAACTTTGATGGACAGTCCATTAGTAAGAGTGAAGTTTGATTCAATCGACACACTCTCAATGCTCCGGTGCATTAGTTACGTTAACGCTGTGCTATCGACCCCAAAACACGAATAATCCAGGAGGCATTCGGAGAGAGCGAAACATGAACTCATCAAGCAGTAGAGGGAGGGCGGAGAAAGCAGAAAGCAGGAAGAACGACGGAGGAGAGGAGGTTGATCCCTCTGCCGCTTGAAGTCAGGCATCCATCTAACCGCTGTTATTCCTTAATCTGATTCGCTTGGCTGCGGTGTTGGACCGCTCCAGCCCGTTGGAAAGGTTTCATGTGCGTGATGGATGCTATTGTCAGAAATGCCAAGGTCAATATGCGACGCGGCACCGAAAAAAAGAGAACTTACTTATTTTCAAAAATCGCCTCCCATGTATCATCGTCTTTGCAATCTGACCTTGCCTCCCTCTGTAATAACATTCAGCGAGAGGACAACTGCTGGGTTCAGACTCGCGGCTTGGCGTCCATCTTTCAAACGGGTGATGGCGCTCTCCATAAGAGCCCATGTCACTCGTAACAGAATGCAGGGATATTACTTACACTGAGACAGATTTGGGTCTGACTAAACCACTGCAGTAAGACTTGTGTACATGTAGGGCCACAGTCCAATGAGGGTCCCAGTTGATCCAGTAACATATTAACACATTGACAGCATACTTTGACGTTCTTTCATTGCGGGTTGGCATGAGAAAGGATTATACAGTGCCCATACCATTTTGCATAATACTTTGAAAGTGTTGCACAATGTTTGTGTTTTGAAGTTGCGACATGTTGTCATCCCAAAACATCACTGTTTTAGAGCTAGTCTAGTCTGTAGCCCAAGCATCTCAACGCTTAAGAAATGTTAGAGGGCTCGAAGTCTTATGCGGAGGAGGGGGTACGTGGTTATGTCCTGGTTATACACACTCTGTCAGTCTGACACTGTAGTGCAGTATTGAGGGGGGGTGACCTGAGAACATCACATGTAACTCGAGATAGACTAGAGGCTCAGCATGGTTAAGGTAAGCAGGGTTACGGTCCAAAAAGACAAAAAAAACTACAGTTACCTACAGTAAACACTCTTCCATTCACTTAGAATCTCATTTCTAACCAATTCGACTGAAATACTGGCAGTTCACAATCACAATCTGATGAGCGTCACATACCAAGGTTCCTGTGAAATTGATTTCAATATGCTGCCCTATGCGCTTGTCATGTTCTTGCCTAAGGACCTGAAATGTTGTTTTGTTTAACAATTCCTTTCTTTAAAATGATGCACACTTACAAGCATTAAAGCCACAAACTGCAATTATATTACAATCACTGGCACAGGATAATTGTCGTATCTTTACATATTATGGCTTGGTCAACACTGGCTTTTTAATAGCCTACCTACAAGGAACAGTTGGTTACTGATGAATACGGAGGAAGAAAAAGAGAAGACCTGTGGAGATTAAACAAGATAACAACTGGAAATCAGCCAACCCCGAAGCCAGTGTCTGGACATTCTCTCTTGCTCTGTGTGACTCGAGGAAGTGGATGCTAACCTATGTTCTGCACCATACCCATACCCCCCACCATGTTGCTGTCTCCTGACTGTCCACTAGCCCCCTGACTCAAGCAAGGCACTGAGACCCAGTCCTCAGACACCTGGGGGAAACACCAGCGCAGACAATTAAATACAGTCACTGGGAGAATCCAAAGGAGAAAAACAGCCATTAGGATTCAAGACTCACTCAAGACTTAGCCTATGACCAAAGAAGGAGATCTACCCCAAGACTCAGGGAAATGACTTCAATTAACCATAATGTTAATCACTATAGCTCGGAACAAAAGTCAAGCTGAGAAATCCCTTGATGGAAATTGTTATAATTGCCCCTAACTACAGGGATGAATATTTCTCCCCGCTTAATTACATGTGACTTAATATTTAAATATACCATTTGCCGTTTTTAAAGTATCTTAATCATGGCCATTAATTTTTAATATCTAACATTTAGAGTGGCAGGGGTGCAGACAAACACCTTTTACAGTGTGACTGGTTACAAGCGTCAGGTAACGGTAACAGAATGTCAGGTATGTATTATGCATGAGAGGTTGCTGACAGGAACTAGAGTGCTTCGACAAGAAAAGGTAATTGTGCTTT
The DNA here is from genome assembly GCA_903064625.1 of Mallotus villosus. NCBI lineage: Eukaryota > Metazoa > Chordata > Actinopteri > Osmeriformes > Salangidae > Mallotus > Mallotus villosus. Next base: position 38,926 of record CAEFZP010002128.1, read on the forward strand.
CCTCATTGGAGGGTCGAAACAATTGGTGACACTCCGAGCAAGATTTCTGACAGCAAGCAGAGATCCACAAGACCGACTTTCTTCTAAACAATGGCGCCAACTACTTTGTGGTTTCTCTTACAAAAGAGTGCTCCATTTGCCACTTTTAAAACTTGACAGCAGAGCCTACCGTATTTTTAGGAAATAAAGCCGCGGTTTATACCCCAATGTTTCTTGTGGTGGTGCGGCTTATATTTCGAAGCGGCTTATAGCACGTTTTTATAACAAAACCACAGTAGAAAACACTTTTCGTAAATGCTATTTATGCCGTTAAGGAGTAGCGTCGCACATGTGATCGTTCAAATGCGGATCTCACAGCGTAACGTCGCATATGCGATTTCGAACATTCCAACTGAATATTTTCCAATGGACAAAAACTATGCCACAAACGCTTTCGTATGACTTCAAAATGTACTCATGAGAAGGCTAACAAGTAACACTAGCATGGTAGTAGCATTGCTATGAGTATTATGCTAGCTAACCTAGCCCGGGAGCTCACTAAAGCTAGCTAGCTAGCTACCGTTTCAGAAAAATAACTTATGCTTTGGGGGCCGTCGGAAATATATAGAATTCAAGGTAAATATTAGTTAATTCCCGGCCAATAGAAAACATATGTAAGATAGTAGCCTTAAGAAGGCCTGTAGGGGGCAGTTGTTGTACCGTAGTTAGCACTTGTTCTGGGTAGGTCGCCACGCTTATTTAGAACTGTTTGTGCTCCATTAAGGTAGGCAGGTTAATCGGAGGCGGACCAATAGAAGTGTGAATATGTTGATAATTACCCACTCACCTAATTTGTTCATATGTTGGTTATTTAAGTGTATAGTTACAGTGAGTAGGGTCAAGTACTACAAATTCGTTTTTATGTACTGGTTTACAAAATTGGTTTGTACAAAACTATTGTGGCTAGCCAGTGGGCTAGCATTAGCTATTCTGGTAAAGTGCTATATTTCAATTAGCTTCGTAGAACAATTTATTTTACACTGTATAGTTTTGACGTTAAGATCGTTTGTTTTGTGGATTTATTGTTAACTGAAGAAAGTAAGAAAATAACTATTTGTGCTCCGTTAAGGATCGAACCAGCCTTCTCTGTGAAAATAAACCCTGATGGTCTCAGCCACAATCTTCAACCCAGCGTCCCGTGCTTCCTTCTCTCCACACTGCACCCCTAACATCTAACACAACGCAGAGTATACTAGCAGCACAGAGGGGCTCGACCAGGCGGTAGACGCACAGAGGGAGTGGGGTACACATACATTACGCACTTACTTACTTTCGTTTTCGAAGAATGTTACACAACGACATGCTGTAAGATCGCCTATACTCGTGGATTGCTTGGTATCATTGTTCTTGTATCAAGTGCGGCATATATTCCAGTGCGGTTTATACTCAGATTTACAAACACAAAGCTCCCATTCTGGTGGGGTACGGCTTATAGAAACTGTGGCTTATTTTCCGAAAAATACGGTAGTATTGGCCCTAGTCGAGCCTGTGGCTCAAACTGGACTGACAGTTTGTTCCACACGATTCATGTTAATGTCTCAAGTGGCATGACTGAAACATAAACTAAAGCACTACATAACACTGAGTGGAACTGAAAGTTTTGTTCCAACTCTACAACTATTGGAAATCAAAGAAAATCAACAGTGAATACACACATTTCATATCCACGCTGTGTGCAAGCTGACTTATCAAAATGGGCAAGAGATACTGTGACGGACCCCTCTCTCCTCTCTGTCTCTCTCTCTCTGTGGTCATTAACGATCCCATGGCAAGGCTTGCAGAGGTTCAGGGGTGGTAACCCCAGTGTCCTGGCCTGCAGCCAATGGTGGCTCTCCCAATCTGGACACCTAAATCATCGTCTCGTCTAATTGGCTGAATCACCCGCTGGTTACAGACCCCAGCTGATGCATGGGCAAAAGCCTTGCAGCAATCAGACGATGTTTGCAAACTGCCAATGTTGTGTTTCCTCAATGTTTTCAAATGGTTCTGACATCGAGCGTTACAATATAAACGGAAAACACACTAGCATCTTGGGAATGGACATTTAAATCCGACCTGTATGATATAGCCCTAAAGTACCAGCCCTCAACTGTGAAGAAATCAAGAATTTCACTGTGAAATGAAATCTCAACTTGAGAGCAATTATTCCAATATACACAAATCAACCAGACTCTAGGTTGCAGCATTTCCACCACGCTGTCACTTATCTACTGAGTTGACAGTAAGCTGAGCTGCTGCAGGGATGCACACACACACATACACACGCAAACACACAGTCACACACAGCAGTGTTAAGCAGGCCTGCAGGTCACGCAGTGTGAGTGAAAAACGGAGAGTGGGAGCCTGAGCGAGCAGCTGCAGGAGCCATGGGGCGGGCCTTACGGTGAGCAGCGAGGGGTTGAGGGGGATGAGGGGGCTGGGGACGGACGCTGCGGGGCTGGGGGAGGAAGGGGGGAGGCTGAGGGAGGCTGGGGGGAGACCCGGAGCCAGGGGCCGCCTGTTTAATTGGAGCTCATTTACACAGCAGTGGAGCAGGAGACACCTGAAGGGCCTTGCCGCCTTATCTGCTAAATAGTCCCTTCTCCTCTCCTTTCCTTGCATTTCCTACAATTTAATTGTAGGTTCAAAAGATGTTTATGGTCAGCTAAGAGTTATAATATTTTGATGTCAGGAAGTTGTAAGAGTTAGAGTTGCACCAACCCTACATTGGTAAAGTTAGGAAATTGGAAAGCATGTATTATACATTACCACCTCTCCCTCAACAAGTCACAAATATGTCCTACAGTATGACATGACATAATTGCAATGATTGCATAGATTACATAGATAGCATTTATAGGCATTTATCTGACATATTCATCTACCATTATCAGACGTCTGCTAAATCAGAATACAAAAAAATGGCTCCTAAGTTCTAATAAAAGACTCGCAAATAGCAGTAGGGTTGATGGGGATGGTGAGGAGGAAGAGGAGGACAAAGAGAGGAGGAGGAGGAAGAGGAGGGGAGGAAAGAGAAGGAACAACTTACTGTAATCTTACTGTAATCATAGTCATGTTCAATCAGACACCTGCTATTAAGTAGATAAATACACTTTTCCCAGTGTGGTGCCGGATACACTGAGTCCCCATAAGGCACTGCGCTGCTCTTTATCAAACCCTCTCCACCAGCCTTTACCAACGCACAAAAACCTGCCCTTGCGACTATTATCTCACATTTCAACCATGTCTGGGAAGATGTCCCCCAAACTCCCCCCAAAAAGCCCTTGTCCCTATCATAAAGGATACCATATCATTGACCGTACACTATTGCCCCTGAGTAGTGCGCCAGGGAGCAGATTTTTGGTGAGTGCTTTCTTTTTTTACTGGGCTTTGTGGTGAGGATGGAGAGGAAGATGAGGAGGGGAAGAGGGGTGGTTCGTTCAGTCCATTAGTATGTACCACTATGTTCTTTTTTCTTTTTTTTATGTCTCTTTTCCATGCTCGGCCGTAGTAATAAGGAAAAATTGGGGAATGGGTCTTTATTGGGTGTGGTGGGGTGGAGGGATGGGGGTGGGGTGGGAAGATGAGTCTGTGGGAAGGGGGCATGCAGACGTGCGGGGGCTTCTTGCCTCCTTAATCTCTCGTCTCGCCTTTTCAGCTCCCGCCAGTGCCCACACGCTGGCAGTAGGGGCCAAGAGGATACCCCCCGCGGGGATTCTTACTCAGCGCCGGTGTCATGGCCACCGTAGCGCCTGATAAACACTAAGTAGAGACTGTCACAGAAAAGGCAGGTTTTTTTCTCTCCCTCTCTTTCTCATACACCCATCTCAGCTTAAAGTGCTTCAGACTCTGTCTCGGTGTAAAATGCCATTGTTGGACAACTGATAATGGAGACTTGGGCCAGTGGTTGGCCTTGTAATGATTCTACACAAAGTCTCCTCAGCACTAGAGCTGTTGAGGTGGAGCGAAGAGTGGAGATATTTATGTGTTGAGGTTTCAGCTGCAAACCCATTGGGCCTCTAGGTGTCTAGGTTTCCTATCCCTTGCATCTCTGCCCACTGACAACACACTGAACACAGTCCCGACACATGCCTACTGCTGTTTATCATACTGAACATATTGAGCAAGGTAGGCGGCTCCCATTGCTGCTTAGCCTTATCGCGGTGCAAGGATGGGGTGGGAGCCGACTATGCACAGGCCACCTTGTCAGATCAATGAGACAGTTTATGGAGGTTTCTAATTTTCTAATTCTGGTCTCCTCAGAGATAAACAGATACGTAAAGATACCTTTTTATTATACTCTATGGTCAGGGAATGTAAGAGGATTTAAGTGATAGGAAAAACGACATACGGAAAAATCAGTTTGATGCTCTTTTTTAATTAAGAAGGGGTAGTGGGTAGAGAGGGTCATCCAATAATCGCAAGGTTGGTGGTTCAATCCCCAACTCCTACTGTCCATGTGTCGAAGTGTCCCTTAGCAAGACACTGAACCCCAAGTTGATGGGCAGGCCAGCTTTCGGTGTGTGTGAGTGTGTGAATAAGAGGCAAATATGCTAAATACTTTGGGTGCCGCTAAGGAACAAAAAAAGCACAATTTAAATTGTAGTCCATTTACCATTTAATCCAAGCCTATACTCACTGAGCTTTTAGGGGAATTAAGCTCTTGTATTTGAGTGGTACTTGAAGTTTAAAATAAAGTTAGATATTAGGCAAGAAAATGTGTGCAACTTATTCCATTGAACTATCTTTGACTTCCATGAACCACTGTTAACTCCATGTCAACATGACTTTTTAAAGTTATTTTAACTCTGGTATAACGTTATTCAGTAATGTGTGTCTTTTTTAAATTCAGCAATCATTTTTAAGTAGAAAAGAACGGTAGCGCTATGTTCATGTAAGTTACACCAATACTACTTCATGTTTAGGAAAGTTCTCTTTAACTATCCTGATGTGTTTCGTGATGTGTTTCTGAAACAATTACTGGAAACAGCAGGGTTAAAAGTATCTCTTCTCAATACAAAAAAACACCTTCAAACCAGGATATGCGGTGTGTACCGACAGACACTAACCCTAACCCCATCCCGAGTTCCTCTGTGTTTCGAAGGAAATTCATAACTTTGTGGACAGAGTTCAAAGCCATCCCTGAGAATATCTTTGGATGGGAAAGAAAGAAAAAAACACTAGAACCTCTCTTAAAATCACACATGTCACCGATTGAGTTGCAAACTTGAGATGAGATGCGTCTGGAGGCATTGGAGGGGGTCTCGGTATCCCTCTCTCTATCAACGTCTCTCTCTCGTTCCCACTCTCTCTTTCTCTATCTCTAACACACACAAACAGACACAGAAACACACACGCAAACTTCCCCTATCTATCGGCTGGGTGGAATTCATCATCTGTTGCGAGGGCGCAGCCTCCCGATAAGCAGGCTGCAGCCAAGCTGAGCCACTATATCACTGGGAATGAATGAACGACCCCACTCTGACCCAACCAGGGGAGGAAAAACACATGTTCTGCTGGTCTGGGCCGGCCGACTACCTGCAGAGAGGGTTGGGAATTCCTACAGCGGGAGGGATGGAGCGATGGAGAGATGGAGGAGGAGGGAGAGGGGGGAGAGGGGCTCCATGTGTCCACGCGGTCTACTATTAGTGCAGAGTAGCCCTGCGCCAACATGCTGTTCATTTTCCAGACAAAACAGTTGTGTTGGTTGACCGCAAAGGGTTAATTGATATTTGCTGTAAACTGGTGAAGATGAATTTGAGCAACAAAAAAAGCAGGGGGTGGGAGGATCATTGGAGGTGTAGAGTACACCCCAGTTGCTATTTGGTCAACGTGGCAGACCACGGACAAACTGGAACCAAAGTTTGGCCCCTGAATGGAAAATGCTAAACTGTTTTATTAGTGTCATTCGGAGATTGTTGGTGGAACACATTGTAAGCCCTGAAACAAGCTTAGTCTGGAGGGGAGAGTTAAAAACATTCTTTTATTATGTTGCTTGTCTCTCTCATCACCTTGCAAATCATGTGGTTCTTGTTCCGAGCCCAGCAAGGTCCATTGCTACCCATTGTGTTTTTATTGTCCGTAACATTTTTGCCACCTTCCAAACCAGAGGGGGAACTTGATCACCTTTGTCCAGCACAACTCAACGCTTATACATTTCTGCCCTGCCCATGTCTTCAGTGAAATACAGCTCTGGCTTTCAATACCACTGTGTTTGTGAATGTATGTTTTTTTTCCTCCAAATTATTTGTGTGGGCTCAAGCCTGCACATACGTATTTGTGAATTTGGAGATCTACTCCCCTAACTAGCGAACCAACTGCATCTCCTGTACGGACGTCACACAGTACATCACTCATTTTGTGTTCATTTTCAGTTATAAAGTTGTGAGGGAACTGACACCTCATGTCTGGACATGGGCCAGGACAAACTAGGAATGGTGTAAAGTGGGTGGAGCGTGAGGGCGTGGCCACTTGGCTACAGACAGGATGAGCCCCGTGACTGGGCTTTAGAGTATATGGGGCGGGGTGGGGGGGGTGGGGGAGCGGTCGACTTCGCCCCTTTATTTACTTTGACCCCAGGTCCACAGGAGGCCCAGGGAGGGCACATGCCAAACTCCCCAGGCGGGCAGAACTGCCCTGCCCTCTTGCTCACCTCGCTACCCGCCCCACTGTCTCCACTGAGATATATGAGGGTTTGGGTCTGGCCTGCTTCTGCTCTGATGATACTCTTTCTGTCTCTGTCGCTGCCCTCTGTCTCTCTCTCATTATCTGGGTCATGATTGCTGACCTATGATCCAAAACATACTTCAAATGTATTTTACTATTCAACAGTATCTCGGCAACAATGAAATTATTTTGTGAAGGAGAAAACTATTATATTTATATATCGAATACAAACCATGAAAAATCCATACCATTTCCACATCCAGAACCAAATTCTTTATATTTCCTTGATTGGTTTATTTCTCTTATTTAGCCAACATGAACTGCAGGCTGGGGTCAATCATTGTTGTTAGGCAAGCTCATTACTGAGACTTCTCTAGTACTGTGTTAACATCGGCGTCTGTGTGAACGTCAGCTACAACTCACAGTCCTCTGCCCTCGTAGAACTGAATTCCATTCGAATTACAGTGAATTTGAGCCTCCAGTTCAATATCTGGGGCAACACAGTTAGGCAAATCAATTTCCTCAAACAGCCTCGGAGCCCTGGCAAGACGCATTCAAATTTACACCTAAATAAATGTAACATTTGTAATCTGATTAGACAATTTCATAAACGCTCGTAGAACGAACCGGTCAATTATTCATGGCCTCGTCTCTATGCTTCATAAATAAACTCGCAATTAAATGCGGTAATGGAAGATAGAAGAAGGAAAAGGAAGAGAAGAAGAAACAGTAGTGATATTTAAAATGTTGATTATTCAATTGAGCTGATTTTTCTTTGCATTTGCAAACTGTACTTGCCCGATTCTTGATGTCCTTACCGTGATAAATATTGTAGTAGCCTACCATTGTAATGTCGCCATGGTGAATGCGGCCTGCTACTTAATCCTGTGATTAGAAATGCTAAACATAATTGCACTTCTAAGACCTGTAGACTTGTAATAACCGCAACGATAAGTCACGGACTGATCATATTTTAAAGTGACATGTTACAGGGGTGTCGGTAACAGTTTAACCTCGGGTTATGACGTTTTAGAGCTGACTTGGGTCGCGTAGGGACTTTGGGATCAGGAGGTCTTGTTTGGTGAAAGAGAGTTAATTGATTGTCGAATCGTGTAAGGCTGTCAGATAATGTCAGCTGCGCGGTCTGTTTGCAAAGAGGATGACTCCAGGGCAAATATGACTCAAGGAACACGGCGCCCTCTCGTCCGACAAGCCTGGCGACGTCGGCAGTGGCATAGTGGTGGCGCAGAAAATGCCACCCCGAGTTGACAAACGTATTTCATTGCAGAAAGCACTCGATATTGTCATGCCGTGCAAATTACTGTACGTTTCAGTTGGTCGTAGAACACTAAGGCAAATATTGCCTCTAGAATATAAAATGTTGCTCTGAAAGCATGTTTACTGCGGAAAGCGAATGTCTTCCTTAATTCATATGGCTTGTTATTAATGTTATATATGAGGCAACATCTTGGTCTTTGCAAAGACAAGTTCAAGTGTGAAAGAAAAATCTATTGAAAATAGACATCTTGTGTTGAGATGTTTTGTGTTGAGAGTGACATGCTGTGCCTTATTGAATGACCAATTACTCTACAGTAAACCCTTTTTGCCATTGAAAACTGAAGCCAATGGCAAAATCTATCCAATTCCAGTGGTTGTAAGTACCCAGAGTGTTTTGGACTTCTATGGGGACGCCAATGAAGCTGCTGGGCATCCACTGAATTTCAGCCCCCATCTTGTTCCTCTCCGAAAAGCTCTGGCGTGGGCCCGTGGTTGCCAGGCACCTCCTGAGGTGACTCTATCAGAGGCAGTCAAGCCTGAAATCAATCACTCACACCCATCAAAGGCTGCCCTGCACTGCCATTGTGACTGGGCCATCTGGGCCTCAGCACACTGTCTACATTTATCTCTATGTTCTATATGAGTGTGTGTATGTGTTTTTGTCGTGTGTGTTTGTGTGTGTGTGATTGAGTGTGTGTACACTTGTGTGTGCGCGGCAAATGTGTGCCCTTTTGTGTTTTTCCGTTTTATGTGTGACTGTAAAATGTGTGTTTATAAAGTCAGCTGGTGACCTTGTTGTCATCAAAGGTGACCTTGTGTGTGAGCGTTTCAAACTGCAAGTGACACACACAGTGTTTAAAATGTTCCCTACCTGTGTGTGTCTGTCCAGACCTAGTTGTCCACAGAGGGGTGTTGGAGTGTGAGCGATGTGTTGGGAGAGTTCAGCATGCTGGTGCACATCTCTACATCTGTTCCAGACCTCCGCCACATGCATCTCCTGCATGGCATCATCTGGTCTAATGAGTGCTCCCGTGTGGAGACCTTTTCTCCTTTTGGCCCTGCTCTGGTCAGTCCACTCTCCACTCTCCAGTTGACTCGGTGCTGTGTGCTCAACAGCTCTGCGCTGACAGGGAGTGGAACGGCGCTGCGTTCGTGGCAGTCGCCATCGGAGGGCAGTAGAACACAGAACATTCATCTCCAGCTGACTCCCTTCAGCCCCAACCCTACCAACCCTTTCAGGCTCCCCCAGAGTAGAGCACTACTTAGAGGGATGTTCCGAGTACTGGGGAAGCTGTGGACAGGTCAGGCTACGGGGTCTGGCCCTGAGGTTTGGGCCAAGACTGAACTCCATTGATGGTTGTGAGTGGGTAAGCTGTGGTATGTTTGATGAGTGTGAAACATGGATAGTTAGCTGACATGATTAGGGACACATGGACTGTTTCAATAGTGAAAATCAAGAGGCATTTGTCCAGTCCAGGATAAATATGCTTGACAAACAAACAGACAATCAAAATATGTTTTTTGGAAATACAGTGCTCTGAGTAAATTGATTGAACATGAGTGTGTATGATTTTAATACATGTACAGAAAATATGATATAATGCATCAGTCCTAATGCATCATTTTCATACACTGAGGAATGGGTAACTTCATTATGGCCAAATTAAGTTGAAATTTTGCAGAAATGTAATAAACCTAAATTTGATTACATTCTGATCATCAAAAATTTGAATATGATTTTCTGCAGATAAAAAGAGAGTTCCATATTCATGGAATGGATTAATTATGTTTCAGTGAACTGCATTATCCTTATGTATCTGGAAAAGTCTTATATCAAACATTGATCTCTAGCAGTTTAACATAATCACAATGAAAGACATGTTCTTTGTGTTATTGCAGGAATATTATATCTGTATAAGGTTTTTGCATTCTTTGTACTTCTTTGTGCCATAGCATTCAAGTAAAATAGTAAAATATCTTAATCAAGTTGATCTTAGCCATTAAAAAAAGTCAAACAATTAAACAATTAAAAGCACTATTAATACACACCATTTGGACATACTGGCCCTAATCCCAAAAAAATTAAAAATAAAAGGTTTAATACAATAAAATAATATAGTTCCAATTTTCACCAGACACATTTTTTACTGGTTCTATAGATCCCTTCATGTACATTGGGACAATAATCTATCATAATTCTAAATAAGCCTTAAACCCCATTTCATCCCCAGGCGAATATATCACGGCTGAGACGCACTGCTGCCCATCTTATTTTTGCTCCCAGGTTGGATATAATCTTCTAGGCAAATCAAGTTCTAAGAATGGAGCGCAGAGATGGAATGAGAACTTTGACTCTTCTTTAAAAGTGTAATGTGACGTCTGATCAGTCTTTTCAATTGCACAGTGGCTTTGTGAAGGTTACTGGGAAAGTGAAAGACTGAAGTGACATTGATTAGTTATGTCTGTTATGGTTTTGTTATATGTTAATGTTTGGAAAGGCCTTTCTGTCTGTCTCCAAATATTCTTTAATGATCTCCAAATAATTGCAATACTGGATGCCTTAAATTAGGCATAGTGATAGATCGATCAATAAACCAAATTATTTAACAAAATACATTCGTTCAAATGTGGGAATGTATCTACATCAATGTAAAATATTGTTGATTTGTTATGACTATCAGTTCAACTGCTATTGCTTTGCAAGATAATACAGGTATGTATGTATGTATGCATGTTATTTTGTACGTATATTATATTTGTGTATATATTTGTGCATTCGTAGATACATTATATATTACATTACAAAATAAGAAATGTATAACCTCTTTAAATCTTCACATCTTAAAATTGTGTGAGAATATGTGAACCATGTAAAATCAAAGTAACAGGGAATAAAACAAACAAGCATGAAATAAGACAGGGCAAAAACTAGACCTTTAAAGATACTACACCCAACACACCTCCACCCTCTCAAACTACTGTCAGACGTCTCTGCTCCTCCCTATACAAACCAGTGTGCAAACGTTCATGCCAGAGAGAAATGCATGTTCCTGTATATCTTTGCTTTTGCATTAGCGTGCGTCAATGTTTTTTTTACTCGCCATTACAACAGTGAACTGGGATGCCCTGGTCCCGGGTGCAAAGTCCCAGACCAAGGCCTGCTCTTTTATGTACACAGAAACTCCTTGCTGTGAAGGGGTCCCATAGTTAAGAATTCCACTTAAAGTGCACGTAGCTGAGCTACAGTACACCAGAACATGGGAGACTGATGTACTCTGCACTTTAGAGCTACTCCATGTTGCCTCAATACCCTGTTGGCAAGGCATATGCTGCATACATATTTTTTGCCCTTGTCAAGATGATGTTTGTTGTGTACTCTGCTATTCATTTATGAGTGTATTTGAAGTTGAAGAAGTTCCTATTTGTCTTACAGAAACACATTCTGTCTAATATCCCTGCACGTGTGCTTGAATAATCAATGCACTACTCAGTTGTTGTTTTATGTTGGTATGTTACCTTAAAATGGACAGTCCCACATTCATCAAAGGACCAGTGTAATGTAAAAGTATAACGACCACTACCACTACTCTATCTAATGTGGAAAATAGTAAAATAATCAAATTTAATGTTTGCTAGAACATCCAGTACGTGTACGGTATGTGACTATTACCCTGAAGTGCTTCATTGCTTTGTATCTGTTGCTGTTTTGTTGTTAATTATTGTTTTAATAGTGTGTCTTTGTTTTGTCTTTGTTTGTTTAGTGAGAATACTGCTGTTGTTAACAGTGCCAGATACGGCAGGAAACGGAACTTGGGCATGACAACGGCAGCATTTTCCAAACTGTTGCCATGTTTACAAGTGCCAGAGGGCGAAACAAGACCTTTTATATCCCTCCTGCTAATTGTTTGATTTCCTGTTGCCACTGGAGAGCCAGGCATGGGGGGAGCGAGAGAGAGAAGCCCAAAAGAAGGCCCAGGTTGGCAGAGGAGCTAGCGCGCTTGCCTCCCCTTCATTTGTCTCAAACGTCACTATAGCTCGAGGCTAGCTCCTCTCTGGAGCTTTGTGAAAAATACCAAAGAGTGGCTTCCAGTGTTATCTCACTAAAGCTGCATCATTCTCTTTCTTTTTTTCTTTCCTTTTTTCTTTCTTTCTTTTACAATATGTTTTACTCCAATAATTGAAAAATACACAGTTGCTGTGACTACCAGTGTTTAGTCAGTGGTGGTGATCACTTAGCCAACGTTGACCTTATGTACTGCTAATGCACAAATAAGAGTAAGTCATGACTCCAATTGTTGGGTAGAGGCCGTCGAACACTAAATCATAAATCTTGAGGTTATAGGCTGCAGGTTTGTACAGACAGGGGAACCGGCCCTGGTCGGGGTTCTAGTTTATACCCTGTACTATTCTGGTGCCTATCTGGAGCCTGTCATCGGCTGGTGGTTTGTGTGGAGATATGACCCTCTCATCCCACACTGATCCTAGACCTCACTTCAGCAGGTGGTGGGGCTTTAAAACTTCTTGTTTGTAAGCTACCGTGGGAGAGATGACACATTTACGACGATCAGTGCTGGCCAAGCAGGCTGGATCCAGACAGGCCATGCAAGAAAGAGTCGACAGAGCTTGTGGCACACCAGCTCAGGGCTTGGTGGGGGCCTCCCTCTGAGGGGCCAGAGCACCACATAGAGAGCTGGACTCACCTACCGCTGTTTATACACCCTGGGCTATTCTTATGTTAATGTATGTTAATCAGGACACAAGGAGATTGTTTTAATCGGATTGCTGGTTTCTGTTTTGTTTTCCTTTGCCTTTAGAACTCGGGAATGCGTCGGCAAACAAAAAGTACTGTTGTCAGGCGGCAATAAGCCAGTAATTCCTCGCACGGCTTTTTGACGTTCGCACAATCCTGCAGGCAGACAGAGGCGCTGCAGGGACCTCCGTGGCGACTGGCCCCTCCGTGCAGTGGAGGCCCCCAAACCGAGACCCTGTCTTTTTGAATGAGCTCAAAGGAGGGACTTTTCTAAAGCCAATCAGTGTGTCACAGACCCCCACCTCTGGTTCGGTGTCAGTGCTGGCACTGAGATGAAAAATAATCTTGAATGTTGACTGTAACCTTTACAAAAGGATATGAAAAGACCGCAGGATTTTATATTTTCACCAACCTCTTGATAATTTCCCTCACTGTGCTGAAATGGTGCCATCAACTGGGTGTTTTAAACAGATATGTTATACCAAAAACCGAATCTGCCTATGTTTATACTAGATCAATTATGACTAAATTATTTTAGGTAAAAAACTAAGAGGAAGGTAGCTACATACAAGTTGAAAAACAAACAAACTTCATTTACTGTCTGTAAATTAGGAGGGAATGTAGATTTTGTAGTACAGGATAGATAAATAGATGACATCATAGTAAAAGTGACACCTTAGTTGAGTGACTGTGATGAGCAGGAAGACAACAGAGGCAACAGAGTGACTGACTTGTGCCACATCGCCTTGGGTCCTGTGTGACGGATGCCCCTGCCAGTGCCAGTGCAGTTCTGCCTGCCAGCGGGCCCCTAATCCCTCCTAATGGGGGTTGTCATCTCACCGCTAATTTAAACCCTCCAACCACGAGGCTCCCCCACCTGGCTAAGCTAATCCCAGCGCGAGGGGCCCCTCCTTCCCCACTGCTCCTCTCCCCGTCCTGGGGCCTAGGGGCCCGGGGGCCCCCACCACCCTCTTCCGCAACAACAGCATCTTTCAATCATCCATCCCCGATTGTATTAATCTTATCTGTGTTTAATTACATTTTTTAAGACTCTTGCTGTATGCCATCTTTGCGCGCTGTGGGGGCCACGGAGGGCTGCTCATTTCGGATGCATTTTCATTTGGGCACAAATCCCCATCAAAGAGGGCCAAAAACTGTGAGGGAGCAATCTATTTCCACAGATGAGGGGGTTTGCAAACTTATTGTGGTGAAGGCATGGCCTAAAGTTACATGGCCTGCATGGATCCTTTTTGCATGCATATTTTCTTGGATTTAAAGAGCTGTAGGCCCACAGTGTTATCTTTGGTTCAATATTTAGTAACTTATGGAGAATATGGAGCATGGCAAAATCACTTCTTGATGCCTTCCATTTCGACTAAAATATGTTACTTTGAAGGCTATACGTAAACATGGTGAGGGTTTAAAGAAGGTAGGAGTCAAACAGATAGGAAACCATTTTTTGTTAAATCAAGGACATAAGTGAGAAAGTGGGTTCAACTGCAGGTGCATTTAATTAAGCATGGTCTAATTCGAGAGCAGTAGGACGACGCAAGGGGCACATATCTCGTTTCGATGTGCCGGAAAGACGCATATGGTATGTGGTTTAGATGAACGCGGTAAACATAGTAACAGGTGTCTGCTTGGCATCGTCGTGATTTACTTCAGTGTTTAATGAACCCATTCGGGACGAGAGTGATTGCGATGTAATCAGAAATACACTCTCTCCCTCTATCTTTACCGCTCTCTCACTCTCCCTTTCTCTTCACTCTCTCTAACAAATAAACAATCAGCCATCTGGTCAGATGAGGAGCAAGGTTGTCTTTGTTTGATTGCAAACTCTTACAATAATTTTACAAGCATTTAAAAATCTGTGCAGATTTAGTGCATACAGACTTATATACAGAATAACTGTTAGGCTGGATTCAAGATTTTCACAACTGGACCAAAAAAAAGGACTCACCCAACCTGCATTGAGTGTGACAGCATATCTATGTCTATCCATGTGTTGAATATAATTGAAATTACTACTGTGTATGCTTCTTGTAGCTACAACATAGTTTCAACTTGTGTTGTCAGACATGGGAAATTGTAATGTATGCGCTTTACTGTTCATCAAACACTTGCTAATTCACTGCTTATGTTGTGTTTCGTTGACAACAAAAATGTGCTATGGCGAAGGCAAATGTGTCAGAAATTGTGTGCCAAAATATTTACATAGCTATCAACCTTAGCCGAGACCTAGCGCACACATCTGTAATGGTGTAAGAATCTGTGACGCTCAGACTTGTAGCTAGCAGCAGGGTGCAATGTACCTCTTTAATTTGGGAATGGGAGATAGTGGAGGGAGCCCACCAAGCCTGTCCGTGCCATTTTCTATGCATATTTTGGGTCTAAATCTGAAGTTGAAACACCCTCGTTTTTCCATCCTCGGGTGCGAGTTAAATGCACGTGTGAGGGCTGTCAGACGAGGAAGGCCCCGGAGGCCATCTGTCTGGTGGCTCCCCTCTGTACCTGGTGTGTGTGTATGTGTGTGTATGTGTGTGTGTTCTTCATGGGTGGCCGTCGAGGGGGGACGCTGATTATCAAAGCATTAAAAAACACACATTTGATGTTCTGAGGTTCTCCACCTGAAAAGGAAGAGGAAGAATTGTCTGCGTGGAACATCACACGGAATTTCATGCACTCGTTACTCCTTGACGCGTGAAGTGGATCTCTAAAATGGAAGTGTCGGTGATCTTAGCTTATTTAAATAATTTCTTTCTACGGGTGAGAAGCAATATGGGACCAAAAGAACCCAAAAAAGAGGAATAGATAAAGGAAAGAAAGAGGCTGCAGTCGAGAAGAGGGACAAAGGATTATGGGAAAGGCCTTGGCTATATTTCTTTGACATCACTTTACGTACCCCCCTGATCACTGTAAGTGCAATGGTTGGTGTTATGCTTGCAAACCCACCATCTCTCTGTAAAGCTTCCTTGTTTCTAATTGTACCCAAATTCAACAGCAATGTTGCTTGAAAACTGTGCCGTAGCCGTTCTGGTAAAATATATATATATATATATGGATAGTAGGTCAGGAAATTCTAACACCTTTTAATTTCTCCTGTCTAAAACTCTACAAAAATCCAGCAATTAATATCATAAGCCCCCCCCATCACACACACGCCACAAAGACAGAAAGAAGAGACTAAAAAGGTGTGACAGTTCAAGAGAGGAGCCCGAGTAATGACCTCTACAACCAACGATCGCTGACAATAGGATTAACTAATTCAATTAACAGAGGGTGAAAGTACATTTGAACAGTTAATTACATGGCACCCTCAGCTACGGGTGAGCCTGTGACTGTTCTGTTTTGTTGGTGACTGTTTCATCTTTTCCTAATTGACCTCAGGGGAAAGCTTTTGGTATGTGTGTGTGTGATAGTGTTTATGTTTCTAAGTGTGCAAAGTGTGTGTTCAGCTGGGTGGGAGGCAGCCTTGCATGATGCTCCAAAAGCTCTAGTATCTAACTATAATTTCAGGCACCTGTGTGTCTTTGTGTCCTGTGTGTCACAATTATCTCGGGAACACTGTATGAAGGGCATTGTATGAAGTTACAAGTCGGCAGGTGTCTTGCTCAGGACCCAAGGATGTGCAGTGCCACGTGTGACATTGCTTGGAAGAGCTCCTTGTGTGCGAAAAGTAAATAGAACTTAAAATCTGCATGTGTTGCATTGCAGCACTTAAAAGCAAAAATGTACCCTTTCATGCAAACCGGCACATCCTCCAATTGAGTTGGGAATTGCATGAAGTATATGTTGCCAGGTTTCTTGCTCAGGATTCAAGGATGTGCAATTGTATATTCATTACCACATAGTGTTAGCTACCTTGCTACATTATAGTCTGGCTTTCAGCAGCTCATGTTAGCCAGCCAGCTTGCTAACCAAAAGACCACTGAGTTGTTTACACAGCTAACTGTAGTAATGGCTAACTGACAAAGTTATTCAGCTAAATGTTATGATTGGAAATAGGAAAAAGTTCGAGAGAAAGCACATTACATCTGTTTTGCTTGAAGAACCAGCAACCCAGTCTGAAATTAATACTACAAGCACTGCACCAGTAAACAAACTGACATTTAATTTTGGGAGTGTGTAGACTGCCACAATCTGTGGAGGATTGGGGTTGACACAAGCTCTGAAGCTATACATGACCTTCAATATCTCACCAGAGAATAGCCACAGTCTCTCTCTCTCTCTCTTTTCTCAATCTTTCTGAAGGGGGGAAGTGTTCCTAAAGCTCAGATGTGACGGACCATACCCTTTTGTGTTTTTTTGTTTGGGGAAGAGGAGGGGGGCGGTCCGGAGATCAGAAATCTATTCATCCTTTACAACGTGGGGTGATTATGAGAGAGTAGTCTATCTTCTTGTTACGCCGGCTTCCCAATGGCCCTCTCATCCCGTACTTGACCCTGCACCTGTTCAGTCTTATATTCAGCCTAGAAGGATGCAGAAACAACCTACACAACATTGCCTTGAAGGAAATTGAGATTTAAATTTGTTTTAAAATTGTAGTTATCAAATGAATTGCAAAAATAAAACCTATTAACAATACGGTTGGGTTAGGGTCAGGTTAAGTGTTGGGATTAGAGTATTTGCCTATTTTCAGGGAATGTCTGAGCAAAAGAGAAGTTTGTACTGACTGTTATTCCCTCTTTGACAGTCACCCTCATCACCCAGTGAGAGAATAGGCTATCAATCCCGTCCAAGGTTTTTTTACTTCTTTAATGCTCTGTTCTATCCCTATTAACCCCTTCTACTTCTTCGCTGACGAAAGACGGCGGTAACTACGGTCCTAATGACCTGCTTGACAAGGGATCCATCAGTGGCCAATTACAACATCTGTCGCCATGACAAAAGCCTGTCCCAAACAAAGATGGCTGAGGCGCGCTCCTCCTCCACTTCAGGCGCTGCTCTTCTTCTGCCCGCCGTGCATCACCCCCCCCAACCCTCGGAGGTCCGGAGGTCCTGGGCGAAGATGGGGTGGGGTTGGGGTTCAAAGAAAAGGGGGGAAAAGGGGGCCATGGCAGTTAAAAGAGGTGGGATGCCCCTGTGACACAGACAGACATGTTGACAGCAAACACAAACATGGCAAAACAAATGGTTCACGCCTACCTCTTTAGATTTCCATTCAGATACACTCTGCAAACTCTCGTGAAAGTGCTCTATCTTCTATAGAGAGAAGAACCTACCAGCTGCCATCGTCGCTCTTCGCTATAAAGAGGACCTTTCACTGGGGAACAATGAGAGGGCTTCTTTCTTTTCCCTAAGAGCCTTGCTCCACCATATTCAGTTTCAATAGCCATGGATCAACACTTCACTTCAGAAGAGATGAGCCATTTGAATCGGGGGGAACAAGAGTTTTGTTACAACGAGCAACACTGGTCAAAAACGGTGTTTATCGGAGGTTTTGTCTCCCATCATATCACACACACACCCACTCATTTACACATTGAGGATATAGACATTTTGCAAAGGGCGGGGTTAAATCCCTTGTTCCAGGTATGTGCTTTGGCAGACGCCGATTTTTCTACACACCGTCCTTTTTGCAGGCTCAGTTGGGAGATGGTGTGAGACTCGATCTCCCCTTCCCTCTCGCCCCCTTTTAGTAGAGCGCCAGATAGATGGCATGACATCACGGGACGAGTCGGCGGCACAATGCAAAGGTCAGCCGGCCCATTGATCCAGGGAGCCCTTGTTAGAACCCTCCCCCCACCCCTTCTCCTGGTATTGTGACTTTTCGCACGCGGGGTCTTACACACACTGTGTAATAGAAACAGACCACAAATGGAGCCTTGTTGCCTCTTCATTCAGGGCCGGCAATCAGAGGATTTACACTTTTTTTCTGGTCCTGTGGAATAAAGCCTTTTCGGAGCATGACCTTTATTGACTGATGGATTAAAATCCATAGCCTCTCTCTCTGTCTATCACTCACTCTTGCGCGCTCTCTCTCTCTCTCTCTCTCTCTCTCTCTCTCTCTCTCTCACACTCTCTCTCTCTCTTCTCTCTCTCTCTCTCTCTCTCTCTCTCTCTCTCCCACCTCTCTGTTTCTACATCTTTGTTTTTCTCTCCCCCAAGCCACATATCTAAGTTACAGTCAAGTCCCTCTTGCCCTGGTGCCAACCATTTTACTCCCAGTGCTTTCTTCTTTTCTTCTCTTTCTCGCCTTCTTTTTCCATAGCATGCAGTTAATGTGGAACATTTAGTGTGAGTTAGTTTTTTGTCCAGGAAGAAAATGAGGGGTTGAAAGTTTCTTGGATTAGCTTCCCCGTTTGACAGTTTTTTTTTAAGACATTGGAGAGAACAAACAGGCTCGTCCACCACCTACTAATCTCTGCCAGAGTGGAGAGAAACCACTGTTGCCTCTGGCTCCTTTAGCAACATCAGAAAAACACGTGAAAAAATACAAACTGCTTGCAACAAGGCTAGCGCTGTATTAGCAAAATATGTATGATATAATTATCATACGGATAAAAGTACATTAAATGTCACCAAAAGCTAGACAACATTTACGCTGGGACAATCATTTATCTAGTATATCTCCAGGCCATACATATTAACAGATGCCGTTAAATGGCAACACTTTACATTATGTTTACATTACCATGTAACCACATAGCAACTAAAGGTACATAAGAAATGACATAGACATAGGAAATCCTTGAATTAGAAAGCCATGAAGGAAAAGCAGAAAAAAGTAAGAGCTAAATAAAGTAACTTACTATCTCGTTTGAACCATATAATAAGTCGTTCTAATAAATAATACATTTTCACCTGTGCAAGCTGGCTTTCAAATGTAAGCAACTAATGCCTCTAATTCATTTTTTGGCTAGGGTTAGCATTGCAACAATAATACAACAAAATAACATGTTCTGCCATATGGTTACTCTGATTCACGTTGAAAAATGTGTAGGGCCAGGCAGAGAGCACTGAGGCCTGCCGAACCCACTTCTCACAGGGGCTGGGGAGTAGTCCAAGGGGGGCATGCCAAGACCATCAGTCCCTCTCTATCTGGACTGATGCTGGAACAGCTCCTCCCTACTCTGCCTGTCTTCTTAAAAAGATTACACTGCAAGAAATGGATTTGACCATGCCAATTGATCACGTACTGTACTTAGAACTGAAATGATTTCAAGGTTACATCAGTCTACACAGGAGAGACTGGGTTGGATAGGTGCAAACTGAACTGGAGCAGCTGGAGGCAGTGTTGCTTTCATATCCCAAAATGTGCTATGACTTCTTTGTTCTGCTCACACATTGACTGTCAACCCTAGTGCTGAAACAAATGAACTGGAGTGAGTGAGGCAAACTTCTGTTTGATCATTTGACACGAACGTTTGAATACTAGCATCCACAGGTGAATGTATTTGGTAATTTTCAATTAATTGACTAAGACGTTAGAAGGACTTATTATCTTGTTCGAACAGCATAAGTTGTCTAAACGAGATATTAAGTCGTCCAAACACAATACAAAAACATTTAGTACCACTTGACTGTAATGAAGTGTAACAACATAGCAGTTCCTGTGTAACTACAATGTTGTTACTATAGGTATTGATTAGTAGTTCCAAGGTAGGTAATGTAACCTGAATGTAAAGTGTTGCCAATTAATGTTAACTTCAAGCGCAATACTGGAGCGTAAAATCATTGCAAGGTGGGTAGCAAATTCACAAACTTGTTGTCTTATGCATCCAATAACAAACTGTTAAATGTAACAAACAGTTCTGTCCCATCTATGTGGCCCACATGGGCCCTCCTGTACATGGAAATTACTTTTTTAAGTGATAAATAGAGGGTGCTGTGAATTTTTGGGGGGAACTGAAGGCTTTAGGTCAAACTAAATGGGATTACCTCCACAGACTTCTAAAGAAAAAGGGGAGAGTCTTTCTATATATCTTCCAATCCAAACTAAGCGCTGCTGTTGCGTCACCCCTCAATTGCTTTTTAAACCCTCCCAGAACCCTAGTTGAAAATGTCCCTCTGTACTTCTCCCAGCCGCTGGCTTTCTTCAGAGCACCGACAGCACAATCCGTCCTACTTTGGGCGCCAAAAAACCACTGATGCGCGCTGGTTTAGATGGCCCATTTCTGCTTTGTCAGAAACACTCGCAGAAGCACGTTGCGATCGGCTAAAGAACACTTATAAGCAAGTATTGTCATGCTACACCGGGAGCCCAGTTGCAGTGACGCACTTTGAAAACCTCAGAGGACGCAGCCACTTAATTCATCTCATACCTTAGAGAGGGACCTTCCTGGGAATTGTGGGACTGCCTGTGGAGAGCCAGCCATCAGCATTAGAGAGCATTACAACGCTGCAAAAGATAGAAAACACTCTAAACCTATTTCCCTGCAGAAAACACAGATTCTACAAGGCCCTTTCCTGATGCTCTCTTAAGTGCACAATAGAGACTTCGACTTGGTTAACTGTGTAACTGTGTAACATTAAAGGCCCTCAACAGCAATTTAACCACCGTGGTAAGCAAGACATGCTGAAGCAATTACTGTTTTGTTTCTGTGAGGTTCTGTTGGTTTGTCATTAATGTTTTGGTAAAGCACTGAGGGCACAAATTAAACCTTCTGCTGAGTAGAAATAGAGATGTTGTTGAGTTGTAGACTTGTTCATTTGTGTATGGAAATATAACTTTGCTGATTTAAACAAGGTATAATAGATTAAATAAATAAACAAATGGGTCTAGACCAAACCTTTCATCTACGTAAGTACAGGGAGGAAAATAATATTTCCTAATTATATTGTCCAAATTATTTATAAGCATTGAGGCAGGACAAACACAGTTGTGTATTGTGTAAGGGTTCTGGTTCCAAACTATGACAAAAGGATTGTGCTCTCAGGTAGAAAATCTTTTATGGGTAAAAAATGTTTGGTTAGAGGATAGTTTCTGGTTGATGAACTTGAGGTACAAGGCCCATTCAGACAAATGGAGGGAAAACAAGATGTTACAGGAAGAGAACGCCTGACAAAGAACCATTGTATGAAATATTAATGGGATATTTACTGACAAGCAACTGTGTACTAACACTCTTATGGGAGATTAGATAGAGCATGCGCTTGACAGACAGGCAGTAACTGCACAAACATACACCCACACATCTACACACACACATGAACGCACACACGCACAGCCACACAAGTGGATTTCTGCATAGTATATGAAGAGGACAACCCAAACCATTACTGAAGCTGATATCACCAAAAGACAATACAAGGAAGGCTTTTCTTTGAGTAATACAATCACGTCACATGAGTACATTTCAAAGATGGGTCTGTGCGAATTTGTATGCCTTAATATTTATCTATACTGGCTCTATCACTTGTGAACCGTGTGAACACAGCCCATCAATTAATACCATGTCATATGGGTCATGTTATTATTTTCCCTGAGCTGCCATATGAAATAATACTGGGAACTGCAGGGGAGAGACTATAATTTCACACCATCCCCCCGCTTATTGTCTCTTTCCTTCTTTCTTTCTTTCTTTCTTTCTTTCCTTCTTCCACTCTCTTTGTTGCTCTCATTGTATTCTCCTCTCTGTCTTTCAGCTTTGAATTTTGGAGGCAGTTTTACCTCATTTCTACGGCATATTTCTCTGCCACAGGAGGTGGTTATGACAAATTAGAAGTCTACAAATGTTCTGATGGTGCGAAGGCTCCAGCTGTCACCAGGGAGATGGTGATCGGGTTTCCGAGCTGCGTGGTCTCTTGGCGCCACAAAGAGTTCCATATGGTCATCCCAAATGCTCCACCTAAATCTGCTCCCCAATCTCCACCCCGGAGATCCACTTCCAGGGAATTAGCCGCACGCTTTTCACACCTACTGATGGAGGATCGGTGCTAGAATCGTGTTGAGCCAGAGTCGGAAATGTGATCGCTAAAAGCCTGAATGAAATGGGTGGATTGCATTATTGATATTTTCAAACACTCTAGATTTAAAACGTGTAAAGTTATATTACAGTTGTATGCTACAGTTGTAGGGACCCCTTTCATCAATATTTATTTGTATTATTGTTTTATAAAGGGTGTCGATTTTGCTCTGAGGACCGTGTTATGCTCTCCATCCCATTCTGTGGGGGCTTGCATGTTAAGGTGGACTAGACACTGTAACTGCTGGCAGGGCTCCCATTCTGCACGGGGCCGGTAATGGAGAGTGCAGAGATAATTATCGGCCTTGCTACAGCCCTGAGCTCTGTCTAGAACTCCATGGCATATTGGAGGGGACACACTTACACACATGCAGATGTATACAAAAACATCCACACACACAATACACAGATGTGCACCCCCCCCCCACACACACACACCAAGGGTACATTGAATTCCATTCTACATTTTATTAATTTGACAGACACTCTAAATCTCCATAGACAGAATCATTCTAAAATAAAGCCACATGCACCATTTGAAATCCAACCAAATCTGTGGAGTGTATTCAAAATGTATTTACAGAAAGCTAACATGCTTTACTGTTTTGATGTGTTTGGTCCGTTCTGGTCTCTTAACATGACGGAGGAGCAGAGTCTATAGCGTTGGGGACTGCTGGTCTATAATTAACCGGGGGTGTGTGCTGATGTCATTGACGCAGCGTGGAGGTGGAGGGCAGCCATGCCAAGGCACCTGTTGTTGTGGAGCGTGGCATCTGATATCATTACCCACCCAGCCGGATCGCCAACATGCCCGCTGGGTCGCGAACCGTCCAAAAACACACACAGGACACAAAGATACACTCACCGGTGCTTGGACACACACACTTTCTCTTTTTCCATCTCTGTATCTTAAACACACGAGCACTTGGAAACAATCAGCCCCAACTAAAGACACAAACCCATGCCCTCCTTTACATAACTGACTCCAATACCCTGACGCCAAGGGGCCAGAAAAACACACAGAGACTTCCGCAGTGTTCCACTTGCTAAGATGAACCCTGAATAACTGACATCATGACAAGAGAAAAACAAACATGCTCACACCACTAAGAAAGTAAATAAATCAGCACAGGGATTCTTTGGGAGGGGGTGGGGGTTGGTATTCGGCTCCAGTCTGAAACCAGAGAAAACAAATATTTCTGGGAAAATTGATGTACAGTAAAGGAATGTGACCGTTCCATGTTACAGGCTTTTGTTACTTTCCCATCAGATCTGGAGGGAAGCCCAGGGCACTGACAGTGATTTCACAGTCCAGACTGGAATGGTTCTTTCAATTGGGTAAATCCAACAACGTTTGTTTACCATACGTTAAGGTCACACATGTTACATCACATCAGAAATGACATCAACATCAACCAGCACAGACATATGTGTATGTGTGTCTGTTGTGGGTTCACATATATCACACAAATGACATATAGTAAATGTGTGGGTGTTTGAGTTTAAATGTGTGTGTACATGGATTGCAAGTGTGTGACTGTGATAATGATATCTTATATCTACCAATCAGCGAGCAAATCATATAATCCCTCTTCCTGGGATCACAGAGAGGAAATGGGAAAGTGCTTTCATGTCCCAGACCTGACTACTCTCCAAAACGCTATGTGGCATAAATTGACATGTAACACACGCAGAATTGGTGAGGCCCAGGCTTTGATCACTCTGCCACGAGGGGAGTTTCATATCTTAAACATCAGAACAGTTGAACCCTGGTGTTTGAAAGTAATTGCTATAATTAAAAGAATCGTGTTTACCAACAATGGTAGAAGTATAACATTGTTTGATGTTATTGCACCGCCTAATTAATACTATAGAATGTATGGATAGTATTTCAAAGGTTATAATGAGTTTCCTTGTAGAAATATGCACACTTTTAAACAACCACCATTTAGAAACAGTCTCCCCTAGAGTCCTCTAATAAAAACACAGCAGTGCATTATTAATTGGCTTTAATTATGTTTTAAATGACTCCAAAGTGTCTTTATTCATCCAAATCAGATGAAATTGTCTCTTACTGACTTGTTTATGAAATCATTAAAGAAGTCTCATAATTTTGTGTCAGTTGACAACGTTTTTTGTTTTGTTTTCATCAATTACGTCCCAAGAGACCACTTTCCTTGGGATGGAGCAGAAGAGTTGTTACCCCACAGTGGTGTGGCTTAGGGCTGATTTGAAATCACTTCTGAACAGTAAGAAGACATCACTTGACCTCTCATTCCCCCCCCCCTACCCCACCCCACAAGACACACACAAACAAACAATAGCCGTCGATAAGAAATCATTAAAGCTACATGTCTAGGCTATAATGCTGACAGGTTGAAGAGCACTAGTTTATTGTCAGGACTGCTGGTCAACGTAAAAACAAAATAGGAGCTGCAGGCTAGCAGTGCTTTGCTTCAGCCTTGTTTATCGCCAGTTCAGGAGGTAAGAGGATTCCGATGTTTCTGTTCTGAAGTGCTGACCCTCTTGTACAAACCCTCCATAAAAAGGTACGATTGACTCCCTCAGCCAAGATGTCCATATGAGACAAGACAAGACTAGCAACTCATACTTAATGGTTTGTTAACTTTGTTTATTTACTGGGTATGAGACTCCCAGAGCCATTGTCTACTACATTAATGGTGGTATTTCTGCTGGGACTTGGCTGCTTGTTCCTTAATGTTCCTCAGAGCTCTGTGGCCGAAGCACAACTCCACCGGGATCGCTTTCCCTAGTAAGGGGCTGAAGCATGTTGCTGCCTGACAAGGTTAAAGGATTTAAGCGAGTTTCGGTGCCATAATGGAAATATCACAGGCCCTAGAGACAAACAGACAGGGGACTGTGGGAAATATCATAATCTGCTTTCGGCCCCTGTGCCGACCCTGTGGTGAAAACTGGCACACTCCCATGCCCTTAGAGCACGCAAGTATGTACGTACACACAAACACACACACACTGTACATCTGGATTGTGTTGAGGTGACCAACAGGCCCCTGAGTGTGCGGCCCCAGTGGCAGTTCGTGGGTGAGAGCCAGGGTCCGGTGCACCATGGTGAGGGCTCTCCATCACTCCAGCTCCTGGCTTGACAGGCCTTGGCTCTGGGGCCCGTCAAGGTCTTACTGAGCACGCTCCAACTGTGAGCCGCTGAGGAAGGGATTCTGTATCAGTCTAATGGATTACTCACCCACATCACCTGTCTTAGTGGATTCTCCTGACCGACAGGCGTACCCACACAGACACATTCACACACACCCACAATCACACACACATTCCTTATTTATACATAAACATACATTCATACTGTACAGGCATAAATACACAAAGGTTTGAACAACAAGCACAAACTTTCATGCAGAAAAAACAGGATGGATTACATGCAACAATGTGAAGTAAACAAGCTAACCTCTCAACATCTTCGCAACGTGCATAACAGCAATTTCAAGAATCGGACCATGCTAGTTAAACCTTGAGGGGGGATCCTGTTTGTCGAAACTCAAGTTCAGGCTATGAAAACAGACATTCCTCATCGTGTCAGAAGGAAAATAGCGCAACTCAGCATGCCTTAGCATCAGGCCTTTCCTGTGACCGCACGGCTTGTAAAGTCATTTTCTGTGCCGTCTAAAAAGGTCACTTGGTTGCTTTCGTCATTCACTCCTAATTCGGACAGACCTTTCAGGGAGTCCGGTGTCACGCTGTGGGACACCCGGAGACCAACGGTCACTGGCAGGGTCTTAATCAGCCTTATTCATGAGTGTCACATCAAATTACCCATGTGCTCCTTGAATAATAAAGGTCACTTTGTGAGATATACTGCGTCCTCTTGAGATCTCGCTAATAAGGACCTGGGGACCCCAAACGGAGGGTGGAGATAGGAGCTAACCTGGTGGTGGTTTTCTGTGTGCTAAGGACAATGATGACTTTAGAAGATATTTCTCATCACTTGACTCCGATGGCCAACTACAGCCAGTGGGTAGTGTTGGTCTATTGTCATTTTAAAGAGATTAGGTAAATTGTTATTAGCCAGGCACAGGTATCTTTAATGAAGTTCTTGTTGACTGCAGATTTTTTTGTTTTAACGGATGCAAACTATGTAGGAAATTATAATTAATAAAACATAATTTTTTATGTAATCATTGCAAATAAATGACATCACAAGTCATCATTTTAAACATAAGAAGAATCTCCGGAACAAGTTTTGGCTGGAGGAGGTGCAAAATTGTAACACCAATGGAGAACAAAGATAGATAGGTTAAATGTGCTTTGTAAAGTTCAACGCTCATGCTTAATCTAGCTAGGCTGGGAAGACACATTCACAAGACAATCGTTGGAGAGGACCAAGTTATATTGTTATAACCTTTACATTGGAGCAGATATTTCATGTGCTTTAAGATTACCCTTAGAGTAACCTGCTTGCTACAGTCTATACTGTATACTCTTATGCCTCCTCCATCAAAGTGTTTCTGTAGAGAAGACGCAACAACATACATGTCCAAGACTAAATAAGACACAAGGACGTATCCATCTCACCGTAACCTTTCCCGGGCTCATATCTATGACAAAGTCCATTAGGATTGCTTTTGAGCTGCTTGCACAAAGGGGTTGGAGGGTAATAACAAAGCTGAGACATGATTCAATGTTTTACCTGGTTGTCTGTGTCATAATTTTGCGACACAGGAACCAGTTGTGGCTCGTGTCCTGTTGGTGTGAAGTGATGATGAAGCTGCTGCATCTCAACAAGAATCATCATATAAATGGATACAAAATGGGAGACATGATGGATTCTTCTCTCTCTTTCTCTCTAACTCTGTCTCTGTCTCTGTCTGTTTCTGTCTCGCTCTCTTTCTCTTAATCTTACTCTCTTTCTCTCTCATCTCACACACATAGTAGATGGCTTGCTGCATTGCACTTTTCTGTTCTTTTGAGAGAGCTGGCTGACGGTAGGTGTAGTTCCAAGGATTCCAAACAGTCCAGGACTCACCTTGCTGTGCCACTGGAGGACTTTCTAAAAGTAACTAACTGCACATGACAAGGTGACCGGGCCTTTCAGGACCTGTTGTTTCACTTGCACACACACATGTCAACACTCAACATGCAACATGCCTCAAATGCTATTTACAAAGGCAAATACTAAGATACTAAGGCCACAAATTACTTATTTTACCCTGTTGAGTTAAACATTCCTAGGCCATAAAAGGGCAAACTGTGAGTTTAATCTATTACATTCAATTTACAAATTCATATAAAAGTGATGTGTTTGTGATATGGATTACACTTCTTCGGGTATCTGAACAAGCTCTGTAGCGTGAGAGAAATAAAGTGTTTTGCAAAAACCTTGGTAAAGGAAATCATTGTTTCAAAATCTAGGATCAAGTCTTTAAGAAATACAATTAGTTTGAGCAACAAATACACACTGTTGTTACTTTAAAAGTAATAAGTTTACAGTTTTAAGTGTGCGTTATTAAAGCCTTTCTCGGGTGGAATTATAGATAATAAATTGGGTTCAGGACTAGGTTGAGGGTAGATATCGGTATAACATTTTAATGAAGATAACTGTGTTTACCAATGCAGTGTGCACTATCTGTGAGCCATAATTGAAAAAATGGAAGACATGGGGAAATGTTTGCTCATAATAACAAGAGACTGGAGACATAACATAAACAGCTTGTCAAAGACTTAATCAGAGGCAGCAAGAGACTCAATGTGTCATTTCTCAGGTCCCCATGATTGCCCTTCAAAAGAGGAACATATTAATGCCAATATCATTGTACTTTGATACCAGACAAGAAAAGAGTATTCTATTTCATTCCACAGCCTTACTACTCAAACCAAGGTTGTGTATTAACACTGATTTTAAATCGGCTGGGGGTTTGTGGGGGGGTTCATTCTAATTTATCATTTTTCAGGGCCTAAGGCACAACTCTTTCCAGCCTGGAGCTGTTTCAAAAGCAGTTGGACACAAAGAAGCGACCCTGGGAACTTTGCCCATGTAGTCAATCAGTCAGACACCCCAGAGAGCTCCAGCTCGACCAGCTTGTTCTCTGCCACGGATATCAAACAACTCTCTCTTCCCATGTACATAATAAAAAAACATGTAAATATGACTCGGTTTTCTTTCCTTCTCTCTAGCTTTTTTTTTGTGTCTGCGTGTGTCAGTCTCTGTGTGTGTGTGTGTCTGGATGTGATCAGTGGTAGGGGTGCAGGAGGAACATCAAAGGTTGGAGGGAGGGTTGTGTGACGTTTGATGCAGCTGGTGTCTGTGTGGCAAAACTGGACCGAGCGTCCCAGACAGACAGACAGTGTCTCAGCTGTCCTCCGAATAAAGACACAGAGGGGAAGGAAGGCGAGGGCCCGGGAAGAATGGGGGCCAAAGCAGCCCTGACACAGAACATCAAAGACCAAATGCACACGGTTACACACTCACACATGCATGCACACAGACACACAGAGAGACACACACAGATACAAATTTGCACACAAACACACACACACAGAAGCTGCAGTCTTGCTCACTCACAGACTCACTAACTCATGTCCAAAATATGTATTTTTATTTGCATTTTCAATTGTTCAATTATCTTCATCCTGCATAGCAATGGGGACTGTGTTGGAAGTACATCAATAAATACACGTTTTGGCTGGGAACATGTAGCAGTGAATCAAGGTTTGAACAACAAATCTGAAAAGACAATGTCATTGTCGCACCGTTCCCCTTTATTGCAGTGGATGTCATATGTGTGCAAGTTGGAGCCCTGACACATACCAGTCCTCAGTGACGAGAGGAGCATCTGAAGGACAATGACCGAGATCCTCCTGGCATGCTGTAGACAGCTTCATGCCTAATGTGGTCTCGGACTTCACAGTGGGACTCAATGGGGCCATGCCCGCTACAGTTATTCTCTCTGCTTGTCTCTGTGTTTTGTCATGCTGCTTCGTGCCTGTATGTCAACAGTGAAAAGCAGCGCTGGTAACGGTTGGGCCACTGTCACCATACATATTGTAGCGGGAGGCTGAGAGGAGGCGCCAACTGGGTCTAATGGCAACAATGTTGAAATTTAGAAAATGACTTCGGATTCAATCGTCTGGATGTGTAGGTTATACTTTGACGGTGTCGAATTTGCATTACAATTTGATATATCATACTCTACATACATCAGTCAACAATCACATTTCTGTGTATTCTATCAATATTTTAATCCTTCATTCTCTGGTGTTTACATGTACCTAATTGCAGAGTCCCTGGCTTTCGACAGAAAGTGATTGTGCCGGTGGTCTTCAGTTCCAGCATTGACCAATAGAGAGCGCGCTACAACAGCAATGTGGTCAAGCCCAGCAGGAAGCATTCAGGCTGCTTTATTTTCGCTGGAGAAAACCACATGGAAACACTGGCATCTCTCATCGAAAGAAAAAACTTGTTTGGAGCACAACATTAACACCATAGTCAAAGATGGCATTAGAGAGACACTATGTATGTATGTATAGTGGATAAACAGGCAGTGGGTTGTGAACCTACACAATACCACCATCAGGCTAATTGGTGGAGGAATGTTGACTCCTGATACATATACATGAATACTCATGTGTAGACTGATAAACCATCCATTCTTGTAAAAGGCATCTAATCTCAATGAGGCTAACCCGAATAAATAGAGGTTAAATTCATTCTTAGCCTGGACTATTTGAAACGCACCGTATTGGATTGCCTGAATTAATCATGACTCATCCGTTGAGATCGCGTTAGCCGACCCATTACTCATTTAACCCTTTATTTATTACTCCATTCATCTACATAAATATTTAACTATGTCTTGGCATCTTTATGGACTGCTTGCTCTGCTGTTCAATTAGAGAGAGCAGTGTCCTACCATGACCATATGCCTTCTATCTCGAGATAGTATATCTCTGCAATTTATGGGTGCCAGCGAGGGTTATGTCGTTCTGTTGATTTTTACATCTATTTATGTAAGTATTAATCGTGGTGTACTGACTTCAGACAATATGTTCAGCTATGTATGCACAATATGGCTTCCTTGGCAGGCTAACACTGTATATGATGGCATACCACAATGAGTGGATTTCCCTTTCATTATTTGTGATGTAGTGTATAAAATGCGCCCTCCAAACTCCTCTTATTGTGGAGAATACCTGGAACAAATATCACAGTCAACATCAGTGAAAACTACGGCTAGTTCCTAGACTGTTCCTCGACTTGGACCACTAAAACACTGTAGAACCATACACTTTGAACACTGTACATTCTACATGCACTGTATGAAAGCGTCTACTCTATGAATAAAATGTAAATGTAGTGTCAAATTTATTTTACGTGGATTTCATTATCATGGGTAAACTAAGTCCATTTGTATTTGCTCTAGGGTCGGACCAAGGTTGTCCCACTATACAGTAGCAAGGAGGAGTTTTGTCCACTATCAAGGTATAGAACATTAGTGAGATATTCCATGCATCATCGGTTGTTCCATGTCACCACTTCCTCTGCCATCATCAAAACCTTCAGCTAAGCTTCTTGCCACTTGGATGACAGAACTGCAGAACCATGGAAGCATGGAACCATAAACACCCACCATGTGTCCTCCTTCACAAGCGACGGAACGCAACAAAAGAACCACCAGTCTTCCGCTGAGCAACAAAAAGAGATATTTGACCACCTGGGCGCACCATCATTTCCTCATCTTGTTTCTCAAGCATGACAACCCAGAGACCCGTCCACTTCGACACGGGTCTAACTTGCTGCAATCCCCCCTTGATACTGCCTGTAACATTCATCAGGGTCACATTATTTTCCCTGCCATTTTCCCCTCTGCCAGACCTTGATAGAGAACAACCATGTCAGAAAGAGAGAAATAGAAAGAGAGAGAGATAGAAAGAGAATTTTGTTGCGGCACAGTGACCTCCAAGCCTCAGGACACTTCCTTATGTCAGCTTGCAAGCCGGTCACCGCCAGACAGAGCTGCAATTTGATCAATTGAGCTTCCCATCAGCGGCAGAAACCTGGGGGGGGGGACATCAGGAGCCGGAATGACTTCCTAAGACGGCCCAGTGACTCTGTTAGAGCCGGATTAGACCGCGGATCAACCGACCGCGGATCAGCCTGTAATCACCAGTCAGATCGCTTGCGCTCCACCATCCTGGATGTCCTTCAAACGTGCTGGTTCACTACGGACCTGAAGACGTTTGGTGAGGCAGGTTGAGAGATTGGGAAGAAATTCTAAAGGACACCGTTGTTTTTTTAAGACCTCTTTATTTTTGGCACTAGTGAGTGAACTGAATGGAAAGCCACCTCCTCTCCGCTCCCCAATCTTCTCTCTAAAAGGAAGAAATCACAGAAACCCTCTTAGAAACCGTTTTAAGTTCATATTGCCCCCCCCATTGAAATCACTGGTTAATCAACGGCAAATCTGAGTTCACCCACCCCCCCCTCCCAGCCTCTTTAATGGGTTTCTTGTCAATTACAATCAACGTCTTTTTTGCAGACATCTTGCCCTACCTCCTCCCTCACCCCATCTTTCTCTTTTGTGCAATTCCCTCCATAAAGGAATTTATGTGGAGTCTTCAGAAGAGATATGAAGTGTATGTTTGGGTGTGTGTGTGTGTGTGGTGTGTATGTGCTGTATGCATTTGTATGCATACTGTGCATTTGGGCCTGTGTGTGTGTGTGTGTCCTTCCTTCACAGTAAGCGCTGTGTTGATGAAACAGAGAATCACAGCCAGAGCTCTATCCTGTGATCTCCTTTGTCCTGTTTCTTTGATGAAAGAATCAGCTCACTTTCTTTGATACACAGTACACTTACAAATGGATCCTTCTCAGTCTTTCAGGGGAGAAAGACTGTCAGTGCTCCCTGCAGAATAGGCAAGTGTTTTTCAGCCTTACTTAATTAGGGAGAAAATGATGTTTGATGCTCATGTTTCAGTCTTCAAGACATTTTTGTGATAATGGGATCAGTAACAACTGGCTCTTTACTTGTGATAACATAAGAACGTGTTTTTGGAGTCTCAAACTGTAGAGGAGTGTCACACAGACAAAACACACAAAGTGTTTGCAGGCTTTGTGGGGATTCAGATTTCTGGTGCCCTGGAGGTTGGTGGTTTGAGGACAGTGTGTTTGCCTTTTATTTAGTTCAATTAAGGCAAAGTGAAGGATATAAGCACTGTCAAATGTTGTTGGGTACTGGGTACATGCACAACACAAACGACTCTCGTTAACAGGTCAAGACGCAAGCGGAAGCACAGAGCATAATTTCACGTGGCAAATCGATCTCTGGCAGGTGGCCAGTACTTTTTTGCCAAGGACAGTAGTCAATGGTTCAATATTCATGAAATAGTGTAATACAACATACACAAAAGAGGTGTGTGTTTTTGTTTAATTCTGTTCTCAGTGCAGCTTTGCCCAAAGCCCGGAAAGTACCACACAACTGCATCTGCCCTGGGACATGGTTTTGACCAATCAAGAGACATTATTGTAATATTTGGTTTTATTTGACACCAATCTAGCACTGCGCTCAACAGTCAGATTGATTGTGGGTAGGCCACATGTGCTTCTTACCATGGGACAAATCGCATTAGAGCTACCACCAACCTTGTATGCCGTCCAGAAACTTAGAGCCTTAGATCTGTTCTTAGTGTGCTGTGGCACACCGGGCAAAGAGTTAGCAAGCCAAGGTCTCTTGATCGGGCTTTGTTGTCCAACGGGGACATTAGGATCTCTATGATCTACTTATTCAGTGTTGCGTGCAACAATGAATACTCACAGCTTGCTTGCTTGTCCAGTAAAGAGATGAGTGACATCACCCCAACCCAGTGGCAGAACACTTTGAGCCATGCCATCTTTGCTTGCTGACGGAAACGATAGCGGCCTTTCAAAAATCCCCCCCAAAAAGAGTTATTTAAAGTTCTCCTTCTAAAATGTTCACAGATGTTCTTTGGCCTTCCTAAGTTGTAGCGTGGTATGTCTACTATGTGATGTATCCCCCCCTTGAGAATGCCGAGGTGTTGATAAGGGATTCCCCCACTACTTCCAGGTCACATGGTCAAAAAACAATTTTGTCTTACAGTGTCAGTATAACTTTTCATTGCATATCATACATTTATGAACCCACTATATCTAAAAGTGGGATTTAGTTCTCACAAACTGGGATCTTAATGAAAGAACTAATCACTTCCAATCTGCTTATTCAGGAGTTATGTAGTGATTTCTTAAATGGAAATGGCATGTCCGCAATAGTAGACGGACACTTAACATACATTTAATCAAGGACTTTGTTTACTAGAGAGCTGTCCTGTCATACTTACACATCAATCCTTTACATTACAGTGACAGAGGCCGGTCATGTTGCAGTAATAGGTTTGTGCTGACTAGCTTGCCTGTTAACAAGCCAGACTTGTGTCTCTAGCTGAACTCTTGATGAACTCCTTTTGATGGCCTCAACCTAAAAACAGAAGTCCTTACAGGCACACACACAACACTCTCAAAAAAACTGCCCCTTGGTACTTTTGGCGACATTGTGACCTAGTATACAAAAAATTAAGGCACTTACATTCCTAAATCCTACTCCAATATAGAAAGATTTTTAACAAGAGTGTACTTTTCATTGGTTCCAGTGTGCCAGGTAAACAACATACAATATAAGTTAGTTTCAAGAGAAGACTCCACCTCAACTTTCATCTTACCCAATCACACCTAATGCCCACCTGCACCTAATGCCCACCATCGCAATGAAATCATACACCTGATTCCCATCTTCTAAAATACACCTATAACAACACAATCATCCTGTCACTGGTGTGTTTCTGGTATTGGGTTTCACCCCTTCCCCACTTCCTCCTCCCTGCTCACAACCCCGTTTTTCCTTATCCAGGGAACTTCTTAGGATCTTCTGAGCTCTTGGAATATTGCCTCAGACCCCATTTATTCATGCGCTCATTCATTCGTTCATTTAAACTAAGAGGAATAAGTTCTTTTTTTCTTTAAGCTCTTGAATTTACCCATTAGCAAATAGTAAAGTGATATTGTGACTTTATTGTGCTGTACAGTTCATGAGTTAGTGACTCAGTTAGTGTGCTGGGACAGGAGTGACAGGACACCTGCTGGCTGGTCAGTCGGTCAGCTGGTCAGCAGAAGGGGATGTGTCTGCTCTTCTCTCTGATCTCTGCTAGAAACATGGGAAAGGCTTGTCAGACATTCCTAAAGTCTCCTTTGATACTGGTGGAGTGTGACCAAAACTAGGCAGACTAGGCTGTGTCACATTCCCTCTCATGCAAGTCTCCAGTCCGGATAACCCCATCACCCCTCCCCTTTTTTAATTTCCACTTCACATTCACACACATCCACACACACACACACATTTGCTCATCAATTTCCAGGTGGCCAACCATGCCAGTTTGGCTTTCCTGCTCTGCAGAATGTGTCCAACATCTCTTCTCGTGTGTAAACTTATTTTAAGACTAACTACTTTCTATCTAAATGAAACAAATTATTTTCGATGTAATTAAACCTAATTGCTTTCTAATTTTCTTTGAATTGAACTTAGGATGCTTTTAGGGATGCTATTATAGAGTCGAGCATCGAATGTGTAGACATTTTACTAAAACAATTTAGTTTTGGGCTTCATCTTTGTATTACATAATCTCAATTCAAATCTCCAGAGTCAGTGTTTTGCTTGTACTTTAACTTCACAATGACTTGCTCTGGTTCAAAAATAGAAAAATTGGAGCAACATATCCATCATTCTCCCATATAGGCCCATGTAAATAAACACACATTTGTCACTTATCATCTCAAACATACACACCGACCATATGTGGGTGCTGACACATCCAGCTGCATGTCAAGATGTTCAGAGGGCAACTTGTTAAACGAGTGTTTGTGAGTTTGCCAGAACTTGGAGGAGTTTGAGAAGTGCACACAGACACCCACCTTTGTTGTCTCATGGACTAATATGTATCACACACAAATCCAAGCACACAAACACACCTACATTACAAACACATTTATTCTTTCACACAGACACAGCCCACAGATTTTCACACATAATCTATTTCACACACACACACACACACACACACACACACACACACACACACACACACACACACACACACACACGCACACGCACACACACATGCACACACACAACTTAACACAAACCTAACACTCCAACGAACACACACCTACACTTTCACACACTCTCACACCCTGGTGTTGTTTTAGTGGGGGGCAGCAATGGTGTGGAACAGGCCTGGCTTTTTAGTACAGGTCAACCAGGGGCCAGGCCTGAGGCCAGCTATCCGATCCCTGGCTAGCCCTCCCTGGGTGCCTCTGAGCTGTGGTAGGGGCCAGCTCCGACCTCCACCTGCTGGGAGGACTTCACTTAGATACATTGTTCAGGCCTCATGGAACACTTGAGAGGGAGCCGTGGCAGTATGTTAAAGTCAACACGGCGGGATCAGACTTCTCTTTGTACTGGGCTTTGAGGGTGACCTCCAAGCCAAGACCATGAAGAGAGGAGCCTCCATCCCAGCAGCCCATGTGGTCAAGACCATGGATGGAGTGTTTGCCCTACTTGTTTTAGATGGACGCCTTTGAAGACAGCAGTGCTTGGGGAGATTCTAGACAGGTCTTGTACAAGGATAGAGATAACAGAATCTTACTGATGTATTAGTAAAAACCCTACTACTACCCTAGCCAACTAGTATTTCAAACTACTATCCATTACTTCAACTTACGAGATCTTTAACCATGGTAACTAAGCCAAAAGTGAAAACTTTGAATACTTTCAAATACTTTAGCTATGTATTCGAACTCTACCTCTTCTTTACGTAAATTCAATTCAGAGTCATTATGTTATTCACTATGCTTTTCTGTCCTAGTGTAACGGGTATGTAACGAACGTAGCCACACTCCGTCCGACAAGGTGTCGACAGCCACTCGCTGGGCTCGATCGCACGACCTCCGACTTGCCAAGCGGGACCACTACCAACTACGCCAAAGAAAAGCTAGCTATTCAGTGACGCGGGTGGCTCATTACATACCTGAGGAGTGAGTTTCACCGATTCACACCGGTTACATTCACCCCTCTGAAACTCACTCCGGCGGTTAGCAGGCGCTAACCTTGTGAGATCCGGGTCACGGCACCAATGTAACGGGTATCTAACGAACGTAGCCACACTCCGTCCGACGAGGTGTCGACAGCCACTCGCTGGGCTCGATCGCACGACCTCCGACTTGCCAAGCGGGACCACTACCAACTACGCCAAAGAAAAGCTAGCTATTCAGTGACGCGGGTGGCTCATTACATACCTGAGGAGTGAGTTTCACCGATTCACACCGGTTACACTAGGAAGACTGTTTTTTTTATATCACAAGAACAAGTATGTATATGTCAACTTCTCAAATTGTAATGCTATTGCAGCATTTATTAAGAACAATATTGATATTGTTAATTCAGGCTTTTAGCCTATATGAAATATGTGAATGTGGCTTCTTTATGCAATCAGCAAATCAGCAGATATTGCAACTAGTTGTTTGTTAGTTTATGTACAGTTCCATGAATCAACATATTTACTGTGCAGGTATTTGTGTTGCAAGTGCGGGGTGTGATGTGCATTTAGCGCTTAAATGTAGTCTTTCCTTTCAAAGTCCACTGAGGTTTATCCTGCCAGCTGTACATTAAAATGTAGAGGACAACCCTCG
Source organism: Mallotus villosus (assembly GCA_903064625.1). Lineage (NCBI taxonomy): Eukaryota > Metazoa > Chordata > Actinopteri > Osmeriformes > Salangidae > Mallotus > Mallotus villosus. Next base: position 76,289 of record CAEFZP010002128.1, read on the forward strand.
GTATTAGGATTGGGTTGAAAAGCCCACACATCCACACAGACTTGTGTCTAACTGCCTATTATTTGTCTTTTAACCCTTACATTCACCATGCTTCTCCTCACTTCCCTTTTTATCTTCCTGTTTTCCTTCATCTGTCAATCTCTTTCTCTCCTCCTGCTACTTACCCTCCACCTTTCCTCCTCCCATTCCCTCCTCTGTCCTGTCAGTGCAGTGTACTGTGGCTTGTGTTCTCCCTTAGGCATGACTTGGCTCAGAGTATCCCCACCAGGTCTGAGTCCTCGTCAATCTGTAATGTCTCTGGCCACACTCTGTCCATCTGTCTAATGACTCTCCAAGCCCCCTGTGAGTGCTGGTATGGAGGGTGTTTAGCACCTCACTGTTTCTAGTCTGACAGAGGAAAGAGGGAAAAGGGACTTTCACATTTCCTCGGCTGTGTGTAGGACTGGTTTTGAGCCTCAGGTGAGCCAAAGACCACCATCAGCTGCTGTGCCCTGGACCCTCGTTTTGGTATTTCTCTGCAGGGCTCTGAATGACACAGATGTAGCAGCTGTGTGTGGGGGTTTTATATGTATGGATTGTGTTGTGTTTGGTTTGGGAGAGGTGGGGTGGGGTTTCCTAAAAAGTATATGTATGGTTGGTTTTCTGTGTGTGTTTGTGTGTTTAAGATTGATTTCAGGGGTGTTGTGTACTCCAACCAGACAACATTTTACATTTTAGGTGACACTGAGGTGAATAGAGCAGTGTCCGTATTTGTATATGTTTGAGGCAGACACATACTATATGATAGAGCAATGAGGGTTGACTGTGGGCCATTAAAGACATAGAACTGCCCATTCAGAGAGAGATGACAGTGGAAGCAAATGTTGGAAATGAGAAAAGCATTCTCTCACAGGCCATGCGTTGTGAATACATACGCGGACGCAATGGAGAGATGGAAAGGGAGATGGAGCGATGAACGGGCAGTTAGGTCAAGAAATGAACGAAAATGGAGTCAATCAAGTTTAGGCAGAATTACTTTTAAACAATAAAATTGACTACCCTTTACCAGCGGGGGTAATACACGGGGCTTGTGAGCCATGACCAAAAAGATCATGTTGGCTAATGTAGAAAATGTACTCTTTATCATTGACCCATGGTGGCGTGAAAAGAAAAGAAACCACTCTAAGAAACCGAATTATCGATACAGATATGACTTCCAAGTCAAGCAAAGTCAAATGAACTCAATAATTGTTCACACACTGCAGACATTTTAATGACAGTGTTTAAACTCCTGACTCCTGACTATGAAACACCCATGTGTGTTTTATAGAATTTGAAAGAATTCTTTCAAAGAGTGACATATTCGATTTTACAAAGGAAGTGTACAGTAAAACCATGGTTGGTTATATTTGGAAGCTTTCCACAATGGCAGCAACGTCTGGTGGCAGATTGCAAAGGTCATAATTATTTGCGGTAATCCCTCTCTTCAATTCACAGATTCACAGATGAAGACAACCTGAGTTGACATTTTTCAATTAAATAGGAAAAAAACTGGGAACACAAACAAAGCGAGGGGGAGAAAACACAAATGCTTGCATGTAGATACTCATGTACACACACACACTCACACACACACAAACACAAGCTGTGTAGAATGGAAACGACCTTGAAGATCTGATTTCTCATTAAAAGTAATGCCCAACTGATCCAGCAAACGACTTTAATTAGAACTCACACATTGGGTTAGTACGCATGGTATGGGGTACAGAAGAGATTTCATCACGTTTGTGTGGGGTTAATTGCAGTGAGAAAGCTTTTTTTACACCAGGAAAATATTTCCATTGCTGCTGTTTGAGGTCAATAAGGTGTGCAACAGAGAGGGGCATTGAATATGATGGGGGCATATGTCACACACACACACCTGGTTATGCTGTCAAGGTGTGCTCTTATTTGCACTCAAAACACTTGTTTTATGAATAGAAATGTTTCTTCAATCTCCATGCACTCAATCACCCCAGCGTTGACAACAACCGCAAAAAAGCATCAACCACGCAATTCTAGCACAGACGGCCCATCTGAAATCCTACATGCTAGAACACAAACAAAAATACATGCCGTCTATTCTTGTCAAAATCTAGTAAAAATGACTGAGTTTGTCTAGGCATCAAGAGTTGTCCTTGCATCCCATCTCCACATGGAAAACAATTGTGCTGAGACTGTGTGTATGTGGAGATCTTCCACCATACAATCAGACAGAAGACAGCATTTTCCTCTATCCACTGAAAAAGAGCATGAGTGTGTGTACACATCAGGGGAGTAGGTTTCATTATACCCGCTATTTGAAAACAGACCTTATTGTTTTTTACAGTCGCTAGGACGCATTTCTCAATACTTAAGTCACGTTTTCAAAACTCTTCATACAGTGAGCACAACAGAAGTCATATGTGGGCTAAACTGTGGATCATTTATCATTGCTTTGGCACAAAATGCATTAAATGACTACATCTTTCAAATTACATTCATTCTTTTCTCACTTCGACACAACAACTGCCAAAACTCTATGTACCAACAGGCCAATTTGCACATGCTTACACACTGTTTTTTAAAACTGTTAAACTTCAGTTCAAAACAATAACATAATACAAAACTGAATAAGACATACATTTGCTACATTTCTACAGTGATATTGTAATGAAATATATTTAGAATCAAATAATTAAATCCCATAAAATGATCTCTACGGAAGGGTTGTGTTAGGTGAGGAAAGGGATGCAGAGAGAAGAAATCAGGCAACATTTGTATGGGACAATCTGGCATTTCACCACTCCCGTGCAGTCACCGAGTGGTTTGCAGCTCATCCCAGAATGGTGTCACTTTTCTTCCCACCTTACTCTCCATTCCTCAACCTCATAGAATAGTTATTTTCCTCATGGAGGTGGAAGATTTACTGTATGACCACCATCCACATGATCAAATGTCCCTCCTGGACGCAATGAATGCTTGATGCCTGGACATGGGATGGATCAGGCATGCCAGAAGATTCTTTCCTAGGTGTATTGCCCTAGATGACATAAGATGTGAGATGAGAACCTGTAGCCAAATGCAGACGATTAGCATTCCTATTGTATCTGTATCAGTGGATGGTGCGTATACAAATTCTGGATTCTGGAATTAGTGAAAAAAAGAAAGATAGACAACATATTGAAGCATATTGCATCATGTCTGATTCATTCCAGTAACATATATTGCAGTGAATTCTAAACAGTAGAGAGGTGTCCTTGTTTTACATAAGAAAACATTGTATAATGCTACCTGTTGTTAGTGTTAGGTAATTGTTTTGTGGGTGACAAAGTATGTTTGTTGGCTGTCAACCTTTGCTAGTGTTATGGAGGAATAAGTTGATTTGAGACATGTATGAAGTGATTTGCTAGTTTTAGTGCATTTTGAATGTGAAATTAACTGCTGTGCCAAGCTGAGTGTCCGTTAGGAGAACTGCATTAAGAGTTTGGAAAACGTGACTTAAGTATTGAGAAATGCATCCTGTAAAAAACTGTAAAACTGTAAAACCTTCTTAAAACAAACCAACAACCCCTAGTGCACATACAGTAAGATAGGAAATATGAAGGGTTAGGGTTAGGGTTTCGCTCCTCTCCTCTTCCTTGGCCCTGTTTGTGTGTGTGTGTGTGTGTGTGTGTGTGTATGTGTTAGTGAGTGTGTGTGTGTGTGTGTGTGTGTGTGTCTGTCTGTCTGTCTGTCTCTCTATCTGTCTGTCTGTCTGTATCTGTGTGTGTCTGTGTGTGTCTTTTTGTGTCTGTTTGTGTCCGTGTGTCAGTATGTGTGTTTATACTGTATATGTGTGTCTTGTTTGTGTGTGTGTGGGCGTGTGTATGTGTTTCCTTTGCTCTGTCAAGACGAGGAGTGCTGATTTAGACATAACCAACCCAAACACAGATGCCCCAGTCCTCTCTTCCTGTGAGGAACAGAAGGAGACACAACGTGTTCAAGAGGCCGGAGCTGACAAAGGAAGAAATCCGACGACAACAAATGCTGCCATCGCTGGCAGGATCTCAAGCAGAAAACACATATCATATGGTCTGCAAGAATCACAGCAAGACACACACACAAACACACAGAGTCATATACTCTGAGTTAGAGTAATAGAGTTTATACCACATGAAAACAACAACTCAACAGTATAAACATTTTAAAAAGTGTACATGTGTCCTCTCCTCCAAGGCATCTCAAGCCCAACCTTATCACCAATTGAAAACAACTATTTTTCAGATCTGTATCGTTTGGCATATTTAATGCTTTATCGATCGATTTTAAGTGAGGTGAAGACATGCAGCAAAGTTCTATAACTGGATTTGATCCTAGGCCGCTGCGATAAGGCCTCAACCTACATGGGGAAATACTTTTTTTTGAAAGACTGACACTCTTCAACCACTCTATTTGGTGTGGCGATGAAAGAAGACAGTGAATCAACATGCTTGTCATCTTTTATTGATATGTCTGCCTCACTTGGAACCTCTAATCTCTCCATCTTCAATCTTCTTTTAATTTATTTTCTTTCATCCCCTCTTTCCTTCTTTGCTCTTCCCTTCGCTCTGTCTCTCTGTCTCTGACCATCTGTCTTCCTGTCTCTGTCTGTCTCTCTCTAACTCTTTCACACACATTTCCTCTCTCTCTCTCTCTCTCTCTCTCTCTCTCTCTCTCTCTCTGTGTCTGTGGTTTTGTTGGGAATGTCTGGGAGAGCATCTGCCTCTGATAGTGCAGAAAACCATGATACTGACTCTGATACAGTGTAGATAACCATGATACTGCCTAACCAGGCAGAGAAGAACATAGAGAGGTTGAGTTCCTGCGAACCACCCATGGTGCAGGACTGCTATGGCTATCAGTAATTCTATCAGCTTACTACTGTCAAAAAGACTCAATAACATACCAACTGTTTGTGGGTGTGTGAGTATGTTTGTATGTGTTGTCATAGAATATAACTATTACTCAGGAAATGTACATTTGTACCATCAAGAACATGCATAGGTCTGTTTCTGCAAAGTGTGAGTAAAATAAAATACAGATTTTGTGGGTGAGGGCAGAGAATTAGAAGGAAAAAAATGATGACGAAAAGATGAAAAAAAAGAGGAGAGACGGGGTACAGAGAAGGAGAAAGGCATTAGTAGCCTCAGCCAGCTGCCAAATGATGCCCTTGATTGCCTCTCTTCTCCTGGAGAAACAGAAGGTGTGCTCGGTGATTAGGCCGGGCCACGATCCCTGATGAACAGATGTTAATAACAAAGCCTATGTTCATTGTGGTTAATAGCCAAGCTCGCCCGGGCTTAGCTGCTGAGGCAAGGAAAAAAATCTGCTTCCATATCTCTTCTCTATCCGCTTCTCCCTTCATGTGAGGGAGAGGGATGTGCTCCCTCCACTAATGTTTTGGCTGTACACTAACATAATGAGCGTGGTATTTGCAAGAAAAGGTAATGATAATCAGTCACAGGGAGGAGCAAAAGGAAGGAAAAAGCGTCGGATGATGGCCGCGTTTCGAGAGATCGAGGGGCTCATAGTTGGCGATGCTGCTCACTTTTTTAGTTGGTGATTGTTTTTTGATGATATCGGAGATAGGAGGGTATTGGCAAAGCTAGAAGGCGGCCTAAATCGCTATTGTCTTGTTGATCTGATCAGACAAACCATTGCCGTCTATAAACGATAATAGTTTGTGGTTAGCTCGTCATTGTAAATGAAACAGTTGTTGCATCGATTCAAAGCAGAACACTTTTCCTTTACCATCAAATTAGGGGCAAAATGGGAAGAAAAGCTTCCCAATCCCACCCAATATGCAGTAGTACAGACAAACAACTAAAGCACAAAGGGTAGATAGTCTAAACACCATCACTCCACCTATAGACAAAGTGAAGTAGGCCTGACAACAAACGCAAAATAGAATGTCACTCCCATGCTCCAAAAGAATACACAATTTACTTATAAAACATTAAAAGCCGGAAAATGCTATGAATTATTTACAGGAAGCAGATGCTGTAAATTGAATAGTTTCGCTCGCTTCCACTGGGTCGAAAAACTTGCTATTTGTCATAAGTATTTGTGCAAGGGTACCCTATTCCTTTTTCTCCCTAGATACGCAGCATGGAAGGAGGCTCATCTCACACTCAAATGTCTCCATGGGGAATGGCAAGATGGCAGGGATGCGTGCCGAGACCACTTCTTTCATCTGGGCCTTGTAAATAGGAACGTTGGAAATGTTGACAGGGAAAAAGGTAACATTTTCTGCACAGTGATACCTCACTTATGTCCTCAAATTGACGCCCTTGCTGAATTGAGCCGAAGGAGGTGAAGTAAATGCACTTGAGTGACAAAGAGAGAGGCTCCTCAAAGATGCTGGGATCTCTGAATCTGTGCTTCTGACTGGATGGCTTTTGTGTCTGGGGGTACAGGCTTTTTGTGTTATTCAAATTCGAAGCAGGTTGGACAAATTAACAAACACGGTGGAGGACAAAGGAAGTGGACAAGACCAAGCAGAGATCCAACCTCCTGCTTTTGTGATTTACCCCAGTACAATATGCAATACTGCTGTTTCCTCAGAATTTCTCACTATTTAGAATTTTCATGAAAAAAAATGTGCATCCAATTTTAAAATGAAAGACATAGGACAGTCATTGTCAAGAGCACTCATCCTGGGGTCTTGATGCAGACAGAATTGGTTGCCTTTCAAGTACATTTTCCTTTGAGGATTCAAATGGACCAACTAAAAGGTCACAGAGTATGAACTGACAGTCAATGAATCCGCAGTCATTCAGGCAATCAGTATGCATGACCGATCTGCATTGCTAAAATTATGTTGCAACGCAATTAGAGATGACACCCTTCAAGACGTTACAGACCTGGCCAATGAAGACTGAGTTTTATCACGGCCCCGATTAGAGAACTGCTGTCATTTAGACCCATAGTAACTGACACACAGATCATCATTCCATCTCCATAAGCTAAGATATTCACAGCCCAACATCTAAACAAAGTTAAATAGAAGAGCCATGCTGATGACAGCGGTGGTCGTTCCCTCAATTGAAAGAATATGACGCTAGTTAAGGGTTATATTCCCCACGGTATGCTTTCTCTTGCCTGCATCTAGTACGGCTGTTAAACATAAACTCATGCCCCATCTACCTTCAGTTCCATTATTCCACACTCCCAACCCTCAGTCTCAAACACACTTTCCCAAGACCCCATGCTGGCCCTCACTATTTATTGAATACATCTTTTTACTCTGAAAACATTTTTCCACCTGAGCTGGCAGCTGCAACTTTTATGGACACGTAAATGCACACATTCTCTTGCGTAGACACACACACACACACAAACAGGGCCAAGGAAAAGGCGAGGAGAGGAGAGAAACCCTTCATATTTCTTATCTCACGCATCATGCTCTGGCGAACGAGAGGTCCTCCAGCCTGAAATGAAGTAACAGGGGAGATGATTCTAGGTTCGTCGTTTTCTTTCTTGTTTACATTATTTAAGAGGGAGCGATAGCGCTTGTTGTTCCCACCTCACATCATGAAAAAATAAAAAACAAGCTGATAGGTGGCCACCAGCTGAGCAGAGACGGAAGCAGGATTTTAAAGGGTAAGTAAACATCAACCTGGTCAACAGAACAATCTATTATTCAATGCCATTTCGTTCGCTAGATCAATTTTAAAGTGGACCCCAATTTATCAAGCAAGAGAGAACACAAAACTGCATTGGAGAGTGTAGTAAAAAAAGAAATATTGGTGTTGTTCTCTTTTTCATTTGTGCAGTTCACTTAGTATTAAATTGAATCATCTCCCTGACTGCAAACAAATGCTTAAACAAAACTGAATCATGATGATCAAGGGGACACGTTTTAAACATCTTCAACAAAAGGGGCCACAAGTAGACACTTTTATGCCTTTACCTTTTGTAAGGGCTTACTCAAGGGGATTAAAGAAGTCCTTTGATACCCAACACATTAAAGCATTAAAAATCCTCATCTGCCAACTGAATATAAGATGGTGTGTGTGTTTGAGAGAGAGAGATAGAGAAAGAGAGAGAGGGGGGCAGGCAGGTGGATTGAGGGGCCCTTTTCAAATACAGTCTAACCCTATCAGACGCAGGTCAAAAACGGACGAGCGCTGATGTGAAATTCACTCCACTAGAGAAGAGCCCATCTTTGTATTCATGGCAAAGGCAGGGCTTTCCAACAAAATTACACCAGCTTTGTGTAAATAATCAAGGGCTGACCTGTGGGGTTAAAGCCGGTAATTGAAGTGATACTTCAAAGAGACGACCACCACCTTCTCTGGGCAGCCCATCACCGCATGGAGCAAGAGAGAGAGAGAGAGGATAGAGAGAGAGAGAGAGAGAGAGAGAGGGTGGGGGGTGGGATGGCCAGGACACACATACACTCGACACAGGACAGAAGAAGAGGGTAATGGGACACCCAGATTGGATGCTTATTCTCTCTTCCAGCTGCTCTCTCTCTATCTCTCTTTCCCTATCTTTTTTTACCCTCTCTCTTTCTGGTAAATGGGCGACTCAAATGCCACATTAGGGTGCATCCGAGCCACAAATGAATAAACAGAATGATCTACTAATGTGATGCATTTTCTCCCTTTCTCCTCTGTCAGAGGCGTGTGCATCACAGGGACGTGTGCAGTCAAAGCCACTTCGCCTGAGAGTGGGAGGCAGCGACGTTGGATAATGGCGAACGTATGTGTAATGACGCCTATTTTCCAAGTTTTCTTGCCGTCAGAACTCATCAAAACTATCATTGAAGATGTCGAGTCATGTAGACGGCGAATGTGTAGGGCCGCGAGATCCCTTTGATTCGCCAAACTGTGCTCAGAGGTGTTAAATTCACCTCTGCAACCTTAAAAACCTCAGTTAGACCTGAACGTGATGGAAAATGATAGACAGTATTTTATTGATGCAAAATCAGAGCGCCCATTCTAAATAAGGAGTGCAATTTCTTATTCATTTGATCCTTTCAAAACCATTTATCACCATTCAGTGATAATTATTACTTCTGACAAGAGAGGTTTCCAAGGTCAGTGTAATGCATCAATACATCATTTGCTCCTCTAAGGGCGTTTAACTATCTCATGATCCAAAATGCTCCCCATTGTTTTCAGAAATACCAATATGCAAGGCGGGATTCATTTCTTTAAGGAAAGATACACTAGGAAGAATGGATGAGTAAAAGGTTAACAGACACTACTAAATGCTTGTGTTATGATGCTACAATTTTATTTCATTTGTATTTATTATAATTGTATTGGTGTGATTTATGGAAAAGTTTTTTTATCTATTTGAAATGAGGACATGTTTGTTTTTTTGTTTGTTTTTTAAGCAAAACGTAAACTCCCAACTCTTGTATTGACAGGAAACATTCAGCTGTCACAAGTCTTCAAAAATTAAGTTTATATTCTATACATGCATGGTATTTGTCTACGTGTTATATACAATCTTTCTTCACCACTGTCCCATTCAGTTACTGGCAGGGTTACTTTCTAACTCTGTGACATTTGCTTTTCAATTAGTGCCTGTAAACAAGAGACAAAGGCGACGACAGACAGACAGGCAGCCACAATTGAATATTAATCAGTGGGGTGAGTGTGGGGAACAACAGTGCTGCCTGTCAGGCCCGCACCGAGTGACTGGCACGCCGTAATCACTCATTTACAGTAGTGATCACAGTGGCGGATTCAGGGTGACGGACGCCCACGCCACTGTGTCATCCCCTCCCTCGCTCTCTCTCTCTCTGTCTCTCTTCCTCTCTCTCCCTATCAAACTTGCTGCAAAAAGCAGCAATTGTCAGATAGAGTGAGAGAAAGAGAGAGAGAGAGAGAGAGAGAGAGAAAAAGAGAGAGAAAAAGAGAGAGAGAGAGGCAGATTGATCCTGAGATCCTGTGTGCGTTGCTACGGGCCTCCTTCCCTCATTAATTTTACTGATTCTACCAGATGGGAAACAAAATATGAATTTTATTCTGCCTTAGGCATGGGTGCTCTGTTAAGGTGTTTGCTAAATCACGAGGGTTTAGCTGGGAAGAGGGTAGGGGTAAGGGGAGGTGGGGGGGCGACTGGAAGGGGCGGGAACACTGATATCAAAAGCAGCACGTTAAAATTGCTGGGCCCATGGGTGGGACGAAGGTTGAGTTTGTCATAAAAGTAATTAATTGAACAGCAAAAATGATTAATCTATCAGAAATGGCAGAGCAGACGCGACTAGGCGAGGCGCCTATCCCTTTAAAGTCGTGGCGAGCGCTTGTCTGAATTATGCAAATTAATTTGGCACTTTCAATGTGGCATAAAAGGCTAGTGCAACTACATGGCATGGTACATTAGTCTGTTCATCCAATAAAACTGCATTCTTTACAAGTGAATCCTTGTCTCTCAGGGTTCTGGTAGACGATTCATTTTCAGCACATATGTGAGGGCTGTGAGTACATTTGGTAGAAGGTCTGAGGGGTGAATTGTGTAGGGTTGGTGGCGTGTGTGTTTGTTTGTGCTTGTATGAGATTGGCATACAAAGTATGATGCTAAATGTCATGCCACGGTGGCACTTCCTAATATACCTTCGCTGGTTGCCCATATGTAATGTCTTCAGTTTCAGATAAAGGTCTGAATTAACTCATTGGTCACATCAAAAGGTTGATTTGTCTACAACAAACCCGAGCCTCCCACTGAATGGGCAAAAGACAAACATACACAAAAACTCACATTAAGCCCTAATTATAGTGGCACTTGGCTTTGTCATCATGGATTTGGAGTACGATGAGAGGTGATTTATGCATTAAGAGTTACAATGATATAAAGAACCTGACTTTGGGACCAACTTATCCTTCCATTACAGAAAAGGCTCAGAAAGTGAGTCTTTTTAAGTGGTGCCTTGTTCTTTTAAATTAATGTTAGTCAGTTTGTCAACAGGATCACTACTTTCAGAATTGTGTACACAGATCAAATGGTCGGATGAAACCATCCATGGTTTGTCTGTTACTGCCGTCAGTAGACCAACAAACCATGAGTAGATAAATAAAATGTACAAATCATAATTCATCCATCATCTCGTTAAATAATTCAGTTAATCAAGGATTGTTTAATCAGCTTGTGTAGGACAAGTTACATGCACCAAATAAAATCATTTTCAAATGGTTTGTGGTTCATTTTCATTGTTTTCCTTCTTCACTAAATGGATGATAGCGGTAGCCTATTCCAGCTTTTAGTAATTTTTCAAAGTCTGAGGAAGTTATGTGCAAAGCCTAGTAGTTGTTGTCCTGGTGTGTAATTACTTTTAAGAAAGCCTTAAAACAGATTCCCTCCTGAGGTGAATTGCTAGCTACATCACATCCCTATATAGAATCAAATCCAGCTCTGTCAGTCCAAGACAGCCAGGAGATAAGGGCGGAGGGGGAGAAGGAGAGAGGAAGCAGAACCAGCACCTTGCACACCTAATGACAGGCCCCCGTGCCTTGCCCCTCTAACACCACTGCTTTCCCCCACCTTCCCTCTCCAGCTCGACTCCAACCCCCACTTTGATATACATGTGTCAAGTCAAAGTGACAAATAGCACATAGGCCTATTAATTAGGTACTAGGACTCAGCGAGATTGCTGTTATTAGCAGTCGGAAAGGGGGTGGGTAGGTGGTTGTGTGTGTGTGTGTGTGTGTGTGTGTGTGTGTGTGTGTGTGTGTGTGTGTGTGTGTGTGGAGGGGCAAGGTCGGATTTAATTGCCTGTGACATCAAAGTCAAGTGACTGGTATTTCAAGCATCATTTAAAAAATGTATATTGAGGCCATTGTTCTCCCACGTATAGAGGAGACGAGCTAGCAAGCTTTCCTCAGTCTGGAAGCTTATATCATCTCCCTCTCACCCCATCTTTCCGTTGACAAATTGACTTTGTCCCCTGATGGAAAATGTGTTGTGGTCGCTTTTGCCTCTGAGTATCAATTCCCCTTTCCTATCCTTTCTACATTCCCCTCACCATCTACTCTCGCTTATTTCATTCTTTTTTATTCCTACTCATATCTTGTTTTGTTTTTTACTCAAGAAATCATATTTATTCTAACATCAAATACAGAGATGGAGATGAGGGAATATGCTCGCTTGGTTGGGAATGCTTTGCGTCTAATGGTGTTTTTATAATAGACAGAGCAGAGTCAAATGGGTGAGAAAAGACAAATGGGCGAAGCTATCTTCCCTGCGTTATTACCACACAATACTGTGAGAGAATGCTAAATAAAAACCTTTTTAACAGATCGGGAGACGTCAACGAGGTCACTCAAAGGGACTATACAGGTACATTTGGAAGACTTGCAGTTTCCAGAATCAGATTAAAAGAAAATAGGGTGTGAATATCACAAATCAGCCAGGTCTTACTGATACTGGTAACATTAGCAACACTGTCTCAGACTGACATAATCGGACTGTCCAATTTTATTCTCCTACAATCATTTTAGATATGGAATAGCTGGCGTTAAATGTTTGTATCTCATTGTAGAGTTACTAGTAGACTAGACTAGGCTGTTCTTGTGGACACAGCCTTTAGCGACAGACTGTTGCCATGGCAACGCCCCTAGCTCACACTGAGGCCTCTACACTGCTACCCTGAAATTAGTGCTGAGGTGTGGAGCCACCCCAGACTGGGCACTGTTTTTTTCCCCTCCACGCCACCCCTCATCTCTACTTCACCACATCTCCAATAGTCAGCTGATTGGATGTCCGAAGCAAAGCCATTTCAGACCACCAAATAAAATAACCTGTTGAAGAGATAAGCCCCTGCTACACCCCTAGAAGCGGTGGCTAGGTGAGACTTGCCGGTGCTCCATGACGAGCAGGTGAAAGCGATAAAGAGCAAGACAAATAGAGAGAAAGCTGTCGCTCAACCACTGTCCTTTTATAGGCTTTAGGGATTTTTCTCCTGGTTCGGATCACTTGCAGATACTTCTACCATCTGCCGGCCTCAGCCATTTCAGTTTTATCATCAGACGTGGAACGGGCCCCAGTGGAGTCCCTGCGGTAGTCCATTCAGAGTGGTGCCGTCACGGTCTCGTCCACATTAATCTGTGGCCCTTCTTATAAAGGCCCTATGGGCTGGTCATTACAGGAGCATTGTGGCCATGTTATACGCCACTTCCTCTAAATCTCTCCTTTCTTTCTTTCTTTTTTGTTGCTTGCCTTCTTTCTTGCTTGCTTTCTTTCTTGTTTTCTTTATTCTCTGTCTCAGTCCCCTGTTTTACCTTGCACCATACTTTTTAGTCTCTGTTTGAATAAATCTCTCTCTCTAAATGTCAGTAGTCTCTTGTTCCCTTATCTACATATGGTCGTGTAGGTGACAGTCTAGTCCTCTATAAAAATGATCTAGATGTTTTAGATCTGGGATTCCTCAACGGAAAGAGGAGAGCTGCAAATGCAGAGCATTCAAATCATGTCGCCTTGTGTCTCTCATTTTTGTGGCAGGACCCCCTGTTGGCGATGACTTCATCCTTTTTCCTTCATAATAGCCTGTTAATGCTAACATCGTCAATACCCCCTTTTTCTGCCATGTGCTCGAACATAACCAGGGCTAAAAGGAATGTTGTTTCTCTGCGCTTGTGCAAGCAATAAGACACACCAGGTGCGCTGGGGTCTCAAATTAGCCGATCAACAGGGAGGCATGACTGGCATCCTTATGATCACGGGCACCAGCATGGTACATCGTTTAGAAAATGACCTATTATTTTTGCGAGCATTGACAATAATTTACCATCTTTGAACTCCCCAAAGATACACAAACGTGCATGTAACCAATTGTGACATTTTGTTTTTGGCTTCCTGTGTTGAATTTGCTTCATGTAGAACCTATAATGTAAAAATGTGAAGAAGAAAACGTCATTGTTAAAACATTGTGTACAATTTGTGTAGGACCACATTCACACATGGATTGAAAATGGCAGTCACCTGGACAAAATCAATTTATGGATTGAACCATATACCTCTTAAAAACAAAGGATAAATATGAACATATTTAAGAAATATAAACAAACAAGAAAGCAAGAAGCAAATAAGGATGATGCAGCTACCGTTCACAGCATTTGCATGTTATGCACAAAACAATAATACAGAATGTAATATGTAGTGTATTTCCTCATTTACGGACTAGGCCTTCATAATTGACATTTGTGAGGCTGAACCACCATCATCTGCAGGGGATATCTTTTAAATTGATCATAGTTGAATTTGCCTAGCGACAGTGAACCTATGCCCATGTTATTATCTTTAGCAGTCAGAATTCAGAGCCCTACACACATGTACACACACACACACAGTCAGGCAGACACAGAGAGGCTGACAGCTAGTCAGTAGCCCCACTCAGAGAGGTGAAAAGGGGGGAAATACATATTGATAAGATGCTGTGGTGGGCCCCCACAGTCCCTCTCCCAAGACGAGTCACAGGCTGGAATTATAATGAGTGGGATTTAACACCCCCCTACCACTGCTTCTACCACAGACACACACACATGCATACACACGCACACACATATAAATCCTTATTCACACTAAAACACACATGTACACACACATGTACATACACATGCAGACACACACACTCAGAAATTCATATTCACACTATAACACACATACACCACACACACACACATGCATACAGACACACACACACACTTCCCCTTGAGTGTGTGGACTGTGGGATCTGCCCTGCATGGAGGACAGGAAGCCAAGTGCCAGCAAGGAACATACTGACGTTAATTAACAACATCTGACACAGATGCCATCCTTGTACTTGCTCAAGAGGTGGTCCGGCACATTATTACATTTTGGTTATTTCCTTTTTTTATTTTTTCACTCCTTTTTTTCTCTCCTCGCTTGATTTGCTTTTTAATCTTCTTGACACGCTGTCCTCTCTTTGCATCAGGGATGCTGGGATTGAACTGGCTTTGAATGCAATTAACTTTCCACTTGTCGGGCGCTTTTGTTTAATTTTGAACAACCCTTTTCTCATAATAATAGTGCTATGAAATCCCACAATCAGGATACATGGGGAGCTCACACCTTTTTTTACTCTCATAAACTTGCTTCCTCCGATACCCCAAATATTGTGACATAAATCGCAAATATTGAGTCCTCACATTACTTCCCTCTGAGACGCCAGCAGCCCATTGTCCCACTCTACAAAGTTGGGCAGAGCAGGGGTGCTAAAACACACCAAAACAAAAGGCCATGGTTGACCTTCTGATGGAAGGTGCAAAAAACAAGAGGCCTTCAGAAGTCTTCAGAATTCGTTATGGCACTCCTGATAATTACTGTGAGCTTTCCACGAAGGAGTTACACCATGCCGATGCAAGACGAGTGCAAATGACACATATGCTCAATCCCATATCAGAGGTACTAATCAGCCGACCTCAGACTAAAATAGATGGTGCGATTCAGCAACTTGTCGACAGACGTGTTGATAAGTGGCACATATGTCAATTCATTATTTGTGATGCAAAGAGACAAGCTGGGAGAGAAATACTAGCCTGGCCTCAACACTGTACAAGAACAAAGACCAAAGGTGAAAACTGAAAATGATATCTGTATTTCTATGGAACCCCACCCCACACTACCTCCAACTTGTTGCTTTGTGGGTTTACGTGAGACAGCTTTGACAGAGATATGGTTCTATATCAACCAGGTAGCCATTTTTGTCTCATGTGCCTGTTCCTCTTTAGTAGGGTGGAGTGACCTGGACTCCCTCCTGACCTGGCTTCGGTAATGACCGTCGTATATCATGTCTTAAGTGCTGCAGCGCCTCATTCTCAGTCTCATCCTGTTTTTGGCCTGTCCAGCATCCATTTCCACCTGACCTGCAGAGTCCTGGACAGGAGCCCACGCTGTGGAAATTAAAACTGCATGGTGTGATTCATCTTCTGAATGATAAGTGTCACCTCATAGGGACGATGGTCACTGGGGATAGGTCATCACTAAGACCTTGATGACTATGACAGCAGACAGTTTGAGGGCATATCACCCAGTTCATGATACACTATAAGCCAAGGTAAACATTCTTCCTTTACACAACTTATTGTGCAGGCAATGCAATGTGCCATCGCATTCAAAAATGTTGTACTGATGTCATGTAATTCAGATAGAGGAGTACAATTAGGAGAAGCATCAAGTTAGATGTATTGTATAATAACTCACTATAATTGCAACATCCTGTTTTTTAGATATATGACCCGTACTGTACTGTACTGTTCTGACAAAAACCCAAAAGAGAGGAATTTAAATTATGCCATGACTGACTACATGTAAAATAGACAAAAATACACTAGCTCTATAATGTCATTAATTCATTGATGAGTTCAATAAAGATAAATGAAAATCACATAAAAGATCTTCACAACATAAACATTTATATATTGTATGAGCATCCAATTCGCTTGACATCCAATTCGTTAGTCCGCTGGACAGTAGGCTATCTACGACTAGGATGAAATACCCATCACTTTGGGCACCGTATCTTCAACCCCTGTCGAAGACTGAAGGGGTGGGGCTGCTCAAACGTTATGTTGCCGCCACCTGCTGGTTAGCTTCTTTTGAAGCTTCGTCCCTCCTCTTTTCTGCCGTTCAACTCACCAGCCCCCATCGCAAGAAGCAGACAAAATGTGCTGCATAGCCCTTTTTTATAAACAACAGTAGCCTATACTTATTTTGAGATGAATACATTAATTGAATGACTGAATGGAATTCGGGTCAGTAGGTCTATTGTTTTTCCTCAATTGTGCGATGAATAGCTACATTAAAAGAAAAATATATAGGCCTATTATACATGACATATATAAATTATCGAAATGAGGACAACCTCGGCTTTTAAATAAAAATGTAATTTAATATCTCCAAGAGACTTTCACCAGTAAACATCTGCCGGAACCCCATGTTGCTGAGCAGCAGACAGTCAGTGACTCACTGGTTGAGGTGTCATCCGTACCCTGACTGATAAAACCACCCAGGGGGCCCTCAGCCGAGACAAAGCTCAAGTGTTTTCTTTTAAATAGTATCGAAATAATTAATCGTAAAAGAGCCTCTAAATACGCTTTAAACTTCGGTTTGGTTCTCTACAGTGCATTGTAGTTTGACTGTAGGCCTCCAACAAACTGCTTAAGTAGGCTAAACTAAGACAGCTGTTTTAAACTCTCAAGCTGTTGGCACTAGCTACTGTGCAAGTTATTTGAATAGTTTCCATATAGAAAATACTGTCATGATAAGACGCCTCTGTCACTTATTTTGTCACATGTTTTATCAAACGAATAAATTCTAGTGTTCTTTCTAATGGTCACATGAACGGTCCACGGGAGGTAAGTCTAACAAAATTAGTATGCAAAGAACCTGCCCTCGCGAGGCCTATAATTTCCTTGCAAATGATTTCCGTTTTTAACATGAAACAAAACAAGACAATACCATTTCCAGCGTGAGCGCGGGAGTGTGCGTGTGTGCAACCTCCCAACAGAAGCTGCATTTAAATAACTTAACCCGCGCCAGCAGGTGGGAGAAATGAAATAAGGTAAAAATGCAGAGTGGAAAGAATCTACACTCCGCATCTTTGATATTTAGTTGATTGAGTTTGGCACTTTGCCCCAACGGTGCGGATGGAGGACAGAGGACCATAGTGAGCACTCGGTTTGAGAAGCTTGCATTTGCTCTTTAGCCTACATTATGTGCAGCGGGCAAGCTGGCTGCGACATGCTGTGCCATCTTTTTCAAGAGTTAACTTAATTAAACATATAGGCACTCCGCCGAGGACTGTTTTCGTAGAGGGACTGGACTCGGCCAATTTGACTTTCATCATACAGATGGAAGGTTTGTTCATCACTGTCAGTAGGCCTATACTCCACCCCATTGCAGTGTCGAATAAACATATATCAATGGGCCTTTAAAGTAAACAAAGATGTGTAGCTATTGTCGATCCCTACAATATCAACAACAATAATAATGATAATAATAATCATCTTCATAATTAAAAGAACAACAACAAGAATCATTGTATTCTTACTGACACACAATATTTCGCTTTTTCTGTTCAGGCGCTTTATAGGGCTGAGACTGTAGCCTTGGTGATTTTACTCAAACTCACTAGTTCCGCTAGCCATTTTCTTAATTAGATAAGATAGGCTATTTTACATAGGCTATAATTAACAAAGATAAGCTATCATATAACGGAGGGAATGTATGTCTGCCGAAGTGCAAGAGTGCATTTATTCCATGAGTCTATGAATGTTAATTGCACTATTTCCGAAACATAAATACTAACATAAATCACTACTCTATACAACAATATTATGCCTGTACTTTTATGTCCCCCTACGTGGTCTGCAGTAGCTCCACATCACTATAAATCATCTGCATACTTCCCTTGAGCTTCCTGCACTGTTGCGAAGATTGGGTACCCGTGGATTTTCCACAGTCATCCCTGCTTCTTTTTAGCGACCGTTTAATGGTATTACTTTTAACGTATGTAAAAGATGAACATTTTCAGAGTAAACTCACAGTTTTGTATGTTAATCAAAATTTGCTTTGGATTTTATTTTGGTTACACAGGCCTATTTTGGCAACGTTTTTCATGTCATTATAATTGTATAGGTCATATAGTTCGAGAAGATTGTGTCAATGTATTTGTATTTAGCAGACTGTTTAAAACAGACACTGCCATGTTTTAAACATAATCATAATGATAACAATAGTCATAGGGGGGGAAATCGTATCTTATTATTCGTTTTTTTCGTCGTATTGTTATTGGTGGTGTAATTGCTTTCAGTTGAAATTAGATTATCATTAAGAGTTACGTTATTAACATTAACTGTCATAGAGTTACAAGCATGATTTGACAAGCTGTCAAAATATTGAACTAACATGCTGAACAGCGTGTGAACTTTGATGAACATAAGCGAAGCAAGGTGTCAATAATCACGTTGACTAGTATCAACATAATGTCCAACTAAATGACCTGACTTTCACCAGTCAGTCAAGGACTTGAAATGTATTCCCAAATTACCATTATAGTCCACAACAGCATTTAGAAAAGGTATCAAGCTAAATTCTAGAACTATACACTCAGAAAATCAAAATGGTGCTTGGAAGCTTTACCATTTAATTTGATAACTAAAAGATCATTTGCAGAAATGAACTAATGGCATATTTATTGCTGTCAGTTTGTCAAATGTATTAATGGTGATGGACAAAGTTGACACTAGTCCAATGTTGGGTTGTCCTTCCAGCTCTGGCTTCAGGCAAATATATATACATAGTTTTTCAAGCTTGTGTTTTTCTGTGTCTCCCTTCTTTAAAATATGATGGGAATGTGTATGGGCCATTACATGTCATAATAATAAATGCTATTAAAATATTTGTCATACAGCAGGGGGGTATGTCAATCTAAAAGTATGTACAGTAAGCAGCTGTAAGACATTGGCTAACTTTATTTGGCCATTAGTTATTGTCTTGACTTTGTCAAGCTTTATAAGAAACAAATGTTGTAATGATTGCACAATGCAGTTCTAAATTGTAACTCAAAACGAATCGCCTGGGTGTATCTCTATGTCCCTAAAATGACTGATAGGAAAAAACATGTGTATGGGAAAGGTACAACAAAAGGTACAACAAAATGTTTGTATGAAACTGTCTTGAAATAATGGTCCTATATGGTCAACGGAAGGCCTAAAGCAATGTAAATATATAGTTGATCTGTCAGAGAGCCAGAGCAACATACAAAGCAACATCCTAATCTTGTTCACAGCACTTTTAATATAACTGTTAAATAAACACAAACATATTTTTTCGAAATTAAAGCAAGAGTGATGTATATAAATATAACATGTTACTCTAATATGTTATATACACCAAGTCAGTCCAGTCAATACTAGAGGGAGGGCCCGCTACTTCTTTGGTGTGTGTGAATGTCTCAGTGTGTCTGTGTTATAACCTCCATCAGGGTGTCATATTTCCTCTTCCCTCATCTGTCCCAGCATGGGAGCCTTAATATGCACATCTCTGTACCGCCACGCTCACACTAAATGGCCACATTTGCACATCTCCTTCGCCACTCTCGTCCAATCCACTAGCTCTGTTAATGCCAGTTAATTTCACCCCCAAATAAAGCTTTGGCAAATCATTCTTCCAAAGTGCTACATCATTTATTGTAAGGACTTTAGTGAACTTCTTTGAAAAATTAATGCCTTTAATTTTGGTTGATGGCAACATCAGTGCAGCTCTGTAAATTGCACTTTAATGAGATTTTGCTACAGGGGATAATCTGCTACTGACAGAAAAACATCTTGAAAACATCTGTAGACCTATGATTTCACTCTGACGATGATACCCCCCATATGTTTCTGAGTGAAGGGGATGGAGAGAAAAATGGTCACTCTAAAAGTGCTGTATGACTTTTTATCCTAATAGTTAGTACAAAACTGACTTTACTAGCACAGAACCTTTTATTTTTGTAGTTTTAGGTAGACCCGTAGAATACTAGTCAGAAAGGTCACAACATAAAAAGAAGCACATGATGATGTACTGTAAGCCCAACCTGGGGCCTGCAAGGGTCATTATGTCCAAGTGCCTGAATGCTTAATGAAGCCTAGGCTAAACCTATGGAGATGGAAAACACCCTCGTTATTACCTGTGTTTTCTAAGGCAGAGGCTACAAAGAGCTGATCAAGCGATTTAAGCAACTGCACGAGTTACAAAGCACCATGTGCAGTTACGCCTGTGCATGCATTTTGCACATCCTGGATGATACAGTATAGCATAGGAAAAAGTATTTATCTATCTATATACAGTATATAACAATTAATAGCTTTATCTTTATATATGTAATCCTTCATATGGTTTCCAAAGCACAGGTTTGATCTGTTACTGAAGACTAATGCAAAATACAAACCTAACACTTCCATCCAGATATTTATCCCGTACCATCAAATACTGACTGAATCAACCAAAGCCAGAGCATTCCCCCCGATCAACCAATCCAAGCTCTCAAAGTGCTGTGGCGAAGATCGCCTCCCCAAGGGTGTCTGGGCACACTCCCACATCCTTGTAAGCTTTCCAGGGAAAGAACAGACTTGGAAGTCATCCAGTAAAAATAGAGTGTACCGTCTGCAGCCCAAGTCCCAGCCAAGTCAAGCCAAAGGCCCTCAAATTAGAGCTGACACATCAAATCCCATCATTTTACTTTTTATGTATGTGTGAGAGCGTCACCTGATACTTTTACAATGCTTCAAAACGTATCTTGCCATCCATCTTTCTTTTCTCCAAACTGTTATTTTAAACAGTCACACCAACACTGAAACCCAATCATCCAATCTCCAGTTTGAGCGTAAAGGGTTAATATGCAATGTGGAATGTGTTTCATTACTGTTTTACAGATGTTTCTAACACTTTGACCTGGTATGTGTTGCACTTTATTGATTTCCACTCTTTATGTTTATCTTTTTCTTTCCTTAAATGTTTTGTCTTGTTTGCCACTGCCATCACAGAAATTATTGATGGTCTCTAATAAATACAAGGCAGGTGTGGCGGGAAATTAATGTTCCCCTCAACAGATTTGACACTGGATGCAGAGGTACACTATGCAGTTTCATTGTATTTGATTTGGTCCAGCCATTGAAATTCCAGACATTTATTGTCCCATCCTTATTCTATGTTAGGAAAACTTAATGTCTTCCATATGCCACCCCGTAACCCTGTAGCAAAGGAAGACATGTTTCCAAATGCCCCACGGTGAAAGTTTGTCTGTTATTGAAACCAGTTCCTCTCTCTCTTAATCCATATTGCACAGCTGGGTAACAAAGCAACCAATAAATCTTTAATAGTGAATAACACAGACACCCCTTGTCTTAGAAACAGATTTTAACAGTACATTGTTAAATTAAGTTCTGGTTCTAGTTCTGGGGTGGGTCTTATCTGGGTGTGGGACTGGATCTTGGTTTGGTTCTGGGTCATAGGATTCCCACCGATTAGGTTTTGTTTTGAATAACCTTTATTCTTCTTCGATTTCCACTGAGAGTGACATGTCAAGTCAACCCACTGATCGGTGCCATGACCAATGCCAAGTCGAGATCATGCTCTCAGCAAGGGCCTGGATCTTCAATAGTACAAGCAGACACCTCTCATCTGGCGGTGCCATAGCTGCGCTGTCAGGATGGCAGCACATGTCACAGCCAGGCACGTCATGCCAAACCCTTGCTAGAGACCCAGGCCAGCCAACAAGAACATCAATCTGCCCCCCCATACCTACCTGGTTACCATCCTCACCACCAACACTCCACCTCTGTTAAATGTACTCAGCTTTGCTGGCCAGAAAGGAGAGGGGAAGAAAAACAGAAAAGGGGGGGGCAAAGACTAAAAGAGTAGTACAGGAATTAAGAAACAAAGGGGCAAGGAAAAGAAAGAGAGAAGAGAGCGAGGGAGATGGGGAGAAATAAAAAAGGAAATCATGGACCAACACCACCTATCCCTCTGTCTTTCTCTCGCACATACACATTCTCTCTCTCACTCTCTCGCATGGGTCCCCTTGACACTGGCTCTCCAGGGATTAGCCATATTGGCAATCAGCACCACACCCGGGTCAATTTCACCAGCAAGTGGCCGGGCCAAACAACACGAAAAAAAATCTGTTGCAACTGTGATCCGCCGTCACCCCAGCATCAACAGCTCATGACATCATCCTGGCACAATGTCTGTCATAAACAAACCTTTGCCCTGTAAAGCATATTTGCCCTATGCATTATTTAAAATGGACGAAGAGAAAGGTTTACAAGAGTAAGTCATTAAATATTTGATCATATGAAGGTTTATTTCTGACAAGCAACACAGGCAAGCCATTGTCTTATTTCTTTTCTCCAGCCATTGCTCTGGCTGAGAGTAAAATCCTGCAGGGCCAAATTAGCTGTAGAGTCTAGCTATCCACACAGGCCCCACAGACTAATGAAAAGCCCAGAGGATATTTGTAGGGTCACACTAAGGAGGTGGTGTGGGATGTTGAGTGAAAATTGAGCATTCAGCAGGATACCATTTTAAAGCAACTAAATACTTCAGGCCATGCTTCCGGGGAACAGTCACTGGAATAGGACTGCAATGACTTTGGTTCAACAATGAGATGATTATTCACAGACAATCTACATTTGCAACTGAGGAATTGTTACTGTTTGTCTTACCCTGCAGCAATTGGTGAAATATACATTTTAGGGAACTTGCAGTGGCTCTAAAGAACGAGAACTCAAATTTAACAACATGGCACTGTTTCTATAGTCTAAGAACTTTAAGGCCCCAGAGTTACAAACTGCTTAGTCTCTGTGTCTGTGTGTCCTAGTCCATGCACAACACAGCACAAGGTTTTGTAAACTACATTTTGACTCTTCACTTTGGCAACCACCGACAAATACTTATTTTACAAGTTTGCTATTGGTATTAAGTGATTCCAACTGTTTTCCCAATGTGGCGTATAATGGAATTAATAACATTGACTGTGCATTTGCTGGAAATTCCCATAAGCCTTTGCGTTTTTTATTGCTCTGTGCAGTAGTATAAAGTAATGTGCAAGGATGAGTTACTATCTGGGAGAATTTAATGAATTTCAGGTCCCAGATATGATATTTTGCTCGATCCATCTTCAATATCTGTGAAAATATGCCTGCAATGCAGTTTCTCTCACTGAACTTAACACTTTCAAGCTAGGAAGGTACATACAAAAATATTTTTACATTTTCCTCCTAATGTTTTACTGGATGTGTCAGCCTTTCTTGAATGGCAAAATTACACAATACTTTCATATCTGTAAAGGTATTGTTCCTATATCCATTTTATAGATAAAAGGAAGCTACAATTATGGCTACAGCTATCTGTTTCCTTGATGAATTCTTCTTCCTTTCTGTTGTTTGATAAATAAGGAAATACGTCAAACCGTGCCTTATGTACGGTAATTAAAGTGAAAAATACAGTCACAATGCAAATCCTTAATTGGACTCCAAGAGAGATATTGAGAATTTATCTTCAATAATAGGAGATGACTGGGGACAGAAAAACAAAGCATGTTGAAATGTGGCCCAGGAAATTCAATTAATCACAACACAGAAAACAACCAATTTAGCAAAGCTCATTCAGGGAATCGCTTGGCCCAGGTAATGCACTTTTAATCATCTTGCTGCAGCATTAGCCGTCTCATAACATAACAGCAAAATAAAGAAGAGGCATCTCAGTCGAGGAGGGTAATGTTTCTCTGGGTGTTGCAAACATTCTTTAGTTTTAATAGGGCACAATTAATGGCATGATACCGTGCTCTAATGACATACAGTACATAGATGCAAACATGTAAAGAACATTTTGCATTGATAAAATCATCCAAATACAGTATGAGTACGGCTTTGGACATTATCAGAGGTTAGCTTCACTTCATTTTGATTTAGTTTCAAACAACCTCTGCTAATCATAAATTGTTGAAGAAGAAAAAAACATTACGTGGTAAAAGAGCATTCAGAAGTAGAGCCCCTAGATACACTTTTCTTTATAGACCCAACACTATTTGATTTGCTTTGATATTCACAATAATCATTACTTGCGCAAGTTGGATATGTGCTCTTGTTGAGGCTCCTTCCCCCTTCAAAGTAAAAAAGTTTTCTTGTGTTTACCTCTGTCTCATTAAGTATCGCCAATACAGCGCCATCTGTGAACTACTCCAAACACACCTGCTTCACCCTGAGCTTGTAATGGCTTTTCTCTATGTGCACGGGGGTCTGTCATAGCTCCAGGAGATCAGGGCTGTTACAGAACTATCATTCTAACATCATCTAACAGACGCAAAGTACCTTCTTTCTACTCTGTTCGCATAATCATGGATATGGTAAAACGTTCAAAAACGATCAGTTTACTGTCTTGGAAGAGACACCAGAAGGGTTATGAAATCACTTTTATGTGTTGAGTTTAATGCCGGTAATTTGGTAGAGATGACAGGCAGATTCAGTAGCTTTGTTTGAAGGCTTTACTGCTCACTGCTCATACTGAGAAAAACAATATATGAATATTTAACTCTCCCATTACAACATAACCATACCAATATAGTTGCACCATACACTATATATTAATTGACTGTTTGACTAATCTCAATTTAGATACATTTATAAACTTAAAACAACTGTTTGAATGAAACTCATGTGAAAGAATTACCTCTTTTTGATTCATTTTTGCAAGCACCCTTTGGACTTTTTGAATTTGTGGCAGCTATGTTTCTGCTCATGAGAGAAGAGTGGAGTGTTGTGGTCAGTCTGAGGTATGGTCAGCAGACCTTGCCCTGC
Source organism: Mallotus villosus (assembly GCA_903064625.1). NCBI lineage: Eukaryota > Metazoa > Chordata > Actinopteri > Osmeriformes > Salangidae > Mallotus > Mallotus villosus. Next base: position 101,620 of record CAEFZP010002128.1, read on the forward strand.
TCAACCAATGTATCTGTTTCCAAAGGGAGTCTGACCACAGGCCTTAGTCATACCCTGCTGGGGACCTCTGAAATCAGAGCCCCTTGAAGTGGACGTCTGCCTGTGTCAGCCTCCACCACCACCACCCTCCATCCCTCCCCCGGAAACTGCTTTCAGCTATGAGGAACACCAAATGTGGCCCCTGTCAGACACAAACATTTCGGACACAGCCTGGTCAGGTCTGTGCGGTCCTCCCCCCACCTACACCCCCAACAAGACAACCATCGCTGTCCACCACCACCACTTCACAACCTCAACCCTGAGACCAGGGAGCAAGACCACCCTGGGCTGGTCAGCAACCCCTGCTTACACCTGCCATAAAACTTAAAAGCTACAGTCTCATCCCCCTGGGTCTTTGAAGTGTTCAAAGCATAGCTGAGTGACCTTTGATGCAACTCTGGACACAACACATGTTCTCGCCCATGTATAAACGCAAGCCCCCTTTTTTCGGCAGACAAGACTGGATTGTTTACCTACATGTGTAAGACCCTGTGGATAGCGACCATGCATGGAGCCTGACCATTCCCAATGGTGAAGGCCCCTATGGTGGGAAAGAGACAGGGGCAAGAACTGGGTATTGCTTTTCAAACTGACAGCTCCCACTGACCTACCATGTGTGCATCCCTCCACTGACTCAAACCTTTATTTTTTTTGTTCCTTCCAACTTTCCAAAGATTCAGTTGTATGTATTCAGTTGACCAGATATTTCTTCATGGCATTTTGGATACTGTTATTCCATGCTGCCTTCCAACAATGAGTACAGTAACTCAATTTAGTTGAATTAGCTATCACCAAAGCATTGCATTCTCTGGGCACACATCATTCACTAATCCTTTCCTCCCAGTATTTACTGTACACTACAAAATTAATGTTTTTATGTGAAACTATTTATTTGACAGAACAGCAGCTCAAAGTAACACGGGAGCAATCTGTTCCACATGTATAGTACTTGTCATGGTTGTGTAAATTGGGGATATCTCGTTGTTATGATCAGTGACCTATGCACTTTTGTAAAGCTCTCTTGGAAGTCGCTTTGGATAAAAGCGTCTGCTAAATGAATAAATGTAAATGTAAATGTCAAGCAAAGTAAACTGATATAAAGCCAGATATAGGTTTGACAATGTTGTTGTCTGAGTTACATTCAGAAGGGACTGCAGTCAATTGTTTTAATACAAACAGCAGTTCAATAGCTCCAAAGTGTTGAGAACAAACAAAACACAATTCTATCATGAAAAAATACAAATGAATTCAGGTATAATTAAAAGCCTATGCAAGTACAAACAATCTTCTTGCCAGTTGTTTTTTGACCTACATTAGAACCAAATCAAACAGCATAATCTGTCCTGTGTCTTTATTCTGCATAGTCTAAGTTTGCTAAGTATAGATTGAGAAACCAAGCATATATTGCTAGTAGTGGCCTTTGGGTGACTGCATGGCTCAGACAAATGTTGACAGGGATGAAACAGTCTCACTGTCTGGTGTCAGCACTGTGACCTATGGAATGTACCGTCAAAGAGAATTCTTGGGACAAGTACATTTCTCAGAGGACTCCAGTCCCCTACCCACTATGCTGTTTTCAGTCTTTTTTTATAATCAAATCCTACACCCTTCAGTGTTCTGCATTGAGGAGAGTGTTCAGCCTTAAAAAATGATTTTACTGATTGTTATTTTGATTTAATTCAGTCAATGTTGATTTGATGTTCACATTACACGGCCACACAAATCATTTTATAAATAATATCCCTTTTCATTAGAGCAATGGGGACAAGGTCTCACAAAATGTCAATCTTGTGACAGTTTTCATAATGCTGATGCCCTAAACATGTCCCAAATGGATAACCGTAAAGGCAGACCACCATTTTATGTAAGTAACCTATAAAGGATGCTCTTGTTAGACCCCCAGAGCATCAGACCTGGTCAACACCAGCACCAGGGATGTGTCATAACACAAACACTGACACAATACCAGAACAGTATGGGCGAGAAGTAGTCAAGTATGGCTGTCAACACCTACATGTCAGCTGGTTTGACAGGCCCTTTAAAAGCCTGATGGGCATAAATCAGGAGGTTGTTCTGAAACAACAGGGTCAAATTCTGCCCCTGTCGAGTGCCTACCCACATACAACCGGCATGGGGCTACCCTTGGGCACTACTGGATACCCACACAAAGGGCACATCCATTTTCATTTCAATAAATTCAGAATGGGATTACATTACACATCCTTGTAGTTTTGACACTGTGTGCAGTGAGATCTTATCCAAATGTCTTCTATTGACCTGGCATTGATAAAGAAAAGAGGACAATCCAAACTTCAAACAGAAGCATGAGGAAAATGAGGGGATGTGGCTTTCTGTTGGGATGAGATCAATATATATTCAACAGAATATCAATGACCTAATTTGTGTGCACTGAAAATTGAGATGAGAATAAGATGAGAGATGAGAATGAAAAAGAACCTCCTGAATTTGATCAACTAGTAGATTTAGAAATACTTTGTGTTTTAGCGCAACTCAAGTAACATTTGATTCTTTCTTAATTAAAGTAGTATTAGTAACTGTACATCTAGCCAACCATGTTCAAATAGGTACAAATAGGGTAAATGAATTGACTGAAAATGTGTCAGTATTCGGGCAAAGAAGCTGAGCAGGAATGTGTTGCATTAATAATAACATACAACAAATAACATTGTGAAATGTTTTAAAGCCTTCCAGTCACTTCATTTGGCAGCGAAATTGAACCACAAGAAGAAAACTTCCGCTCCCTCTCTAAATCTTAGGACCTAGTCACATTCTTTCAGCATTTCCAATCCTTTCACTGCATTGAACCGGGTGCAGAGGCTTTGTGTTTGCCAGACCTAACTGTGTCCACTACTCCCACTCCTTTCAATGGGAGGTAAGAAGAGGGGTAAGGGCTGGAACGACAGTGTTACCCATGCAAGCAGAACATCCCTCTCTTTTTGTGCAGTGGGTTGACAAGGTGGCAGCGGGGAGGATGTGGTCAGTCTACTCAAATATAATAGAGGGTTGGGCAGCTGCCTTTGGCCCAACAAAAGGCGTAGTCTTCTATTTGTCCTGTTTGCTTAGTTTTGTTTCTGAGGAAACGTATGTCTTATGCACATGCTTGTCAATCTACCTCAATGGACGTAAGGTTAAATGCACATATAATTGAGTTATTTCAACCATCAGATTGTATTGCGTTTAATATTATATTAAGGATGTCTAAAGTTTTGTAGTTGTAGGTTGATATACTCAAACAGGCTAATTTTGGGTTTGGGGCATGTAGCTTGTAATATTTCCATATATTTTAAACATATCATGTATATTATTATATATTTTGAATGAAAGGCAACCTAAATACAAAATTATGAAGTCACATTATTTGAAAGAAAAAATAATGTCACATATATTCTTTGGAAACATGATCCCTTTGCCTTTGCAACAACTCAGCGTTCATAAAAACAATTTGTATTATTTTATTCTTAGATTACGCTTTCTAGACCTTTGCTTTGTGCATGCCACTTCCTACAGAGGAGTGCAAAGTCTTTCCAAGTAGGCCTACTTAAAAGTCAACATCGTCTATCTTTATTTCACATATAGCTCCCAAGAGCCTGTCTTTGATCTCTTTGAATTATTTTCTTTTTCAACGCAGGATCTGTTATGCACTAAAATTCTTTGCTTTTCCATAGAAACGTGTCCTTTCCGTTGGGATATTGATGTTTTCTTCCTCCCAGGGGTGATGATATGGTGAATCAGAATTTAAAAGCCATGCACAATGCCTGTATTCATGGTTGTTTTTTCGTCTTTGTTTGGTTTTGTCTTGATGTTCAAGCTCTCCATTTCTCAAATGAATGCAAATATTGTTTATTCTGCTGATGTCCGCGCTCCAGTCATTTCAGTAGCTTTTCAACGATTAAACTCTTTGTTGAAGCAGCAGGTTGCACCACCATGGCGTTTTACTGTAGTGTGCTAGACCAAAGACTATAGTGAGGGCTGTAAAGAGTATCTCTCTCACACACACAAGCACACACATACACACACATACACTTTGTCTCTGTCTCTCTCATTCACTCTGTGTCTGTCTCTCACTCCCTCTCACTAACGCTTTCTCTCTCTCTTTTTCTCTCTCTCTCTCTCTCTCTTTCTCTCTCTCCCTCTCTCTCTTTCTCTGTGGGTGTGTGTTTGTTTAGATATGCCTATATTATATTTAGTTTTACATGTAATGCACCTGTCAAGTCTTCATTTTATTCAGATGTGCGACTCTAGGCATTTCCCAACATTTACCCCATGAAACATTTGGGAAAATTCATATAGACAGGGTATTAAATCGACACCAAGACTGTTTTCAGCATCCCCTCCCTTCTCTTTGCCACGCTGACATGTCTGATAGACCAGACTTTCTCTCTGCATTGTCATCTTGTCATCTCAACAATGTACATCTTCGGGACACCAATTTGGGAGGCCTTTGATCTGCTGACTGAAAAGAACAAAGTTATGTAGAGAAGTCAGCTATTGTGTAGAACTTTATTTGATTTTTCTTTATTAGTCAAAATTGTGGAACACCAGATAATTGATGAATCATATCATCTGGGCTCTGATATTCCCATGCGTAATGTTTGCTTGAAGCGTTTATTGCCTGCTGAATTAGTTTTTGAATATAGACTTTAGCATTAAATAGCATTTTGGATTATACACAAGATCGTAGTCCATTGCAACCATCCTTGCAATTTCTTAAATATTGATGACATTACATTCACAACTGCCAAATGAATATGAAATTCCACACATTCTTTAATCCCCTCATGACCTGGATTATATAGTACTCTGACCTAAACGTTAATTCTAAGATCCTGCTCACAAGTGCCTGGTGTCAACTTTCATGACTCTCTGTTTGAAATACTGGCGCAATCATCAGGTTTCTTTCCCCCTTCTTGCTTCTACCCCATCCTCTCTGTCGTATATCTCTTCTGATTTTCCACATAAAGATCGAATTAACACACTTAAGTCCTTCTCAATACCAGGTGCTGTTTTATCACAACAGGATTCTTATTTCTGTCTACTTTATTTTCACTGATTTGCAGGATATTGGCATCATTGTTTCACACATGTTGACATGACGTTCTTGAGATACCTAAAGCAAAAAACTGGAGTGCTAAATTTATTTTTGTGTTATGCCATTGAAAAGCCCTCTGTATAACTGCAAGTTTTAAGTTTGATACAGTTCAGCCTACAGTTTATATTTGGTGTATTCCTGAAGTCTACATATGTGTAAGATATTGCAATTGCAATTCAATACATTACACACTATCATGAAGCGAACTCAATTCACGTTTGGTCTTATCGATAAATTAATAACATATACAACACCATAATGTAAGTTGTATTTTTCTCTAAGGAAACTGAATCATATTTGGTCACTCTAATAATGAAAAAACCTTTTGGAACCACATATGGATGGTGGCAACGTTATCTCATTTGAATCATCCAAATGTAGTTTTTAAAGTCACAAAGTAATTTCAAGACACCCTTTCTTCTCTGTTTATAGAAAACTGTGACGAGTCGAGACACATTTACAAACACCTATGAGCTATTCAAATCATCGGCATTCTTGTCTCACTGCGAACATCCATCTGCTGAATGAGAAGTTTCACGGCAGCGCATGTCCCTTACAAAAGACGATTGTGATTTAGACAAACATTGGGGAAAACATAAAGGCAAAGGTCAAGTCCTCTTTCAGTTCAAGTGTGCGCTGATTTACCTACAAGTCAATGGGGCAGCTTGTTACGCCTTCCTATTTTGAGGAGTACGGGCGTATTGGGGAGACAAGAAGCATCTTTAGTGTTTATGTAGCATGGGCTTCTTTTCCACATGGTCCTGCTGTACTAAAATATGCAGTATAGACTCATTCTTCACGTGAAAGGTTCTTACAAATACAATACAGCCACCACATCATTTTGCTTCCCGTGGAATCCCCTTCAATAGAGATGTTCGACAAATTACATTTGACTTTTTATAGGTCTTTTTTTTATTTTTTTTACATATAGGGCGCTTACAGGCATTCCCTTCCACAACAACATCAACCCCATACATTAAATGAAACTTGCAGTGTCATAAAACTATGACTACCACTATGTAGGCCTACTGATTAGAGCAAATTGATATATAGGTCCATGTCATGTTAACTTTAGGCTATAGCTACGTTTGTCCTTTATTCCTTTAAAGTTAATTATGTCAAGAACACATAAGGATTAGACGAACAAGTAGTGTTAATTGCGCACCAGGTATAACGAGCAGGTCTAATCTTGCTTCCCCCTCTTTCTATTGAGTTTTTGTGGGCCTAATGAGTGGCAGGTAGAGCTGCTTCCTGCTTTCACACGTGCAAAAAATAGGCCTTTCACTGCTTGCAGTCCTGGACCCTAGCTGGGCACGGGAAACAATTGATTTTAAGCATAAAGTTAATTATGCCTAGAAATTAGACAGGCTCACGCTAGATAAGGACTTGGAGGTTATCGCAGCATGATTTCCTGACAGGTCTCACGCTCTCACATGTCAAGACTGCATGAGTGTTTTAATACGGTTTATGCTCATGTGTTGCCTAATAAGTAGAGGTAAAACATTACTTACCTTGCCTCGTGTCTTCAAATTTTCTGACACATTTCAAACGTTTTTTTCTACGCTATATGCTTCAAGATTAATCGGAAACTATCTTCGCATTTATCCTGCCTTAACACCATTCCGAGGGAAATAAAGGACAAAATCCCTGAGTATTCCTTCATCCTTGTCTGAGTAGTTTTCTTGGCTACACAAAGAGTATTATGAAAATAGCCTAAGCCCAAAGAATGTCACAGTGGTCGGTTTCTTATTGAAATCTTTCTTCACACTAAGAAAAAAAAATCACGTTTCTTTTGCTGAAATAGCTCCTGAACATAATGGATAAGCCTGAAAATAAAAACATTTTATTTAGTCAATAACTATAATTATTGAGATATCTTTACGTTGCATCAGTAGGCTACACATTTTTTATTTATATTTTAGGTTTTTGTTAATTGTTATCTTACAGTGAAATAGAGTAGGTCTACTTCAGTCCATAGTAGTTTATAAATACTAATGGGACACAATATTGAGTGCAAATTGACGCTTAATGTTTCCATACATTTTATGATATATATTTTCAATTACGTTTTTACTTTACTGCTAAAATTAAGAACTGTGTCTTTAAAACATTTCTTATCAAGGTGTCTAAGGCAAATAAATAAGATTATAAATGTCCCGAGTGCTCAAACATAAAATGGGTTATTAATCCAATATTTGAGTTGAAAGGGTAACTTAGAATCTATTAACAGGCGTTGAATTTATGAACTGCTTTGTTTCACTACAGTCAAATCAAAATGATTGACAAAGTAATAAACGCTACATGCTGCTGTATCTGATTATGGAGTATTTGCATTGTGCCATCGAGGAGAATATGACAACCATGACACATTTGGGATTTGAACTGTCAAATAAAGAGTCTCCAAGGATCGATTGCGTTGGTGACGTTTCTGAACATCCAAAGAAGATGTTAGGAATTTACTAAAATACCTATTTACTGCGTCTGCGGTCCAAATAGCCTACATATTATTAAGCTATACATATACACACATTTTTAATCAAAACAAAAAAAAGGTATTTGAGACTTTTCAAATATAAGCGCTAATGGGGAACTTTAGTTAAAGACGTGTGTAGGCACGCGACACGTCGGTCCAGAAGAAAGAGAAGAATGCTTGAGCGGAATGAACTGTAGTTCAAGGACACTTTACTCAATGATGATTAAGATTGACCCCTCCCCCTCCCCTTACCCCCACCCATAATCTTCCAACTTTTTCTTTCCTCCATTTCCCTTAAATCTGGCATTAATGTCGAACAAGTGGCTGATGCTGACATAGTCGAGGCCTCATCTCCAACAATCCAACACGAGTCTGATGTTCTGTTTGGTTATTTAGATGTGTGCTGCACTTGTAGGCTACATCCTCCACTTAAATTTAAGCAATTGACGTCAAACAATTTCCAAATGCAAACATGTCAGTTGACTTTGCGCAGACTACACCATTAAGTTATGGCTCCGCATAATGCCAAAAACCTTCACACATACCCTTCACACATAAAACCTTTGGGTAATTTATTTCGCATTGGGAGTCCACCTTTACTACGTGATTGTATCATTATGACAGTGAAGTGACATATATGCAATAATGGTTAATTGTGCGTGATAGAGGAAGGGTAACAAACTTAACAAAGATATGTCAGAAAGAAATAGCATGGCTATGTCTTCATTAGCATGATCTCCAAGGACCGCCAACATTTCATTAATTTGTAATTTATAAACGTTTGACAAATATCCGAATATGTAAATATCAGAGGCGTAATGTGTTTTCTGCGGGAGATGGAGAAATGACCCAAAGTCTTTGATGCTGGTACAGTGATCACGAGAATCATATCTTTTCTCAAACTGTGCTCCCACTATTTGCGACATATTTCTCGGCTGACGTGTGAAATAGTGCAGATAAACCATTGATTCATAATGTTTCGCATTTGCATTTGCACATACACAATATTCTACACATTACTTTGATTCATGATGATAGGCCTACTGTCTCCTTTCTGGATTGTGTAACCTCACTTTTGCATCACTGTAAGCTGCACCAGTGGGAGGGTCCCTAGAACTAAAACGGTACATTTCTGGATGGTTTATATATATTTTTCCCCAGTGGTTCAGAAACAACCAGTCAATCATAATAAATATATTAATAGACTTGTATTATTATGACTGTACCAATAAGCACAACAAATACTTATTTATATATTTGTAAATAACTATTTAAATTAGTTTATGTTATGATTTCGGTGCGGCTCTGTAGCCTATGTACAAGCCTAAAACGAAAAAAAGGCTGTTAACGACATAGCTTGCATGTGCAGTCTACCTGAGACCAGTTTTACAAGCTTGAAGCATGCTTGAAAACAGCCAAGCAAGGCAGCCTGCATCAATCAGTGCCCACGGTCCTTAAGTGTTGAGCATATCCTATTTCTACCACTGATAATGATGTTATACCCGGCACCCATCTATGTTTCTGGGTATAGGCAACCAAGGAAAACATAAGAAAATACAAACCCTCGTTTTGTAAAATAAATGAATACAACTATGATCTAAAAATGTTTAAGACTGAAGTTCACCCTTGGACCTTGGAGTGTTTGGATTATACTTTGAAAGGGAACTGGTTAGACAACCACTCAGAAACTTGGTACACTTTTACAGTTTGCAATTGTATGGAAAAATATATAGGCGTTTTCTGTGGGGGAGGGGTGAGGTATTGAATTACAAAACCATGACGTTATTCTGCGTTTTGCTCTTCTATATCACGTTCGCTCAAACACAAACACACACAGACAGCCACGCACACAAACCTCTTCCAAGCCATTATGACTGTAACAACAGTATGGATGACACAAGTGAAGATGAATGATGTCGTTGATAGGCTCCTAATCGCCAAAGGGCACGTTCTCAAATGTATAATTATGTGTTCTGGATGATGTATGGGCCACTGTTAGGGATTTGATAAGTTTAGTATGAGTATAGTTTTCATTATCATTCCATTGTTTTCATTAGGCCTACTGCCATACCTATATTTTGTTGTAGGCTACGAAACATGAGTGCGTGAGATGGACAAAACCACTTGACACTGAAAGCCTAGCTTCCATATGTGGCCTATACTAACAAATGTGTGAGGAAAAAAAATAACGTTATCAAAAAGATGTCCATAGACTACCATTGATGCTGATAATTAAATTACAATCGCCACTTGTTAAGAAAATGCTTGTGGTGTTAAAGTTGAGCGCCTTGGCAGCCAACCAGTCTTTAATCGGCCTTCCCTTGTCGATGATGTATCTAATTGAAATGTAGATATCAGTTTAAAATTGATGTATTCCATCGTAACTTTTGGATGTAGGCTACTGTAGTCCAGTGAGGGATGTTGTGGGAGTTATCTCCCTTTTTTTAACAGTTGTAGGCCTACATTAATTTACACTACTGCACGAACACAAGTTCTCTATCTCTCTCTCACACACACACACGTACACAATCTTCAGTTATATCAATCAGATGAATGAGACAGAGTTAGGGTGATTTGTACGACAACATGTGTTTTAAAATCTAAATTGAGCACTGTTTACGAAAGAAGGCGCTTCCTCAATTTAAGCCCACGTGAAAACGAATTGTATAAATAGTTGCATGCTATAACCTTATGATGAATAGGTATTCCTTGTGGAAGACAGGGCCAATTGAAAAGAGAAATCGAAGATCAAAGAGAACAGAATAAGCATGGGTCGTTCGACTCATTCACACAGCTGCGTTGAGACTCAAGGCCAACAGGCGTATCTTACATTGAATGGGAGTTTCTATTCAAAGTGCAGGTGCGAGGAACTGTTGCACACTCTGGCACATTATGTCAAAGTTGTTAGAGATCCATGTTCGACGCACTAACTATGGGGGCTGATTCGCGTTCAAGGGAGTCTCAACGTTGCGCCGAGATCCTCGGACTGTGGAAATCCCAAAATGTTGTTGGAGATTCAAACAAGCCACCTAATGAAATCGACAAACTTGTCTTCGACTTTTCAAACTCAAGGGGTCATTTTCAATGAGACATCAAGCAATAGTTGTTTAGGGCTACTTTCACATACAAAGAAAAGACGGCAAAGGTGGCATGTTATGAAAGGTAATCGAAATAGCAACAAAAAAAAATGCATTTTACCCATAGTAGGCTATGTCTTCAGAGAGGCTTAAAATAGTTTTTGTAGGGCAAACAACTTCTCTCCATTCAATTGCCCCCTTAAAGCAAGCCATCCCAGAACTGCCTCAGATATGTGGCGTAATAACAATAAAAAGATAATACCAAAAAATAAAATCATGTGAAAATGAGATTGGAATCTATATCTTAACGCTTAGTGTTTCTGCATCACATGCATTGCATTTGTATCATTTACAATATTGGAAACTATTTGGGAATGGATAGGTTGGTTTAAATCTTCACCTCTCTCTCTTTTTTTAATGACGTTTTCTGGATATATTTACTTGTTTGGTATTGCACCTGTCTGGTGATTTTGCCTGCAAATTCCGGCCACTTCATGTCTTGTAATTATGACATGAAATGGAACATTGAATAGGGGGCAGAAATGCTTTTTACTCGCAGCCTGCTAATCCCCTATTAAAAGGGCTTTGTTCAATAATGCAGGACAGTTTCCGGAAGTAGGATTACCGCCTCCATTATTTTGCAAAGAAATGATATTTCACACTCAAACGAGTCTCAGACGCCATAGAAGTGAACCGAGGACAAGAAATTAAATGGATTCAGTTTCATTTGTAGCACAAGTCCAATAATCCTTTCTTGACATAATCGGTAATTAATGTGATGAATATGCATTTTAAGTGAAACAACCGTGCTGTCATTGGATTACAGAGCTTCTGTGTCCTGCCTAGTAGCCTACAATTGATACAGAAATCTTTCATTGCCTGCATGTTTCCATATTAACAAATCTTGCGTTCTTTTTAAGAAATCATATGTGTAATAGGCCCAAATGAGTTTTATTTGATAACATGTCAGCAGTATATACAAAGTACCAAGGGTTATTAAGTGAACATATTTTTTTTTGACTCCGTATAAGTGAATATGTTTTAAACATTTTAGGTGTTGGACTTACTGTCTGAATTCTCAATTTAAGGACAGGTGCTCTATTGCTGTACTGTCTGTTCATGCTGTTAAGCCTTATAAAAGAACAAGCGGAAAGAATTGGATCTTCACACACACACACACACACATACACCCCCCCCCCTCTCTCTCTCTCTCTCTCTCTCTCACACACACACACACACACACACACACACAGGGATGAAGCCTGCTTCTGCACACCAATAACAATGTCTACCAGTAGACCACAAGGGAATCTAAGGACAGAATTCAGTCATGCAACATCACTAAATAGTGGCTCAGAATCAGCTCTGCTACAAGCTACATTGGTTTTCATGAAAGGACAGTATAACAGCATCAAACACATTATCTTCTACCTTACATGATCATATATCATCAGATTACATAATTCCTGGCATCTGTTTGTTTACAAAACAGAACTACTTTATGCAGGTCAAAGATTAAATTAATCTTCAACATAAACATACACACATGTATGTATATGCATGAATAAACACAGGTACGCATACAGGTACGTTTCAGGGTGTTTGTTCTTTACTGTATTGTCAGGGGTTCATTAGAGGCTGGACTTTAACTAATGCCCTGAAGAAGTGGTGATGTGGTTGGTGACAGCAATCAACAGGGGATGACTGCAAACCAACATCTTTGTCAAAGTTGAGAAGGAGAGGCTGGTCAAGATGAAGGTATTTTACTGTAATGTAGTATACACCAACATTCAACAGGCGGCCCAAGGAAACTTCCTCTTTTTGTATCATCTTAACTACAGTCTATTACATCATCATCAAGTTAGGAAAGGTAATTACTAAATTAATAATTAATAAATTACTTTTAAATTAAATTAACATAGTGTTCTCTCTCTTTGTATATGTAGTAGACCTATAACGTATTTACATGTATACATTATCCTGTATGATTCTCTGTGCCTGCAATGTTTCTGAATGTGTGTTTGTGTGTATGTGGGTAAAAGAGAGAAAAAGAGTGTGTGTGTGTATGTGCGCGCGCCTAAGTGTGTGTACCTTTTCTAACTGTTGCGCATCTATGGGTTTTCGTTTTAAATAGAAATAGTTTTACACAGCCCTTGTTCCTTTTGACGACTGGAACTAAAAGCTTTGGACGGCTCAACAGAGAAGGGGCGACCAAATCGGTGACAAAAGAAGCTTTCCGTGTCATCAACGTCGTTTAGACAACATGGAGGAATCCTTCTGATATTAACTCCCACTTCAAAGCGATCTCGTTTCAATTGAGACCGGACTATCCTTTCCCCTATTTATCCACAAGAGCTGGTGCATGGAAGTATCAGCTTGTTTGGTTATTTTTGTAGTGTTTATTCTCCTTCTCTTTTCAGTGTGGTACTTTAACAGAGTAAACGGCAATACAAGCACCAAAGGACTAACTCTTAACATATAAGAATGGTGTAACCACTTGCTAGCTCAAGCCTATAACTCGTGCCATTGAATGCCAATTCCATGCTCTTTATTATAATTTTGAAATGCAGTTTCTTAATCAAAACTATTTTGTCTCAGTGCATTTGTCTTGGGCGTGCGAACTAATTAGCTAGTTTTACTGAACTAACCATAGGCCGTTGGTAGCCTACATTTTATATACGCTTGGGATTAATAATTATAATACAAAATATAGTAGTTGCCATAGACTATTAGGCTCGCCTACTTCTCTTACCGATGTTGTTTTAAAGTTGGTTACACGTTACCGATTTTGTAAACAGTCCTTGTCCCAAAAAATAATTTTTACGTCATAAAGCAGCCCAGCATTGTGAGAAACAACTTGTTATTTCGGCTCTTCTTTTGATTCTTGCAAAAAAAAAGAAAATGGTATGAAGGAAATAGATTACCGTTTCATACCCCATGGGAAGTAAATATTACATTCTTTTGAACAGGCTTTGAAGTCCACGGGCTTGGCCCCATATCATTCGAGTTTGACTCGGCTATTGGTATAGAAATCTTAATTCAGCATGAGGATTCACCGTTGTGAAGAAATGGCTCTTTGTACCAGAAGTTCTTTGAAGTCTAGATTAGAATATAGTGGGCCTTAACCCTTGTCCAAACCCATCGTATATATATGGAGATATGGTGCTCACACAAGAAAGACTTGCAACGAAAGTTATGTCTCTAGACCTTAATATGGTGTTGAAAATTGCATTTTAACAGCTCGAACTTTAGTTGTTATTTCATTTCAAGTTTGAAGTTACACTGACAAGAAAAGTATGCATTCAAGGAAGGCATTAGAAATGAGAAATGAGAAATGATGGCCTGAAGACACATTATCGTTGCCCAATCAAAACTGCCCCAAATCGTATCTTAAGTTATTAAGCACGTGTAGAAAATAGGTGTCCAACTTGCTTGACACCTGTTTATTAATTCGACAGCAAGGCAAATGTTTTGCCTCAAGTATTGTCTTTCAGACAATATGTGTTCAAATGTGTTCTTGATCCAAAAATGTTGTTGTATCATCCTTGTTTCATCATTGTTTTATCCTTAGCCTATGTCAATGGATTTTTGCTGAAGGGAACAATGGACAGAAATGTGTGACATGAATATGTCACAGAAAACATTTGATCGTACACCATTTATTCCAAATACCGACGAAAATTACAGGGCAATATGGTACACATTTCAAGTGTACACTGGATGAGAACACATAATAAAAAGGCATTGCTGACAAATTGTGACAATACAAAATACCCACCAAATGCCCACGTTGAATAAACATTTATGACTTTGTAGGTAATATCAAATAGAACATATGAAAACATTTCAATAGTTGACTTCAACCACAAATGAAAATATTTCTGGATGAAACATAAAACATGTATATAAACAATCTTAGCAAACAAAATTGCTTAAAGACAGAAGCTTACAAAAAATGTGGCTATACTGTTAACATTAACACATCAAAAATGAGCAATTTACAAATGTACATTTCATATTGAAACACTTTGGTTCGATAATACAAAAAGGTTAATCTCAGATTAAAAAATAAATTAAAAAGATATTGAAGTCTAAACTGAATTTACAAAATAATGCAACATTAAATCAGTACATATATCAGAAATGTACAAACTGAATTTCATATTTTCTTTATGCGGAGAAAATACAGTTTTCATAGGAATAGGCCATACGCCAGTGTATTGAATCAAAACATTTGAAAATATACCTTCTGAATTGAAGTCCAATAGAAAATATGTTTATGTTTGCTGCATTTTCAAAACGGAATCTGTTAGAAAGCGTCCCTTGACTGAGGGTTCCTGTAAGGTGGTTCATCTGAGGGGTCAGGTGTGGAGGAACCGCTGGGTGGTGTATGCGTGCCACTGGCTCCAGAACTGTGACAAACGTACCACTCACTAAGATTGGCGGGCTGTGACGACGCGACGGGTTCTGAGAGCGATGAAGCCCCTGGCTCGCGGCCTATGTCCGACGAGGGGGACACTAATGATGGAGTTGAAGATTCGTAGCCTGAACTTGGTGGTGGAGACTTACAGTGCACCTTCATGTGTTTTCTTAGTGAGCTCGGGTGTGTGTAAGATTTGTCACAACCTCTTACTTTGCAGTTGTAAGGCTTATCGCTGGTGTGCACGTGGGAGTGCTTTTTCCGGTCACTGCTATTGGCGAAACGTCTGTCACATCCGTCAAACTCACATTTAAAGGGCTTTTCACCTGCAATGAAATAACATATAGGTTAGGTGATACTCGACTTGCAAAAGCAATCGGCAACTTTTACCTATAAATCAAGGTCCCGATATATAAGCAATGCTGGTGGAGAAACAATGCTCACTTAAAGTGGCACAATGTTGTCAACCAAACTGAATATTCATGAAGTCGAAGGCCTTACTTAGCACAGGATCAACATTTGGTTGTTGCTGTTCACCTGCAACCATGACAGTCCATAAAGGCCGACAACATGACCAGGCAAAAAGACAATCTGAATAAATTACACTAGAATCATCAAACGCTGATTTATCTTATGCGCCAAGCGACTCATGTGTAATTGCTGCTGTCTAATTATACTTGCGTGTTGAATATCAATTTGACCTTCAGCTGTTGAGCTGAGAGAGCCAATCAAGGATATTAGTGTTTTACAAGGAAGCATTGAGGAGCAGACCCCAAGGGAAGATTGAGCCATAACTACAGTTTCAGTTTTAAACATTATACCAAGGACCAGGGCCCTTGGGAGTCAACACACATTGAAATAATTTCACAGATTTGTACTGTTAGCCAATGGTTTGAATTATGCATTTGCTGGGCTGAATACGGCTGGGAAGGCAAATGTGTTATCGTTATTGTACACACTCCATGCCGAGCATGCCGAGGGATCGGGCCCAAAAGTGTATGTTCTTCTCTTTCGAAACTATGTCTGTATGTGTCCCAGATATTATGTTTTCAGGAAGTATATGTGTTTGTTGATAATTCTTCTCAAATGTATCACAAAGACAGAATGTTATTACAATACATTACAAGTCCCACCAAATAATGTAATCCAGAGGGCAGTCTGTAAAACATGGTTGGTATAGACTACCTGTTACATTGCTGTGGCCCCTCCTTTTTCTAGGCACTACTTTCTGTCGACCTGTTGCTTTTGCAAGGATGAGTATTACCCAAAGCATTTCCCTGCTTTGTAAGCAACTACAATATTCCTTGTAGCTTTTGTCTTTTAGCATTAGAGTTTGTGCTGATGCTTCTGTTGAATACATCCTTCAACATAACATATTTAACCAATAAAAAAAATCATACCACTAATAATCTTAACAAATACAACTAATACTATTTATAATTAAGTAAGTCCTAATAGACACAACAATAATGTAAATAGTAGTCATATTATACTAATGCTGTATATATTATAGTCAAATAAAGTATTAGAATGAGAAGTTTTAGATTATCATTCACTGATGTTAGAAGTAAACTGAGAATAATGTATATTTTGACATAATATATCTAACCTATCCTGTATCCTGTTCAACACGTTTTGGCATTAATGCAAGATTATCTTTAAAAATTCGATACAAGTCAAATGATGCCTTAGAGACAGACTATGCACATGGGGATTCAGCAACAAGTCTTTTAAAAACAAGACTGAAAAGCATTGACAATCCAACAAACCATAATTTCCTCCAACAGCCAATTTACATTTTATTATTCTGAGTATAATACGTATCTTTTTGACTAGTCATGTGCTACTTTTCCATATGTGGCAATGCTCGGATAGACTTGTGTACTGGTAGGCCTGAATCTTCGATCTATTTTGGCATAAACATGTCAGTTCACACGTCAAACGCTTGAGTGAGCTGTACCAGAATCCCCAAGCAACATCCTTCTACAACTTTTGACCACTGATGCAACTAACAACAAACACTTGGAAATTAGGTTCAGCCTCAAACACGCTGTGCTGCTGCATGCATCCACAGAAAGTTAATATGCTTATATAGCACGTAAAATGCATTTTACCAAACACTACTCTGTTTAGAATTCTCTTTTTGGGGTATGGCTTTAATAAAACCAGTATAGGGTTGTTTACTGAATATATAGCCCACTAGTGGCTAGTGTTAAGAATTAAATTGCGTAATATTTAGACTAAATCACTGTGAAGCAATATTGCGTATATATTGTAGCCTATTGATAGTCGATCGTAAATTCAATGCAATACTTGTACTATATGTTCTTTGAAGGGGCAGCTAAATATAAATTAAGTCACTGACCTGTATGTGTTCTTTTGTGAATCTTAAGGTTTTCAGATCTTGCGAATACTTTTCCACATCCAGGGAATGGACAAGGAAACGGTTTCTCTCCGGTGTGCACGCGGATATGATTTACAAGTTTGTACTTGGCTTTAAATGGTTTTCCTTCCCTTGGACACTCTTCCCAAAAGCATATATGGTTTGCCTGTTCGGGTCCTCCGACATGCTCCACTGTCACATGCGTTACCAGCTCGTGCATAGTGCTGTATGTTTTGGAGCAAAGTTTCTTCGGCGAGTGCTCCGGTTCCAGCCACTTGCAAATGAGTTCTTGCTTTATCGGCTGCCTCATGTAACGGAAAAAGGCACCGGCTCCGTGGTGATGAGCGCTGAGATTCATGTTCAGATTCAGACCACCGTAGCCATGTAAAGGCGAGGCGGAGAACGGATCAGCCCTTGAGCTTGCCACTTGACTCAAGTGATCAGACCTAACGTACATTTCTCCAGGTATTCCTAACCTTATTTGACCATTCAAGGCTTGGCCACCTGGTGCTCCGTTAGATGGCTGATCGTGATGGAGTCCAGAGAAGAGGGTATGGTTTCCAGCGTCGGGGTGATGACCATAGTGTCCTGGATAGCTACCTGTTGTTGAGACAAACATTCCGTGGTGAGAGGTTGAACCGGGAGCCTGGTCGGTCAGCACTGGCATGGCTTGAGCTGTCAGATCTCTTCGAATGAGGAAATCCCTACCTGCGGATAACGCCTGGGCCGTGTGAGACATAGAATAGGGTACCGTCGTTGCCTGCACCGGGCCAAAAGCTCCCGTTTGACTGGAGACCACTTCACTGTGGCCTGCCATATGATGATTGTGGTGGTGATGGTGGTGGGGATAATGATGGGCTGGGCTGATTTTGAGGGCCGCGGAGTGCCCCATGTGTTCTGGCCCGAATGGACTCGGCCCCAGGCGGGGTTCCGCAGTAATCTCCCCAGGGTGCGCGTGAGCCATTGAGTGTGGATGGCTGCTGAACCCCGGGAAGCCTGTCACGCTCTGAGGGGTATGGTGGTGATGATGGTGATGGTGGTGAGCCCCTGCCAAGTCAACTAATCTCAGTGCCGTGTTCCGTTTGGAAAACGTAGGGTCCATCACAGGGCTTCCCAAAGCATCCACGCTCATTACTCCTAATTTTAGAATGACTTGACAGCAGGCAAAATAATAATGATGATGACAAATATATTTTAATCGCAATGAAAAATAGAAGAAAAAAAGTTTTTAAAGTTGAGATTCTATCTCAGTGCCTACATGGAATCCCATTCGCTTGAGAGGCAGCAGCAGGAAGCTTTGATATACTGAATAGAGATTCATGGTAGGCGCTGCAGCCCGTGGAGCTAAACAATCACCCCGCGTTCTAATTGGTCAGAGCTCAGTGATTGACGTCACTTGTGACAGTTTCCAATGCGAAGAAAAATGTTTTAGTGACAGCAAGGAACAAGAGCGCCTGCGCCGTGCCTCAGGCTACACATGGGAAAAAGTAGTTGTTATGCAAAGGTTGTTGTACTTTAAACTCCTTCCTAAAAGTTAAATCTTTGCTTCAGAACTGTAAACGCGAGATTTCGGTGTTGCATCCACATGCACCACGGAACTTTATAATACTAATTTACAAGATTTTGACCAAGGAAACATGCTTGAGTATGCAAGAGTGGTTTCTTTACTATTAAGGTTCTACGGATCATAAATAATTCAGAAATATCTTATTTCTGTTAGGCCTATATAAACGATCAACGATGTGATTAGACAAACGCAACGATGAAAAAGATCGTCGCGTTCTGAAATTCTTGCATCAAAGACGTATTCTGACAAAAGAAATGTTTCACAGTGGGCGTTTTAACACACATTGTAAAAAAGACGGTAAAGAAACATATTTACATGTCCTCCCACCCGCAAGTTACAACCCCTCCTCGCGCATTTGTTGCTTCCAGCACGTCGGGATCGGTTTCTCTTTATTTGTGAATAGAGTGAGCGACGTCTATTGTGCCGAAAAAAGAAGTAGAGCGGACCTGTTGTCGTGATCCGGTGTAATTTCGCTCTCTAGCTCTGTCTGATTGAGACCCAGAACTGGAGTGGATCAGGGGCGCAGGAGGTGGTACAGCAACGCGCAGTAAGGCAAACAGTTAGGGACAAAAAAATAACTCTACAAAATAATCTATAACCTAACAAATTTAGGCCTACTCTTTGCCCATGGTGTCATAACAGGTCCACACGGAAAATGTACGATAGTCTAAAGTATAAAACCATGTTAAGAAAGAATTACAGGGTGTGAGACCAAAAAACATTATTTTCCCACGTAGGCCTTTTTCGTAGGCGAATGGACCAGTAGCATATTGTATTAAAGTCTCTAAACTAGTGCGTAGAAGTGAGTGACCGCAAGATAGACTATAGCCACCCCAACAGACTGGTAAAAATCTAGATTCAGATGACCAATGCATTATGACTGAACATTTTAAGTTCCTACTACCAGCCACTGGTCTGCTTTTTTAAGACTGGCCGAAAAAATATATATACATTGTCTCTATTTAACATTTTAAGATCATGTTTTATTGGGTAATATCGATAGGCGCATATGGAATTGTCGTCTGCGTGGCATTTTTTCAATAATGTATAAAGCCTGTATAAAAGAAGATGAATTAACAATAAAAGTTATTGATCACAAGAGTCTTACTTGAGAAAAATCTTGGAGCATTTTTCTTAATAATCATAACAAAAATGTATTGTAATGTGAGCTGACCACCCTGAAAGGTCAGTTACCATTAGATTCATGTCAGGCTATCACATTTTTAAACACTATTGGATGATAATGTGCCCATTGTGATCAATCACAGATATTAAGAACGATGGGTGATTCAAAGGCAGTACAATCTTAATTGATTTTGACATGTGTCAAGCCAATATTTTACAACTATATGACCATTGCTTGAACATGAAGTAGCATATTGTTTAAATAGTTTAAGAAACGCATTCCGCACATGATGAAACAAGTTCATAAGTTAACGCGATATTTGGAGTCCAACTTCTAAAATGTAGGCCTACAATAAATGGTTAATTAATTCATTTCAGTTTCCAAAATATGACAATGGAGCTTTTGTAGTGAAGTGAGGACAGTTCACTTGAAGTCAACTTGGTAGCGAAGTAGGTAAGTTAAATATTTTCAACAAAAACGGCAAATGACAAACAAAAAGTTAATTAGGCTACCATCGCTTTCTTCTTCTTCTTACCTCAGAGCCAATAATCTGTTTTGCCAACTTTAATCTGTGACTTTCCAGTAATTAAAACAATTACAGTCAAATTAAACGGACATTAAGAAACTTAAGAATATGGACATCTCTTAAGAATGTAAATGTAAAAGGCCTTTGATGACAATGCCATGTCCAGCAAGTCATAATGAAGCAAATATTATGAAAACTATCATTGATCCAGAAGTAACTTATTTAATGGCCTTTGCTCACAGACTGGTGTAGGCTAAGGGTCGCAGCTGTAGCCTTGTCTTCTGAGGAATCTCTGTAACAAATTGCCTACTTTCAAGTGCTTTGCTCACAAATAGACACCAATGAAGGGTCGGTGACAGAACAAAACATCAAGTTCCCTTAATTGTGTCAGCTATAGTCTAATTACCCTCACTATATTTCTATCTATATATGTTTATGTTATGTTTATGTTTACATGCTCTGGAAATATGTGTCAATAAGACCATCAATTATATACATCTCAATTAAAAATGTCCAGTAGACCTGTCCGACCTTTTGGGACAAATGTCCATAGGTCAGGCAAGATAGTTTGTAAGCATAAATATCATATAACCACAGTCTATACATGCAATACGGAATATAGAAAAATGCACGCCCAAAGTAACAGCTCAACCAAGTAGGGCTGTAAGTAAAAACTATTCAAAACCTGACACCTTCTGACGCCCGCAGAAACAGGGCCATGTTCTGTCTTTTCTATTTTCAAAGTCACTTCCGTACACGTGCCATTCTTACCGTTTTCCACCTGTTGAAGGTTCCTTCGAAATGTATTGTTGGGTATAACAACTTTTAAACCTTAACTTCGCCGTCTCTTTCATCGGTCTCGCTAGTATGTGTTTGGGACTGACGAACAAAAACTAGCAGTCAAGATGATATTTTAATGGTTCACATGGCACGTCTGTGCGCGCGGCTTTGAACTCTAGCAGCCGGAGGTTCCTGCAGAGAGCACCGCAAATCCCACTTCATAACTTCGACAACCCACAACGTTCTACACATGCAATGGTTAAGCATTACTATACAGACAAAAAACATTGTCAATGTGCATGTTTCTGTATAACAAAACTGGAACATAATGACTTCGAAAAACAGTTTGGGGAAACCTTTACGTAAAAACATGGTTCAGGAATGTGATGCGAGGACCCAAACCGCTGATGTTATCTCTTTGGCAGGTGGGCTACATGGGGGGACGGGTTATTCAGAAAGAGGGCAAGATAGAGTGGTGCAAACGTAGCTCACGTGCAGCTATATCTTAAACGTCTGCAATAACATCGTTTATGAAAATGAAGTGTGAGAAGCTGACAGCAGCATCATAAACGGTACTGGTTACACGACGCAGTTGTTTAGGCTTTTTATGCAACATAGATTTTGTATGTAGGCTATAGACTCTCACAGGTACATATTTTTTGTCACAATATGTTGATTGACCAATTTCGAGGGTTAGATAGGCCTATAGCTTGCTAGTGGAGGTTGACCAGTAGCCTACTCCTGCAATAAATTGGAACTTTTACCTTGACATCTGCATGGGGTCAGGCCCCATGTGCTCTGGAATATCAAATCAATAAGATGTGGTGAATGCATTGCATTTGCTGTTTTTTAGTGAAGGAGGTTGTCGAGGTGTGCGCATTTTTGTTAGTTTCTGCAGGTGCGGTGTGGACTGTAATAGGCAAATGCTTATTTCATATGCATTTTACATATTGTGGATAAAAGCACATTTAGAAAAAAAAATATATATATTTTGCTTCAGCAGTAAATAAATAAATAAACACCTATATACAAGCAAATGTGAATACATTTTCTCACATAGCTCTTTGTTTCTTTACATTTCAAAACTTTTTTGTGTTGTTATTCTACCTTTTAACCAAATCCTCAGTCAGCAATCTCACAATACTTAGGATTGATGATGTAAACGGACCAATGGGAGTGTGGGCACAGCACCACGGATTGTTATTTGGTGAGTGGATGTTACTCGGGGGGGAGAAAGGATGCTCCAATGAGAGACCAAGAAAATTGTCACATGACCATCCCCCTCCTTTTCCATTCATCAGGGGTGGACTGTGTTGTCTTTTCAATTCATTTATCTGCAGGAATGATTGCGACTATCAGTCTAGAGCTCACTGCCTGACTGAGGAGGTGAAAGTTTCGCCACAGGAAGATAAACCGCAAAAGACAATATCGTACATGATTTGCGTGTTCATTGGAAGAGAGGTTGTGGGGAAAATTCCTGTCCTCTGAAAGTAAATAGAAAATCGGTGGATTGGAGTTTGCTCAGTTCAGCGAGGTCTGATCATTTTTGCAGGCAGAGGTAGGGACTGAGAATATTTGTGCGTGATTTTTTATTTCTGCACTCAGTTGTCTCAGCGAGTCCAGACTGAAGATGCTCTTGGACGCAGGACCACAGTATCCTACCATAGGAGTGACTACTTTCGGCTCCTCGCGGCATCACTCAACAGGCGAAGTCACAGAAAGAGAAGTGGCTTTGGGGATAAATCCGTTCGCAGACGGGATGGGTGCTTTCAAAATCAACCACAGTTCGCATGATCTTGGCTCCGGGCAAACTGCATTTTCCTCCCAAGCGCCCGGCTACGCAGCCGCTGCCCTGGGACATCACCACCACCCGACTCATGTCAGCTCTTACTCTACGGCGGCTTTCAATTCCACCCGGGATTTTCTCTTCAGAAATCGAGGCTTCGGAGACGCTACCAGCGCTCAGCATAGTCTCTTCGCCTCCGCAGCGGGAAGTTTTGCAGCCCCACATGGACACTCAGATGCAGCGGGACACCTGCTCTTCCCAGGACTTCACGAACAAGCCGCGAGCCATGCTTCCTCAAATGTTGTTAATAGTCAGATGCGATTGGGCTTTTCGGGGGACATGTACGGCAGAGCCGACCAGTATGGCCACGTTACCAGCCCGCGGTCCGACCACTATGCTTCGACCCAGTTGCATGGCTATGGCCCTATGAACATGAATATGGCCGCGCATCATGGAGCAGGGGCCTTCTTCCGTTACATGAGACAGCCGATAAAACAAGAGCTGATCTGCAAGTGGATCGAACCGGAGCAACTAACGAACCCGAAAAAGTCGTGCAACAAAACTTTTAGCACAATGCACGAGCTCGTCACCCATCTGACGGTGGAGCATGTGGGAGGACCGGAGCAGTCGAACCACATTTGCTTCTGGGAAGAGTGTGCCCGAGAAGGAAAACCATTCAAAGCCAAATACAAACTTGTGAACCACATCAGAGTGCACACCGGAGAGAAACCATTTCCATGTCCATTTCCCGGTTGTGGCAAAGTATTTGCTCGATCGGAAAATCTAAAGATTCACAAAAGGACTCACACTGGTAAGATTTGATATCAGACATTTTTAAGACGTAAAAATATGGCAAATAGTCTAGTCTGTCAATAGCCTAGTAGCTACAATTATACAGGGGCACTCAGTTGACTAACATGAATGCTTTATTATACGTCGATATATAACATATTTTATTGAGCCTATACATTAATAAAAATAAGATAAAATGCTATACATTAGTGTGGCAGACTTGTGGATATGAGGGAACATTAATTGGTTTTGTTGTTGTAGGACATAGAAGTACTATTTAGTGTATAACGGGTTCAATGCACAGACTATATATGAAATAAGCTACATTTGTTCCCATTGATTAGGCCTAATTTAATTAATTTAACACTGTATATTTCTTATCGACCATGCAGATGTTCCTTTCATTATTATTTCAATATTTTTATTTCAATATTTATAACAGTTCTGAGAGATAAAATGTTTATATTTGTACTTTTTAGGCGAAAAACCTTTCAAGTGTGAGTTTGAGGGCTGCGACAGACGGTTTGCAAACAGCAGCGATCGCAAGAAACACATGCATGTCCATACGTCCGACAAGCCCTATCTTTGCAAAATGTGCGACAAGTCATACACACACCCCAGCTCTCTCCGGAAACACATGAAGGTATAGTACTGTGTTAAACGTGAATACATTCTTACGTTATAAATAAAATACGATAAGCCTACATGTTTATGTTATTATATTGATGATGGTTTGCTTATTGATAGGCTAAATTATAGCATTCCCGTAAATTAATGTGAGAGTAATTTGCTAATACAGATACACACATTCGTTGCACATTCAGAAAGCCTACCTTTGAATTCAAATGTAGGCTTGAAGAGAATATGTGAAATAATTTATAGTAGCCTGTAATGCGTGCTGTGGGAATTAAATGATCTGAACAGATCCAGTTAGCCTAACCTACCTTTCTCAAGTAAATTAATAGATTAAAAGTGACAATGAAATGTCGTACTGTACATTTAATTACGAATTTCACGCTGTTTTGAGTTCAGCAAAGTGTTCAGTGAAATTTAATACACTTTTCTACATGTTTATATCGCAGGTTCACGAGTCGACCACTCAAGGATCCCAACCATCGCCAGCGGCAAGTTCAGGGTACGAGTCATCCACGCCACCAACTATTGTGTCACCGTCTACAGAGAACCAGAGCAGCAGTTCCATATCACCAGCAGTATCGACAGTTCATCACACAAGTCACAGCACGCTGTCATCAAATTTCAATGAATGGTACGTGTAAATATTTCTGAAAGACTGCAGAATTAAGACTGCTTTGGAATCAAAGACTAACAAGTCAGCCATTAACGCGTGGACCGAGAGAAAAATAAAACAAGGAGGCCAAAATGGTTGGTTAACGGCTTTTTAGCAAAGAAAGAGAACAATGCATGGACAAGGTGCAAGGCCAGCTACCAAGTTTTACATTTTCTTTATATCAAAAGACTGAAGTGGGAAATCTCGAAATGCATGCTATCTGCGGGTAGTGCCCTGATTTTTGTACATAAAGATTCACTTAGTTCAAAATGTAATATTTTATTTTGTAAATAGTTATATCACAGTTTAAGGGAATTTGTGAAAATGTGGTCCCTAGATATATGGAAATGAGATGGTTTAAGAATATTGCGATGAGTAGACTTGATTGAACAGAATGTTATAGTTATGTGTACCAAATGTGAATTACTCAGTATTACTACAGTCTACACGTCAACCTAACCGACTATTAGTATTAATGTGCTTTTGTATTCCGTGCAACATTTCGTCCAAGGTCCAGTTTGAGTAGCACAGTATCATTGTTGTTATTTAATGTCATGTCGATAAATCGTGTAGTGAAAGCCTGAAACTCCGTGTCAATCTGTTTATGTACGTGATAAATATAAAATTCTCTGTCCATGCCTTGACAATTGCAAGGAATTATTACCTGTAAATAGATCAATTTTCCATATTTATCCGCATGTAAAGGACCGGTAACACATGTTAGAAATGATCGGTATTTATGGAGAAATACGCTCGTATGTAAAATTTAGTTTACAATAATGTTTGGTTACATTTCGTACTATATTAAAGGATTAAAAATACAATCACCGATTGCCTTCAAAATCTTTGTTCCCGTAGTATTTTTAGGCATGACTGATAGCAGAGTGAATACTGATTGCTGTATACAACCCAACAGTCCTAGAAAGGATATAACTTTAAATAGGATATGAGAACTAGGTCTATATGTATGTTTTCATCAAATAAGAAAATGTTCATGGCTGCGCCACTAGATAGCTGATACGTCCACCCATTTCAATGTAACACAATGGTAACATATTCCTATAGGCTTTTTGAAATGTGATGGACAAGTGTAACAATTTATTTCGCTTATTGATACACAGGTTTTAAATCACATCGTGGTCACCCTTACATCATTGAACAACTAGTCTAATCGTATGATAGGTAATTTATGTGAAGTAATTTGATTTTGGCTCTGTCTCGTGTCTTCTGTTTATCCAAAATTAACATGCCAGACGTTGCCCTGAAGTAATGTGCGAATTAAAACGATTAATCGTGACGGATACTCATCAGTGTAAACTGGATAGTTTATGTTGCTTAATTATTCTCGAATCTAATTTATTTTCCCTATGTTGGATTTCATAGTTTTTGGAAGTGTTGTGGAGTCACTGTTGGTCTTTTGTTCCTTGTAGCAGCTTCCTTGACCGCCCCATTAGGCAGAAATCACATCAACAGACTCCAATGATCATGAGCGTGGTTAACAGTGCCAGTGCGCAAAACCCAATAATCTAATTCACAATCTCTCAGTTCACTACTAAATTGCCATTTGGACACGTTAGCTGAATATATAATCTGCATATTGAACGCAAATGTATTTTGCTGTTGCAATATCGCACTTCGTTATGATAATATTTGTAGTGTAAGCGGTATGTGTGTGTTTGTGAAAGTATGTGGTCGAATAATTTGAAGCACAACCGCAATAGTTCAGTTGTTCTAAGGTTAAAAGGCATAGGCCTAAATAAAATCACAAAAATGACCACAACTCTACACGTTCAGTAGTTCAACTAGCCGTAATGTTTTTGTTTCGTGACAACCCGTAAACCTGTGTGTGTATGTTTGTGTGTTTGTGTGCATGCGTGTGTGTGTGTGTTTACGAGAGAAAGTCCCCAAAAATGCACGATATCTGGGATGATTTGATGAAATGTATTGAAATGTATTCATGTTTTCTTTTCATGGGCTATTAACTTTTGAGATAAATTAAGGATTGTAATAAAAGGACTTTTCGACTCTATTTAACACAATCTATTTAGGTTCTAGTGCTGATACATCTCAATGCATGCACCACTAGATCAGCAATAGAAAGTGTTAGGTATCGATCCATGCAATGAAATGTATTCTTTATAGAAACTTTTTTAGGGTGGCAGGAAAACCTCATGTACCCATTTCTGAAATGGAATCCGACTGCAATAGAACTTGTGGAACAACATCAAAAGGCATATGCAAGTTTAACTCGAGCTGTTAGAAAATACGCCTGCTGCAGGGTTATGTTGGGTTTTTGTGCTCACATATTGGACTTGTTAAATAGGGTTTAGAGCTTTGAATGACAATATAGACAAGCACTTAATATTTCAAACAATTTGCAAATAATTACGGTGTGTGCGATCTACATTGGCAGTCGACACCCGTTTCTGTTCACTTCTTGGAGGACAGTCTTAAATTAGCCTATACATCAAAGCTCGAAATCTCATATTAAACAAATGCATTTTGATAGTAGTTTTTTATTTTGAGAAATTTAGCAATAGAAAAAATGCCAAGAAGATTTGATCTTGCATTGTAGTTGCCTACTTTGAAACATTACCTGTGAGAGAAAACAAGCTGCAAATAAAGGTAAGGGCGCAGGCGCCAACACTTGAGTATGTATACGTGCACTTGTAGTCCCGATTTGTTTGTGTTGATTACTATGAAGAAAATCCAGGTTTATTTTGATACTCTATTGTGGAAAATAACTTTTATGATCTTAAAGTTGTCAGCTCTACAATTGTAAACCGAACAGGAAGCCTAATGTTTATTTATCTTTCCATTCTAAATGACGCTATAGCGTAATTTGTAGGGCTACTTGTTAAAGAGGAGTTCTTGTTGTCGTAACTACTGTCTAAATTATTTAAATCAAGACCTTAAAAATGGGGTCAGCCCAGTAGTTCATTCAAGCATCGACCCCAAAATATGGAGGTGACTGACGCGTGTAACTCGAGAGTATAGGGAGAAGCTTTAATGTGCCACTTGATGAATGGGGTGCCCATGTCTCCCAGACCCATGATCCCTATGTCCATCTGCTGTGCACAGTGTTAACTAAATTAATAAGTGAAACATTTACTCTTGGAGTTGACCTTCGCCTTGAGTGTTAAGTCAGAACGATGTTATCAGATCAGAGGCCGATGTGATGACAGTGGACTACATGAAATACCTCGTTTACACAATGTCGGCTACATTTCCATTGTACACACAGAACAAAATAATCAAAATATTTATCGCAATATAAATATTTCGTAAATTTAAAAACGGTCTTGTGATATCCATTGAAAATTTAGATGGTTAAAGTTGGCAAATATGAGGCCAGGCCAGGCTACATGTCGTAGTGTTGTTTCGCTTTAACTTTCCATATACTATGAATCAAGACCATATAAAATAAAGACTTAGCCTATTGCAAAGCCTACATGAATTATTGTGAAAAGGATCTCTGAACATTAATTCAAGGATTTAACTTTTCTGTCTGAAGGCAATAACATGAGATAATCTGGTACAAGCATAAACCTGTTTACACACAGGCACAATAAGTTTTGCCCATTACTGGCTTTTTAACAAGGGTTACAAGGAAGGGCTACAATAGCATTACATTGGACAGTGACGAAGATCCACACCATAATCAGATTATCAAATTGCTGTTCAGTTGATGTCTAAAGAGGAACGTCAACGATACAATGTGCCGCTTATAGGCTACTAGCCTATATCAAATTGTAGAAGTGTATAATCTGTAAATCTTTCCTTTGTAGCAGCCTTTCTCTAACGTTAGTCTGTGTTCAAGTGTCACTCTGAGGTCACAAAGCCCAATGCATGCCATTGCCTATATTTTTTGTTGATGTGTGCTATTACTTTACTATTGTCCCCACCACACACACACACACACACACACTTACACACACACACTCACACACGTACACACACCAGACATGATGCACGCGTGGGCGCGTTGGTCCTGCCGTTTGGTGCCTGATGTTACATTGCCATATTTTTTGTTAACAGGCTGTCCTACACAGAACAATAATCTGTATATAGTGCGAGTCGGAAAAGACGGTCTCAGAAGATTTGCAGAGGTGCTGACATTGTCTAGACCTATGTTTTTGCCCTTCCCTGACGTGTTGCTAAACGGAGACCTTTCAATTAGTTTTTGACAAATTTGTGACAAGGCCTGACTTCTTCCTAGGATGTAATTTTTTTGTTGTGAAAATGAATTTTTGACGTTAACCGCGTTATCACCTGGCAGGCATTTATTATTATCTTTTAATAAATGTTTATCATTCACAAATAATTTACAAATAATTGCCTCACAACTGCTCTTTGCACTTTCAACAATAAGTTTGTAAACTGTTTGTAATTACTTAGATTTTATAATTTTAATTAAGTTAATGTAGACAGGATTCACACCTATCTTTATCCTTACATGCGGGAGATTGTGTTTCATTTTGACCTCATCCAGTAATAATATGTATGAGTTCACTAATAATTTATAATTGCACATAATAAATCACAAATCGTATTTCATATGCAGTATTTTTTTTCTGTTATGTGAAGTAGGCTACTGGTGATATTAGCTATGATTCTTAATTTATATAACTTCCAGTAATAATAATGTGTTTAATGAAAAGCATTTGTATGTTATGTAATCAAGGGCAGGCAATCAAGGTTTTACAATATCGAAATGCACTAGTGGTTGGATTGGGACATACTTTATCAACATGTCTTGAAAGCAGCTTGTGGACATCTGCTTATTTAATTGCATCTCATCAGAATAATCATGATCATATCTGGAGGTGAAGCAGCAGCTTGGAACACTAAGATAATGACACGTGAGCATACGCACAACCTAAGGTTGAAGATCCATTAAAAAAACAATTTAGAGGAAATGTACATTGAAGATGCATTATTTAATGTAAAATGTAAATTGCAATTAAAATACTGCATCATAGTTGATTCATTATGCTAACTAGAATGTGTTTTTGCCCAGAATTACTCATAAACAACTATGGCAGAAATGTGCATTTATTACGATTCATGAAAAGTGATAGATGGCCTGTGTGATTTATTATAATTTTGGATTGAAGTTAGGATACTTCTCAGATCCACACAAAGAAAACTGGCAAATTATTAACCTAATAAACATTATTAGAGTTTATCTACACTGAGAGGAGATCTTGACTGAATGTAAATTCACCCCTAGGGGAGTTTTCTGATAATTCCAACAATCAAAATAAAGAAGAAGAAAACAACTGACCTCATTAATATTGTGCTTTGAACCAAAAAAGGAAAGTTTATTTCCTTACATTTACTTCACCAATGTGAAGCTATTTTCTCAAACTATTGTTGTTTTCCTATAGCAAAAAGCGTTGCCTGAAATGTTCAAGATTATAATTTGAATTATTTTGCAATCAATAACATCCCTATATTTAATACCTAACCCATCCCTAGTGCAATACCATTCCCTAACCATATGCATATTGTGTGTAAGTACATTTCCTCCAATGTAACTTCTAAAATGTCCACAAAAATGAACATTTGGAGATTTAAAAACATATAATTTCAGCGTAACTGCCACAAAAAAGTACCACTTATTGTCTCGACCATGTGAAAGTCCATCTTGCCAAACTTCAACAGTTTGTGACTGAACCCCAGTGGTTCAGACAACTAGTGTCCTATGTGGAGCTATTGCCAGCTACAGACGTGGTTGAAGATAACCCCTTCATAGGCGATGATAAACAGATGGTTCATCAAATCACTTGTCAAGTTTTTTTTAAGTGCCTGCCCTATTCCAAACAGTTTTCAAGGACAACTTCCCAGATGTACATGTTCAACAAACCATTTGGCAAGTCAGGTTAGATAGAACTGATAAGACTGTACCAGTCCCTGAGAGGTCCAACCATATTAGGAAGGTCAAAGGTGAGAGATTAGACTAAGACCAGCTCTTTTTTGTTCATCATTCATTTGAACTGGGATTTTTTTTAAATAAATGGATGTGTTGTAATTATTCTTGAAATCAACTTGTCCTGGCTGAAGTAAACAATTAAATAGTTACAAGGGCATTACAATTTACGTGTTCTTAGTAATATTACAAAACCACAACATTGTCTTGATTTAGTTGGAATATGTCTGTAGATTGTATCATCAGTATTCATACATTTATAACTTTACATAGATGCCAGATAGTTTAAAAAAAACAACAACAAAAAAACAGCTGCTGTAAGACTACTTGGTTGTGTTCTAAACTTACAACCGTACCATTGTGCCAAATGTCAAATTTGTATTTAAGGGCTAGTTGAGTTATATGAGATAAACTGAACCCCAGGTCATAGTGACCCAAAGTTAAAAGGTGTTCGTATTTCTGAAGACAATAGAAGGGTTGAGCATTTGCTTTGTGTTCCCCTTGCCTCCCAATTCCGAAACTAGCTAAGTGAAAACATTTTGTTCTACCCTAACCCTCTACATAATACCTTTTTTCCACTAACCCTAACCTTGCACCCATCTTATCTCAACATAAAACAGGATGGTAAGAAGTGAATTCTATTGAGGTCCTATGTGTAGAGAGGAGTGAGCACATCCAGTGTGGTGCTTCTTAAAGAGAAAGTCTGCACAAGGGGTTATACAGGTAAAGCACAGCTAGACTAGTTGTCTTGTAGTGCAAGGAATCCATTCTCTAACTATTTCCCTTCACACAAAAGGGCTGAGGTTTTATACTAACTACCTTAACCCTAACCAAAACAACTCAAAATGATTGTCTTGCGTTCAACATATCTGAATTCCCAAATTAAAATGTTAAGACTAATCTTGTTTCTCCCCTTTGTGTACGCAGAAGAAAGAATTACATTATTTTTTTACATGACAGGGTGTGGGTGTGGACAGAAATCACAATACTATTTTGCAAGCAGTCATATCCTCTTCTACTTTACCAGTAGTACAAAATTACTGTTCATATCTCTTCTGTGTTCCAAACTTCCAAAGGAAGGTCATTCCATGTATACAAATAATGTGAACCGAAGCTCTTTAATAATCATAATTCACAATTATGCTTCTTATTCCAGTTTACGGATTGAAACTTATTACTTCTTCAGTATGGATTTTAATGTGAATGTTTGAACATGCCTTTGAAGCAGTATTGCACATTTCAGTACACCAGTTGGAGAAATCCCTGGTGACCCCAGTGATACCCTAATGACAGAAAGCCTGTTGAGAATGGGGTAAACCATTTTGAAAGCTGTACTGTACACATATCTAAACAGATTAAAATAACTTCAGACTGAAAAGCATTAGGAATTAGGAAATTAGGAAAGTTTTAAACGATATTAGCCTTTAAACCTTTTTGTGTTCAACGCCATTGCTACAAAGGAGAAGACAGGGGAAAACAAGGTTACAGGGAAAAACAAGGTTCAGCAAATATACCTTGACACATCGTGAACAAAATCCATCCATAATTTTGAAATAACTCATGTTTGCCTATAACGCCTTTCCCATCATGCCCCAGTCATCTTGCATTTGATTCTTTTAATCCATAAACCTGTAACACTGTTATTCACAATACCTCTGTTTGATTGATAATAATCTGCCCAAATGTATTTCCCGGTCCAGGTGGTTACCATTTATTAGTGTCCCTTACTCCTCTTAATTAATCACTAATTTGTGTTTCCACCTGCAATGGCAATTTAAACCAGTTTTAAAATGGAACATAGAGCATGCAATGAAACTAAACATGAGCTAGAGTGAGATAGATGAACATATTATGTAAATTCAATGATTAATTTATACAATGCGTATATTCAGTATATACTTTCAAATATATTTTTATGGATTATGTGAACTTGTTGCTTAGGAAATATTTTGAATCTTTGTATGACATTCAAAATATGTTAAAAACATTTTTTTTAAACATGTTAAAACCAGCTGTACCGAAACCAGATGATGAAGTCAACTCCCAGACAGCTATGAATTCTGCATGTTGCACATTCTTGTGAACATACTACTATGGCAGCTATATGAACATTTAAAGACTATTTTTCTTTTGGGAGCACACTCCCAATAGGCAAGGGTTGGAGTCAGCAAGTGGTCCCCCCTGCAGCTGTAAAGGACACGGTGGTCACATGACTACACTCTCGACTTCTGTTTGCCAGTTCAACAATTCAACACTTTTTGGGTGGAGTGTGTATATTCCTCCACCCATACACTCTATCCACACTTAACTATATTTTGATATAAAGCCTGGAGCAAAATTATTTATGTCTAATCATAGTGTTTATTGGTCCTCACTAAAGTCTTGGCTCAACTGAACTTCGCTGTACCAAGTCATTGTTCTTTAAAATCTGTTGACTTATTTACTGATCACCACTTTAAAGACTCACTCTTGTCACTTTTTGAGTCCAATTTACTTGAAACACTTAAGCTTCTCACAAGGTAAGTCATTTGTCAATTAATTACAATGCAATCATATGACAACATGTCAAGCAATACATCATTCTGACACAGCTGTTTTCCTAGTTGTGCAATGCTCACTTAAAACAGCAAACTCATTTGCAACAGCAAATAACAGTGAATACAAATGTATGTGCCTCTGCTTCAGTTTGCCATTGGATTAACAATACAAAATGGATATCTTCTAGAACTACATATTAATCTCTCAATCATCTGCTATCAGATGATTATCTAGACTTCATGAAGCTCCTCCAATTACTCTTGTATTGCTTCTGACCAAACTGTGAGTGTCAACTAGGGGTAACAAGACTATTCACTTTAACATGCCTCATAATTCCACCGTGCAGGGTGCTTTGACTTGGTCAGCACATGATACCCAAATATTAGATTATTAAAATCAAGTCCCAATGTCTTTATCAAATGGATTTTGTGGCAATTACATCACTTTCTGCAAGTCAAAACATGGAACAAGAGCCACTATTTGATCCATAGAAACAAGTCTTTAAAAATAGCACGAGCGTCAAGCACTGTTAAATATAACCACAAGGGAATGGGGGGATTTGTAGTTTGATCCTTTCCCTTGTTAAACAAAGTTGGAACACGGAGTTTGATTGTGAACATGTTCTTTCATATATATAAGTTTAAAGAGTAGGGGCCATTCATGTGCATCACTTACTTAGTGCCTTGACAGTTTTAAGTTAGGTACTCTAAAAGAACTTAGAGAGACACATTTTCAGAGGTAGCTGAGATATGTATGTTAGATTTGATGCAGTGAAAAGGGTTGCCATTGACTGAGTCAATAACAATGTTGTAAAAAAAACTCAAGTTAAAGTAATGCATCGATAAGGATTGAGGAATTGGATCACTGCCGTGCCTATACTGATAGACTTGGAGATCCCATGCCAGTAGTGCATGTCTTACTGCACTGAAGTAATTTACACATAAATAATGAAAAAGTGATATGTTAGTGACTTTAAATCGATCATAAACTACAAGCATTTTGGTGACCAGATGTTGACCTTTGTCTTTTTTAGGGACACAGTCCGTTGATATGTATTTGATTACTTTCCAAATTCTTGTGCAACTGATTGTATTTCATACAATTGTTCCGCAGCAATCTCCTGCAGGGATCTGCTTAACTTCGATTTGTACTCACGGTACCTTCTTCCTACGTTTATAATTTTCTAATGAAGTGCATTTCAGATGCAGACACATTTTTGCGCACACAGACGGTTTGGTGAAGCATTGATCTTTGTCAGGAGTGCAAATAATTCAAACAGACTATAATGGGACATTTCATGTCCAGGAGATGCACACCAGTTTAAAAGAGCTCCTTAAATCAAATAAAGGTTTGAGCTCTTGTTGTAGCCTGTGAACTGACACCCTGGAGAGAGGAAGCTGTGGAATGAAATGATACGTGCTTTCCAGTTACACTATTAGCATTTTTATACATGTATACAATTATTATGTGTATAAAAGAACAATCTAATTTTATTTGTATCAACAAAGGTTTATTTCTCTTTGCATTGTTATAATGTGGAAAAGAGAAATAAACCTTTTACAACTTGTAAGAGTTTTATAAATGGTTGTGTGGCCAGGTTTGCATGGGTGAAAATCCTAGAGGTATCATGGACAGCAGTTTCTTAACTATGGAATGTAACTTGAGGGTGTGATGATATATTTGTTAGTTGATATACAGCTCACGTGTTAACAAGTTTATGAAAAAACAGATCTTTTCAGAGCGTGGTGTATCAAATTTTGCAGGAACCCTTTTGTTTTGTCTGCATCTGGCAGTGACTCATGTAAAACCCTCAGAACAACCTAGTTTAATTTTATTTATAGTTGACGCTTCTTTGGAATATGTTGATCAGAGTTCCTAGAATTTCCGAGAATAGAATAATGGCAAACTGCATGGTGATCATTCATGAGAATAGTTACTTTTATTTGCATGAAAGTCTGTGAAATAAAAAGAAATCCAAAGCCATAAAACAAGTTGGCAGCATGTTTACTCCATGTGGATCTATAGACTCTCTCTTGGCCCAGGCTTTGTATATCACATGTTCACAATGCTCAAACACTTAGACCACCTCAAAAACACATGGATAGTATTCGGGCCAGCGGGGAGAACTAGTATAGTGAAAGTGGACGCCCATTTTTTCCAAAACAAAGGCTGAAGTAAATTAATGCTTACAGCATGGTACTCTTTCTTGAGCACAAATCCAATCAGTTGTCCAAAAGATTAAGATGTAGGGTGTCATCGATGACAGCTTGCTCCACAGCTAAAATTAATTCCAGTATAGTTCAATAATACATCTCCCTTTAAGGTCTTGCCAAAGTAATAATTATCTTAAAAAAGCTAATTATGCCCGAGTAATTTGTGCATCTGTAAACAGTCAAGCAATTATGGATAACTCTGTCATGTTTACCAGCATGCTTTTACATTTTACATATTTCATTTGCTCATGCAAGAGCCAACCTGATTCTGCACACAGCAGTGGCAGCCCCTTTGTAGTGGAAGAAGAAGCACCCTTAGCCATCTTGCCCTTTGTTCACTCGTTCTGAAATTGGGAGATTCTCTTATCTCCTCCACTTCTTTGATTTCACATTTCCTATTTTTCAACATCTGATTTCAAATCACTTCCATTGGTCTATGATTATTGGTTATAACTCAGGCAGTAAAACCCTTCACAATGTGACGTGTCAGCCAACTGTTTCAGATTTGCTAAGAAACATTTGACGGTGGAGGACCCTGTACTATCAGGTCAGCAGAGGGGGGGGGGTATTTATGTCCACATCTCTCATATTTTCTGTGGGGCCAGCAGAGCTTCAGGCTCTCAGTTCAGCATGGCATAGCTGGAGTGCTTTGGCACTACCCGTCTAGCATGAAATTCCCCAAGTCTGCCAGACGCTAGGTCTCAAATCATACCCCCTGTCCCCTCCTGACTCAACAGCAGTGACAGCAGAGGGAGTGTACTACTCTAAACTCAACAGATAATGCTGCTCCATGTAGACATTGCAGACGTCACACACGCCCTCCCCTCCACACTACCACATATTTTTTGTCTGCTTCCAGCCAACACCTCTCCTATGTTCCTTCATTTTTTGATTGGCTTGAGTCCACACTCATTAGCATGTCCTATTATCCTCTGGAATATTCAGGGAAATGTTTCCAGTTGCTGCCATTCCAATTATTATAAAAGACAACGTGGTTGATGACTTTCAAGTTTCTGGAAGAGCTTCAGCTTTTTGTCAAGGTCCTCAGTCACATGTGGGGCCTTCGATTTTTCAAGGGCATCTGCTTCATGTCGGCCCAGAAGAGAGACGGTAGAAGGAGGGGCCTGCTGCGGAGCAAGCTGGAAGGATCCACGTAGAATTTGTTGAATAAAATTCTTGCACCTGGATATAATTGTCCTGCTGCTGTGCTGGGACTTTCTTTAGCAAATTAGTGCACCAGAAAATGGAGACCAGTCAGGACACAGCCTCACCTGCTATTAGATTTTACCCCAAGAAAAGTGCTTTCCTTGCAATGTAGGATAATGGTAATCATGTTTTATCTGCCAAATCTTAGAGAAAATATATTTGAAATTGCCGTTTATATTTATCAGTTCCTTTGTATATTGCCACCAAATTCAACAGGGTAACGTATTTGAATCAACTGCCTGATGTTGTTTTAAACACAATGCTATTTTGAAGGATTAAAAAGATAATACTTTAAGGGAAGACGAAGAATGAATGTAGGCCTACTGTAGTCTCACCAACCGTAAATCAACTACTCATTGCTATTATAACAATGCACATATTAGGAGAATGGTAAACCATATGGGGAATACCCAATCTTCTAAAGCATACATCCAAAGATAAAACATCAGTAGTCTGAATTATATTCCCAGTGAACCCCAACATTAATCTTTTCTTGTGTAAAATCAAGCGCGACATTTCATTGGTGTTTTATTAATCTATAAGTTAAACACACTGAGCTGCCATATGCACAAAATCACTTTGATAGAGTGTGTATGTGTATGTCTTGCTTGTGCTTGCCCTACTGGTTCACAAGTTGCATGGGGGAAATAGAATTATGGCTTCTTGACTAAATAACACAGTTTACCAAGATGGCAACGATAAGGAATTGAAACAAAGGGGGGTCTGGGCAATATTCGTCAACATTGATGAATATTATGCAAAATACAATGCTTCCCTAAGCATTCAGTGCAAACCTCTTCCAATGGAACTTCTCTATTTCAATTCATTTATAGGCATGATGAATGAGTATGGTTATGCAGCAAGATATGCAGTCTCCACTTTTCATCTTGTAGTTTTTTAATGCAATAATAACATGAAAAGATAGACCTTCACAACAATTAAATAAGAAATGTACCAATTTTCAATTTCTTCTATTTTGATTTAATGTTTTAGAACAAATGCTTATATATCAACATATAAAAAGTAGATGCGCAAGATTAGAGTAAAATACTGAAAGAAGGTTAGAACTGCGTTGCTGTCTTTGGTCACTCTTTGAATGCCCAGGGGCCTCATGTATAAAGGATTGTGCAGCTTTCATACCAGAAGATGGCGTACGGCCAAAACTCGAAAAGTACCTACGCACAGAAATATTCGCATGTATAAAACCAGTCGTACGCCAGGTCCTGCGAACCTTTCCTTTATAATCAACGTGAGATTGGCCGCACGTGAACGAGCCACTGACCCCGCCTTCCCTCCTCCCATAAATGAATGTAGCCTATTTCCTTATTGCTGAATCCTAGGCTATTGAAAAGTATAATTCTTACTTTTATCTCGCAAATTTGTGACTTTGTAAACTTGGAGAATCTCCAACTTTTTTCTCGCAAATTTACAACTTTAATCTCGAAATATTACCCCCCCTCTGGCTCCGATTTCTTTTTGTTTACCTACTGGCCCTAATACGCCGTCGTAAGGTTTCTAACAACAGTGGTGGAGGCGAGAAAATAGGTGTGTTTGACTCAATGCAGCGACTGCGGCGCAGACAGGCGGCTGCAGCCGGCTGCCTCGAAGCTGAGAATGCCATTAGGTGCGTTCGACATGATCTCGCTTCATGCAGCGCTGCAGCCGGCTGCAGGCGGCTGACTTGAAACAGTGAATTCTGGTTAGACTTTCTGTCCGACTTGAGACGGCGCCGAGGCTAGGTCACTGTGACGTAGCCATCAAAGTACCGTGAGATCGATTCGAGAACTGCCGGCTGTGTAGCCGAGCGCATTTTCTCAAGAGCAACTGCACGGCTTCAAATGACGACACAGCTATTTCATGATTGGCCAGACTCACACACGACAACTTTGACGCTTGTTTTGTAATTATTCTGACACCTTCAGTTTCGCCAATGCTCAAATCCGGACCAAACAAGTTGGTTGAATATAACATTTGTTGAAGAAAGGGTTTTGGGCCACCTCTTCTACTAACGGAAAGACTAAGTTTAATTATAAATAAAGTAACGTAAGCAAACAGCGCTTGATCGGCCATGACTGACATCAACGCAGCAAACCACGAGAAGCTGGAATGTCCAACTTCACAGAGCCGTTTTCAACTCCTCCCCGACTGCAAGCGACTACTCTCGCCTGTCGTTTCATGCAGCCGCAGTCTATGTCGAACGCACCTATTAAGACAGCAAGGCAGCTCAGTTGCTCTCTTAAAAAATGACCGTTATGTGACGTATTTTAAGGTATCTTATTAGACAGGAAGAGAAAATGTAAGCGTTTTCTAACAGACCTCGCTGTCTTAAAAGGAAGGAAGGAAGGAAGGAAGCATATTAAGACATTTTCGAACAGAGCCCAGGGAACACCTCAAAGTCTGCAAAATCCAAGAAAGAGGGCTGGCAAAAAGTAGCAGACCAAATTAAATGTATAGTAGGCTAGTGACCACGCATTTGATCGCTTATGACAGTAAGCTAGGCTTATGTTGTTGTTTTTTTATACTTTCATATTTTCATTTATCGTCTTTAATGTCATATAATGTGGTTTCAACACATTTATGATGTAAATGACACCCTCACAAAAAAACGATAGGCTATCTCTCAAAAAGTATCTAGGCTAGTAGCATATCGCGCTGTCCTTACAGATCTAGCCTATCTATCACGCAAGGAGCAATTAATTCGGTTAATGTTAAATTCTGCTAATTATTCTTGCACCTTCCGCAACAGTTCCTGTAGTAAAAACGGGCAAGACATGGCTGTGACAGACTTCCTGTATCACCTCTGCCTGTAAAGCCTCAATCTAATCGTGTTTACATAAAATAAACCTGCTCCCGAGCAGGTTTAAGTTTACGGACCTGTTGCTATGACAGCAAGTCCAGGATGAGCTTCGAAGAACCGAACAATCCCAGATAATGACAAATCGTCAACAATCAAATCCAGCTAACTGAGTTAGCGACGTACGGAGAATGGGCCCCCGAAGTTATTAAGTGGTAGTGGCGTATTAAACACTAGCCTACATATAGCATTTCCTGTTTGGGTTTTAGCATTTTGATGTGATCATCCACATTAATGATCAAACTTGTATTTGTATGTTCTTGAATAGTCATCATAGGATATAACATCATAGTAGTAGTAGTGGAAACTTTATTTTGTTATGTTTGGTAAATTTCTGCACTTTTCAGTTAGAATTCGCCACATTACAGAGCCAGACAAGACTTTGCGCACATTCTCACGTCTAGTACATTTTTATACATCACACAGTGTGCGTGAAAACCAGTGTGAAAACCAGCGTACGCAAGCTTTTTGTGTGTACGCAACGTGCCTACATGAGGCCCCAGTGTGTCCCAACTTCGTGCCGTTGTCTCTGTTACGCCCCCTCCAATAGCTCGGGAGAGGAGGAGCACACGACTGCCCAAGGCCACCCAGTGATGAAGGAAACAGGAGGCCTTTTGCCGTGAACACGGGTTTTAATAGAATACTAAATACACATACACAACAATGGGGAGGGAGGACAACAGGCAAAGGGTTAGGAGTAGGGCAGTGCCAGCAGTCTGTCAAATCAAATAAATAATACAAAAGGACCCTGAGCTTCCCTACCCCTCTTCCTGCCTGACACTTACTGAACTACCACTAACCTCACTGCTACAATACACAGGGTGACAGCCACTAGCTTCTAACCTAGTGTGTATAACAGAGGGTTTCCTACGGGTGTATGTAAACCCCAGGGTATCTTACCTAGCCCTACTCCACAGACGTCTAGGACAAGGACCAGGGTTACAAACACAGTGGGTCAACGAATACGAAATAAACAACTAACAGAACGATTCTCTTATGGTTCTCCACCACAGCTTTTACCAACCTCTCCTCTCCCCCCCCTACAACACAAACACAAACTGACACAC
The DNA here is from genome assembly GCA_903064625.1 of Mallotus villosus. Taxonomy (NCBI): domain Eukaryota; kingdom Metazoa; phylum Chordata; class Actinopteri; order Osmeriformes; family Salangidae; genus Mallotus; species Mallotus villosus. Next base: position 142,797 of record CAEFZP010002128.1, read on the forward strand.
ATACACATGATGATCTCTCCTGATTGGCTTACAAGGAGCCTTGATGGACACGCCCACGTCATCAGCCGGCAACGCACCACACCTGAGAGGTATCAGATAGGTCTCTCTCTAGGAGGAGAAAGAGACTGTAACAGTCTCTGTTCCACATCTCACTCTCACTCCAGCTCTGGTACTACCTCTTCTGTGCCTTCGTATCTCCACAGGAATATTGAGGAGGGGAGCGCTCACAGCCTGGCATCTTAGGAGTGTCTCTCTAGAGTAGCGCAGCATTATTCAAATAGAATATGAATGAAAAATGCCAAAATAATCGAAACGATCTATACTGATCAAACTCGCTAAAACCAAAAGTATCAGATTATATACATACACAGTCCAGCAAAGTACTACAGCCGTGTTAAGGGAAAAAACAATGAAAAACAATGAAAATAGGGAAAAATGCAACAACTAAAAAAAGAGTAAAGGAGTTACTGTAACAGGCTGCCATCCAGGCGCCTCCATTATATATGACACAAGACTATGATAACTTCTTGTTTTTGTTGACATACTATGGATTTGGAGGTTTGTTAAAATTGCAAAAGATTGTTTTAAATCTTAGCTATGTAGTTAGAAATATGTCAAAGTTGGCTGCTATCATCTGTAGAAATAAGGAAACCTGGTAGGAAACTGGAAACGTAACGCTAATTTATCATTCACAGATGCAGAGTGTTTGTGTATTTATTTGTGTGTTTGTGGGGCACCTAACAAACCCATAGCAGTCCATCATCCGCGAACTATGTGTTTCCGATCTGTCCACCTCTTGGTGAATGTGCTTCCACTAGGGACTGTTACAATGGTCACTCTTACTCTAATTTTCACTATGTAGCCCCCCACCCCCAAGCTGGCAGGTGTGTACTAGAAGCATCTCATCCACCTGCACCCTGGACAGTCCATAAACTGCGTAACTGTGCAGTAATGCTTAGGTGGGCAGGGAGATGCACCTGGGCCTAGTAGGATTAAATGCTTAATGGGCCTTTACTACAAATGAGCAAGTTGCAGCAGTAAATTTACTGCTGTCCATGGACCCAGACTTTTCAAACATTGATAACAGGCATCTTAGAGTTGCACCCTCAAGCATTATTGAATTCAATATTTCACTCCATTAGCAAGATCATTATTGCAAAATTCTGTGTTCTTCTGGGAATTATGTTAAGGTAAAGGCAACCAGCAACAGATTTTCTTTTTCCTTATTAGAGTTGTATGCTCTTCTGTGTTCATTTCCTATTTCTGGAGCTTAAATTGTACAACACCAGTAACAGCTCCCTAGGGAGCTGCAGTGGTTGCACTCCAGTGTAGGAGATGATTTTATGTCTAATGTGTGAGTTTATCCCTCAAGGGCTTTCCCACATCTGGTGTCTGTTTCAGATCTCCTGTCTCTTATTTTCTCAAGGGCCTCACTTTACAGATAGATTATGATATGACAGATTGTTTAGGGAGACATCAAACACTCATCAACATTCTTCTATCACTGTTAATCAGATGGATCAGGTAAACTTGCACTTATTTTCTCATTCGAAACCTTGATGGCAGTCAACATAAAATTTACCATTAGTATTTTTGGTTTTCATGTTTTGTTTTGCAAGTTTGGAGTCCAAGAGAAAGCTGTTTATCTCAGAGGTGCTCAAACTTAACTCAACAATGGCCACCAAATGCTTTAAAACATGACCCCATTCCCCATACATCTCTGTGTGCTGATATACAGGTGCTGGTCATATTATTAGAATATCGTCAAAAAGTTGATTTATTTCACTAATTCCATTCAAAAAGTGAAACGTGTATATTATATTAATTCATTACACACAGACTGATATATTTCAAATGTTTATTTATTTTAATTTTGATTATTCTAACTGACAACTAAGGAAAATCCCCCCCCCCATCTTCCTCTTCACAATACCCCATAGATTTTCTATGGGGTTAAGGTCAGGCAAGTTTGCTGGCCAATTAAGAACAGGGATACCATGGTCCTTAAACCAGGTACTGGTAGCTTTGGCACTGTGTGCAGGTGCCAAGTCCTGAAATCTGCATTATAAATTGAGAATATTCTAATTTTATGACCAGCACCTGTATGTTTGACAATTCATGGAGCCATAGAGGGACCTCTGTTGCTTGTTAGGCTACTGTGTAAGCCAGGTTCCTAAACTAAGGTTTTGTGGATCTATCAAAACAGGCTCCAATGCTTGTGCAGCCACTGCCTCTGTTTTGATGGGCAGTTCCCTGGAGTAGAGGGTGCTGCGGAAGACTGGGGTTTGATTTGTTGATGTAATGTGTGTTATGGGCAGAGTGGAGGCTGAACGCTAATGGGACAAGACAATAGGCCATCACTAATCAGGGACCTCAAGGTTGCCATGTGGTTAATTGTGATGCAGGTGGCAAAAGGAGAGGGAGGGAACAAGTTGACTGCTTTACTGCCTTGACTGCCATTGTGTTTTAACATCAGGGCCCGGGGCTGGGATTTGCCTTTCTCTCTCACTGTTTCCTCAGTGTCCCCTTAACCTTTACATCTCTTATCCACCAATTATTATTCGACCCTCAGCGGGTTAAAGAAAACCTTTTGCCAAATGTCAAAAAGCAAATGTAAATATTGAGCCTGTCCTGCATTGCAATGCCTGTTGTGATGCGTAGTGAACTATTGTAGGGGCTTCATTGCCGTTTTAACACTGCATTTTAAATTCAGTGGAAGTACTCCTTTGTATGATTGTTATTTGTTAAGATTGACAAAAACATCAGAATCTGCTTGTCTTTGTGACTGTGTGAAAGGCCATCTCAAAACAAGAGGTAGGTCATGAATAGAGGATGGCACAATGTTTAAAAGATAGTATTTGTTTTGATGTTTGTCCCTTTAAGACATCCTCCTTGGGATTCCACATGTATTTACTATCGCTAGTTGTCATTGGATTATACAAATTTATATGAATAGTGTGAATGATAAAATAATTCAGAATTATAAGATGATTCAGAATGTGAGAGGAGGAAAACACACTTATACATTAAAAAAGATGGATGGATGCTTTAAGACTTATTCATCAAGCTTTATAAAATATGTATTTTCCTGTACTTCTACCTCTCTCTTTGCATTCAGTGTAAAATGTGCTACTTAAAATGGAGATTGACAGACATTTATTAACACTCAAATTGAGAATTAATTGCTGATTGTGCTTGTTTTATTTAAATATCTACATGCCTATTTTATTGTTAGTGATCTATTGATTTCTAAGCTGGTTTATACAGAATGGAAAACTTTAAAAACTAAAAGGATCATGTATCAGTTTGTCTCTACAATAAATACAAAAGGAAATCTAACGGAAGGCAATTTCAACGGAAGGCAACATTAAACATTTGTCTACTCAGTGTCACCGTGTCCTTATTGTGTCAAATGTTTTCTCAAAAGCCCTGAATCTTTTAGTTTAATTTGGGTTGTAATTTTCAGCAAATATAACAACATATCCAGTCCAACGTAATGTTTGAATTACATAAAGCTCCAAAAACAATTCTGTGCTCAAAATAATGTGCGCTCGCATTACCTGTGGAAGTTCCAAGCTCACATCAAACTCACATGACTAGGTCCCTGGTTGGGGCTGAGCCCCGAATGTTTCCAATGTCTGACTCCGCCCCTGCTGCTGTGGCTTTCTCGTTTGGGTAGCCAATTATTTAATTACATCAGAGGAAGTGAGGTGTCTCATTTTTCGTGATAGAAATTCAGAGTTTGATTACATGGATCCTACACAGCGCTTTTCTGGATGTGACGTGGATAAGGTGGTTCAACTTTCACCTTGAAGATATTTTGAAGATTGTGTGACTGTGCCTTTAACCTCATTAGCAGTATGTATAAAGCACGCTTTAGTATATTCTTAACAGGGGAAGCATTTCTCTTAATTGATACATACATTAGATTTTACCACATTAGCAAGCTTACTCTGGCAGACAAACCCTCAACTGTGTATTTGAAGTGCAAATGTGGTATTTGGCTATAGATGGTTAAAGAAGATTCCATTCAACACCTTGGACAGCCCTCCTCTGACAAAGTTACGATGCAGTTTCCGACAATTGATGTACGTGCTTCCCAAGAAGCACATGTAACTCCATCATTAGAAAGTCACGATGTAGCTATAAGTGCATTGTATGACCATCATTATTGGGAAATTGGCCCTCAGGTTTATAAATTCATCAGAAGCACTTCAGAAACATTGCTCGTTGTGCTCCCTTTCATGCTGCACACAGTCCTGACCCATCCTCGGTGGGACCTGTCTCCTACTCATGCTTCTGGTTTGCATGGGAAGTCATGAGAAGGGGGGATGGGCTGTGTTTGTGTGTGTGTGTGTGTGTGTGTGTGTGTGTGTGTGTGTGTGTGTGTGTGTGTGTGTGTGTGTGTGTGTGTGTGTGTGTGTGTGTGTGTGTGTGTGTGTGTGGGATAAAAAACGGTTTATGTGTGTGTGTGGGGGGGGGTGGAGTGTTGTGAAGTAATGGTTGGGTGGTGGTGGTGGTGGGGGGTGGATGCGTTGAACAACCTACGTCTTAGTGTCTGCCAATGGCCTTTAGCGTTTGTTCATTTTAAGATTAGACTGCAGCCGAGCTTCACTGTATTAAGCATTTACACCACAGCATATGTGAGTGTAGCAGGTGTAGGTCTGTTTAACTCCCTCCTCAGGTATGTATACAGGCCACCCGCACCAGTAAATCACTATATATTTGTTGGCGTACCTGGTAGTGGTCGCACTTTAGATGTCGGAGGTGACGGGTTCGACCCCGGTTGCAGGCAAACGTCGACATAGTGTACCTCCGACAAGGGAATGTCCATGTCTATTAATTGAGCATAATACGTAGAAATGGTGCATTTGGTACAGGACATGGGATGGCATGTACCATTTCACGCAGGGTGAAATGGTGACACATTGGCATATGGGGTGTTAGAAAGAGGGGATTCCTGCCATGTCCTTTTTACAAAGCATTGATTTGAGTGTGTGTGTATGTATGTGTGTAAAAGTACAGGGGGGGCATTATAGATTCTGGTCACTGGTTTCTCTTTCATAAAATGTTTCAGAAGAAAGAGCAAGAGAAATTGAACAGGAAATTATGTTACAATTTTTATAACATTGCTTGCCACGCTGCACTTCCGGTGGTATAAGAGAACTCAATATCAGTCTGTATTGTGGACAGCCCCTCCGCGTCCACTAATTGCATCTGCACCTGTCTGCTCGGCTCATCGGCAGGTGTGATGCATGATAATTAGCCTCATAGCGTTTATGTCCCCAAACACAACCGCATGCAAAACATATTGCATGCAAAAAGCTTTTTATTTCAGCTTTATTTTTTAATCCAACAGTTTTAAACTTGCACCATCCAAATAGTATTAACCTAGTGATTATACACTGACTTTGAAAGCTACGATAGCTACACACCTTTCATCTTTCACCCAATTCACATGACCAAGACCTTGGTCTGACAAAACCAGATAAAACTGCATTCTTTCACAACCGTGAACTGATATTTACCACATTCATCCGGATATGTGACATTGAGAGGGACAAGCAGAACCAGCGTGGTGATTAAGGCCCTATTAGAAAATATTCTTGGAGACGTCCATGCACACCCACGTGGGCAGGAAATCTGTCGAGCTCTAGACAGGAAGTGACTTTGAAATCAACCCTTTTAAGATGATACCCGATGCGACACACTTTGAAAACCAAAGATGCCGCTTACCTGAGTAGATCCTCTGTTGTCAGCCCAGGTTTGGGGGGATTGGTCGATCATATATATCACGACACCAGTGCTTCGGTGGGTGTTTGCTGCTCTCCTTCACTCTGCAAAAGGACTAGCATGTTTTTTTTAACTACTGGTTAAGCTATGAAGTGACAACTATGTGCCTGCTGCCCTTGAACTGAGTTGATGTAAGTGGTGTATATTAATTCTTAGTTACATAACTTTCAATGTCAATTTGAGTAGAATTTTAAGTAGAAATTATGTACTACATGAGGAATTTGTTATTGGGTAGGTTTTAACCGGACAATCTGCTACACCCTCACTTAGTTTATCACACTTAAGATATAGAACCTAGATTGGAAGGTGGAGAATGTGAGAGTGTAAACTCCCTATAGGTTTAAACAACAATAATAATTCCCTCCTAACTCACTTTCCTCCACCACCTCTGCAATACCAAGATCCTATCTCTTTGTGTGAAAGGGATGTCACAAATGTACAAACTAGCCTCCTGGAAAGTACTGTAGAATAAAACAAACAATATCTTAATTTAGTTGTTATTTTCAGGTTTGGAACTTGGACAAAAATACTTGAACCAACTTGTCCCTTAATATGTTGATTACAGTGTGTGTAAACAGTGTTAAAAACAAGTGTGTAAATGTTGTAGGTGGAGTTTGCTAATTGTCTGTGCCTAAAAGATAAATACAATTGTACCTACCATCTGGCTTGTAGTATTCTGAGAACAGAGGAGGACTGAATGGAGGACATGAGAATGAAAGGCTGTAAGTCGGTAGGGCTGAGATTGTCCGAAGGCAATAAATGTTGTGTGAGGAAATATGTGTCTGGTGGATCTAGCATTTAAAGTCTGGCTTTTTAGTTTGAAGCTTTGTGTTTCAGCACTTTGGTAAATAAAAAATGAGACCTGCTAATGTACTTACAATTTCAATTTAACCTTTCAATGGCCACTTTTCTTTACATTTGAATGAAAGAGTATATACTGTTTTTGCTTCATTGAAAGAAAACCTTGCACACTCTTCTCTCTACTCCTTACCTTTTCTCTGGGAAACCTCCAACTGGGACATATGTCATGCTACAATGTGATTTGTATTTTTACATTTACTTTACATATGATTATTTTACTACATTTTTTCCATTAGCAATCACAATCATACTGTATTACAGGGAGGGGTATGTGTAATCCCAAAGTAATACAAATTCATTTTACAGCTAATGCTATTCATAAGTTTCAATGTCCCCCAAAGCCAAGACAGTGTGTTGTGGCTATTGTTAAGCTTCCTATCTCCTTCTGTGATCTGGGGCAACAGCTAAGGACATTGAATAATCTACCCTTGAGTACAGTTTATCAGAGCCATCATTAAACATGAAAGCATTTATGGATACAGGTTTAGTAAAAATTAGCATAATGAAACCCGATTGCTACCCCCAATGACCACAGATTCACTACAGTTAGGTCTTCCAGTTTGCTCTACCATGATGCTATTGACTGAATTGAAATAGTCTTACATAAAATTAGGTTGACCATAATTTGTCAACATGTTAATGTGTCACATGCTTACAAAACAATGCATGTGGCAATAGTAAATGCTAATATGATGTAAATGCAAATAGCAAATATGTTGGAAGTCGTAACAACACTAAACTTGTAAACAATGGGTTCCGAGTTTGAATCCAGTCAGATGCAATGATTCTCGATTCTTGAACTCTAACCAGAACCACTAAGTTCATAATCATATGACCTATTGCAACAAATAGATGAATGCTTTCCTATTGCCGGGTGCTTTTATACATCGGAAACCCCCCATTGGGAAATGTATGTAAGTGCCAAAGCATGCAACAATAAAGAATTGGAATGACAACAGGTATACGTTTAAGTGGTCCAAGACAGGACCTTCACTGTACTGTATAATGATGTGTGTGGGTCTTCCAGACTATAGGCTTGTGCAGTCCAGTTTATCAAGACCTGGGTTAGACACATACCTGTATTAGCTTGTCCCCATCCATGCCAGAGGAGAGGGAATTTTACAAATCCATTAAGTGCTGTCCCTAACTTGTTCACCTATCTACCTAGAATAATCCCCCCTGTACGTTGCTTTGGATGAAAACATCTGCTAAATGAATACTTTATTATTAATATTATTCATAGAGGGATGACATTTCCAAAATATTTTAACAAACCAGGGAACCTATCTCAGTTTGTCTCTTGTCTCTTGTCTCTCATCAAAAGCCCTCTAAAGGACATATAATCCTCTTTGGCCTCGTATGTTTCACCACCATTTAAGGCAAGACAATAAACTCCTTAAGTCAGAAAATAAGTCTCGGCTTCGATTTCATTAGGCAAACGGCTCGAGTAATTAGTCGTGCACTATAAATCAAGCTGTGTGAGTCTATTTTACCAGACCCTAATTGAAAGTGATCTCTTTTTTTCCAGCATTGTAGTTGGACATGCTGCACCATTGGGATGGTGATAGATGTGGAATCCAGCACAAACAGTTTGAGTCAGTCAGCCTGTGATTGATCAGTGCCCTCTGGGATGTCGGGTGGATCTTTCTCCTTCAGCCAGGAGATAAAAGCCTTAATGACTCCCCAGTCTTGATCCGTCTTTCAATTGTACGTGTATGTATGTCTATGTCTGTGTGTGTTTTGTTATTTTTCAGTGTATGACCTTCAAGATTCTATATGCTTTTGTACTGTGTAATGTCAACAATGTCTCTTTCAAGTGCTGATGTGTCTTTCATTGATGTTGATATTCACTTGCTACTTAAATGCTCCACTGGGAAAATCCATTTGCATGAAAATGTTGTTGATTTATGACTGAATTCTACAGTACTTTCTATAATCCCTGAGGACATTTTTGCGAGGGCTCAGTAGTGGCCGTAGTGATGCAACACTATGTACTGTAAACCAACATCAAAGAGTGTTTTGTTCATGTGAAGCCTCACAAAAACACTGAGTGACTTCAACTGGCATCAAGAAAGCAAAGGTGGACCAGCTGGGCTATTTTGTTCGCTTTTTGTGCTTTTCTTCTCATCCTCCCCTCTCAGTCAATCCCCACACCACACTGTTCTACCCCTAAGCATGGGACCAGAATGAAAGATTTACACTTGGGCCTTGTTGGTATTGAAAACCTGAGAGAACAGCAAAGGGGACAGCGATGACGACTCAGGTCTGGTTGTGTGCCGTTTGAATGAGGTCTGTTCAATTGTCCCGACAGCAATGGATGTGGCTTTGGAGGCAGAGAGGTGTGTCGGCAATAATCACTCGGGCATCTGGCCCAACACTCTTGTGTGGTGGTGATCTTCCTGTGAGAGAAACCGTGAGGACCTCAGTAGGGGTCCTGCTGAAAAAGAACATAAATTTTGGAGTGAGAATCAATAGACTGTGAGAGTCGTAAGAGATGTATTGGTTTGGACTCTCTGACTGTGACCTGTGTTCTGCCATCATGAGAAGGAAGGACAATTACCATTAACTGTATATCTAAAATCTCTCGGGAATGATATAAACTACAATTACACAAAAACCGAGAATATAATATAGACGGCGTCTTTAGGCGTCTAACAGATTAATCAAAAGTCCCCAAAAATGTAATGTTTCATTGTCATATAATCCAAATTAAAAAAGGCACATTCTTTGAATATACAAATAGTTTAATGTGCCACAATTGAATGACTTGTGGACATTGCTAACCATACTGCCTGCAGTGCAGTGCACTCCATAATTATTTTGAGAAAATTGCAGGGAAATCCCTACTAAGTTAGGAGAAATGTTGCTTTACAAGAAAGGAAAGGGGGAACACTCATTCTCCCACAAAAGGTATAAATAGCCCGTCCGTGCCCCTCTGTCAGAGTTGGGATACTCAGTGGGGTGCAAACTTCAAAGCAACCAGAGAATTCTACTTAACAACGGCCAACAATTTCATGAGCCTTCCCTTTGATTGGAACTACTACTTTAAAATATTTGTTTGGGTAGAAGAAACATACCATACAATTTACTTTAGTTAAATCAGTGTAGCCAGAGGTAAAAAATAAATAAAAAATCGCCTAGCTCTTGTAATTGTCTGAGGATTTAAAAGCATTTGATTTCAATCCTGTATGTTTTAAAATCTTTGATACTGAATGTTATGTAACAATGACATCAACAATATCTTTATAATGTGACTCAAACCCCAGAGAAAGGTCCAGTAAGGAGCCTAAACTCTCAGATGGAGATGAGGTATACAAGCTGCCTTCAGAGGAGCCGTCTAGTTTGCCTAACAGTTGGTGGGAAATGAAAATGACCTGGAAAGGTTAAAGGGCAAAAAACATGTCAAGAATTTCCCAGGATACATTTCAAGGGTGGGTGAGTCAGTGAAAGAAATGCAACGTTTTATTTTTGCCCCTTTTTGATCAGATATTTTCATTTTTATAAAGCTCAAAAGTAAAGAAAAATAAAGAGATACAGCCAAAGACGAGTCAATGGAGACATAGCGGGAGCGTGGCATTATATGTTTGATGGGCTTGGTCTGTGTTGCATTGTGGGTAGTAGAGCTCCCTGTGCCCCCAGCAGGATCCTGGCCACTCAGTCCAGTCCTCAGGTGCTGTCACTCTCTTCTCAGCCATATTAATTATGGGATAGAAACTCTAATCCCTCTTCCTTTGAAGCACCAGGCCAGTTATCAAGGCTACACTTTTATTAACAGTACACAAACCAAACACACGCACACATACACGGACAAAAACATGCACACACACATGCCCCCATCCCCACAAATGCACACTTTGACTTTCACTGAAATAGAAAAAAGGATACCACCCCTCTTCTTTTTCATTTTCCTTCACCTCCCCCATCTTGGGCTTTTAGGACTGTGATTTAGTGTGTTTGCATTGGTGATGATGATCACTGGATGACATGTTTGGCTGCTTAGCTGAAACTCTATGGATTACAGTCTCAAAAGATGCTTCTTTTCCGAGGTGATTAAACCCATATATAATTTGATCCCAGGATTAGTGCCCCCAGATACTTTTGCTTTGCACATCATTAGCATTTGCCTCCCTGCATATTTCCAAGCTTTGAATTAAGATATTAAAACTATCAATAGCTATTTTGTTACACTGAGATACGTTGTAATGGTATATCTTTTTGACACTGTACACATTTACCAAACAATTGTATGCCCCATTGAAAAATTGGAATTGGGGAGCCATTTTGTTTTTTAGATAAACACGCAGTGCTGACTGACTTGATTACACAATCATCTCTTCATGGATATATTGACAAAGTCAATTTGACACATGAGTATTCTCACCTTTTTTGATTCTTGGAACAGCACGATGTGTAATGATTCAAAAAAGAGTTCTACCCTGTCCAATCCATACACAGAGATGGAAAGTTGTCTTTCACCCAGTATCAAAAGATACTCTGAAACCAAACCCTTGTTTTAAAGCAAAGGATGAGACCCGAACAGACTGTATGTGCAATTAGTATGTGTATGAGAGAGAGAGAGAGAGAGAGAGAGAGAGAGAGAGAGAGAGAGAGAGAGAGCAGAGAACACCCAGGTCTCTAGGCTCTGTATGGAAGAAGACAAGAGATGGCTGTCAGAGATTGGCAGCAGGTTTTTATGGCTATTATTTCAGGTGGAAAGCCAGTTTGAAGGGAGAACTGTCAAAGGGATTTTACACTGCCCTCTTGTGCTCTGATATATACTGTACATTATAGAAGTCTACCACTCTCTACCGTGTCTTTAGCTGTTGTGCTTTGGTTTTGTAAGCTTTCATTCTTATTTGCTTCCCCAGATCCAGTACCAATATGTTAGAGCTGTGGGCAATGTAGTACATTTGTCAGTGTTTGTATTTCAATATGAAATAATATATTATAATATATTTGTGTCATGTCTTATCAATGTTACAGTTCTGAAAGTAATATAAAAACATAACATTGCTGACACTCGACATTGCTGATGTTCTTGTAACAGGTCGACAGTGGTTGAGGCTTACGCTACCGTTTGACTGTATCCTTTGCTAAAGATTAAATGTCTTAGGCTCATATCTTATTAAGTTGTTCAAAGTGTTTAGTTTCACATTCAAATTAACCTTGGATAGTGTAACATGAAAAACAACTCCCTTGTTCCCACTTCAGTTAGTCTATGAATGATCTTTTTTTCCGCTGTCTTATTCATTTTTCACTGAAAGTAGTGACTTTTCGCTTTAGGAAAACAGGTGTGGGTGGCTTCCTAATTAAATAAAAACCTGTCATTGATTTGAATTGAAAATGCGGAAAAAAAGCCACATTGGTGAAACAAAGACACAGAGAAAAAGGTATCCTAAAACCTCTTCCTATTTGTGCCTTGTGCCATGTCAAAAACGGAGGGAGAGTGAGGGAGAGAAGAGGGAAGAGAGAATAAATAATTGTTTGATCTGTCCTTTTGCCTGTCGCTGCCCTAATCACTCAAGACTGATTCAGAAAATGCAGGCTTGAATGTCAGAGGGCCTCCTGTGGTGAGGTAGAGCGTTTCACCCGCTCTGGACGCCCATGCCCCAGTAATCACCACTCTCTACTCCGGCCCTGGCACTCCAGCACTCCCCTGATTGAGCACCTCCATCTAACAAGGTGCTATTGCTGGAGTCGGGATATTCTGCCAGGTTCTGACAAACCGGACGATTGTCCCTGATCATCACGGGACAATGCTTCTTTTTTCCCTTCTCTTCTTCGTAGCCCAGCCATGCATAAAACTGTCCCTGAGGCCAAACACACCTGCTGCCATTTTGAATGTGAACATGACCGTGTGTGCAAATCATAACTGACCTTTTTTAAAGGTTCAGTTTGAAGCAGGATTTGTGTCCTCAAAATATTTAACATGGAAAAATCCTCATACCTATAAAGCGCCATGCAAGGAAGCATTGTAAACATGACAAATGAGGATGTAAGAAATTAGACTGTCAACATACAACATACAGATCAACATGATCAACAAAAGATGGGCCACATGAATGTCCCATGATACAGTGAACCATTATTGGGACAGATTTACACCAGATTTACACTGGTGGTCCTTGGTGCTTCAGTGCGTCTGTTCCCAGTTCAGTGTTTATTAACAGGGATTGTCCTGGGGGACGAGTCCCCTTGGAACTCCACTAAGGATAACAGCATGTTTAGATTCACCTCTAACCCCAACTCTAGGATGTAATTGTTTCCAGTGAGACAGTCAGAGGCAAGCTATGGGGTCTCAGTTGATTTTTGTGTTGATGTTGCCTTAAGCAGTCCAATTTCAGTATCAGGTCAGTCAGAAATACTGTCCACGAGGTTTCGCGTAATTTACATTTACATGTAGCAGACGCTCTTATCCAGAGCGACGTAGAGGGAAATTCCCCCGAGGCAAGTAGGGTGAAGTGCCTTGCCCAAGGACACAATGTCATTTTCACAACCGGGAATCGAACCGGCAACCTTTACCGCTCAGCTACCGGACTTCCGCATGATGATTCTATAAAAATGTGAAGGACTAAAAGGTTGTAATTCACATGTGATCTGAATACCCTGTAAGTGAGAAATGATATGTTCAGCAGATTATTGTAAATGATGTCCTTTTAGTGAGGCTCATTCAAGAAAATTCAATAACTGAACATTTAGTGGGGTAAAGTTAAATAAGAAAAGTTGTGCCACCCTCTACAATGCTATCATTACTCTCAAAACTCAGAACAAAGTAGCCTACTTAACAAAGTAAAGGAAAGAGTAGAATAAAAGGTTTGCGACTTTCTTTTGGCACATTCGAATCCATTTGTCGAAAGATCTAGTTGTAAGATGTAAGCTACTGTATTCAGCCTTTATGATCAATTACAGCTTTTCTAAAGCTGGATTTAAAGTGTCATAGATGTCTTGGTTCATGTGGGAAATAATAGTCTTGAACAGGTCTTCAGAGACTCGAAATTCATCGTCGCCTTGCCTCGAGTTCTTTAACCCGTCATCTGTTTTCAGCTTAATATAATATTGTTGATTTAACCATGATGTATTAGGAGCTCTAGGCACTCTTCTCTTATTTTGAGATGAATAGATGGTTTTCAAGGGTGTGAACTGGTGTTTCATTATTCTAGCTGACTTGACTGAGAACTATGGCAGGAACATGGTGGTCACTCCATCACTTGGAATTATATTCAATTTCTTGGGAAGGCATTTGTCAGGCGGGACAGGAAGTATTAGAGGCAATGAAAGACTCTTAACTCCTGTTAAGGGCAGCACCCTATAGACTTCCCTGTCATAGAGCTATGGAAAAACTCACTTTGTCTCCACACGTTTCTTGTGGCAGCACACTTGCAGATCTTCCTAATTTGATGGCAAAAGTTGATTAATTGTACATTTAACTTCACGTACAGCTCTCTTCTATCTAACAAATTAGGGCCATTAATCAATAAAGAGCATTGTAATTCCAGGTGACAGGGGACATGCTGGTTCATAATAGAAAAGGAAAGAGTATGTGCTCAAGCCTTTCTCTCCTAGTGACCACTTTGACTTAGATGTTCAGCCTGAACCTGCCTAAATCCAATTAGGAGACATAATTGATTAACTTTTCGCTCACTAATAATGGGCTTTGCCATTCCATGGTCCCATTCATTTTTAATGACAAGCCATTTGAGATACATCTTCTGACAAGAGAAAGAGCTTTCATTGATTGTTTGTTTCTTTATCCATGTCTGCAAGTTAGCTTTGGTAATCAAATGTACAATGTGAACACATTGTACATTTAATTGGTTGATTGGGTCCTTATTTTAAAGGGCAGTCATTGTAGAAAAAAAGTAAATGACGTGTTTTGAAGAATGAAGGAAAATGTTGCAAGAGCTTAACTGTCTTTTTGGTGTAGTCACAGGGATTTGATGGGTGATTGAGATGGTACCACAGAGAAACACAGAAGGTGGTAGTTTGAAACACCATAAACCTGTCCAACAGTAGTGGTACTGGAGCTAGCACGGAGATCTGTGAATAGTTCGAATAAAGTCTATTAGATATATGTAAACAGTAGATTCAAATTGGCATTTGTTTTAAAGACCATTACATTTTTAAACAGGTGATGCATAAAATAATAAGCAGGATGTCCATCTGATCGGGCCAGCCAAATCTATGGCATGGTATGAGGTATGGGTTTGTCTATTGGTTATGTTGCAAAGTTGTGTCAAAATGCCATGTGATTCTGCTGCAAACAAATGTCCTCACAGGGACAAATAAAGTATTCTTCAATAGACGCACATGGACTGCTCAGTATTCCACTACCTTCACATGACACAAACACCAAAATGGGTGTAGTTTTGAGAGATATACAGGCAACAGTACTCTATACTGTCATACACTACACGAAGGGGAAAAAAGGTGATAAATAATTAAATAATGATAGGAAGACAAAAAAACAATTAAGTACTTGAGTTGTGGATAAATGACTTAAAAGGTTTGCCTGGCTACCTGAAAAGCACTTTTCTCATCCTATGCTGTCCGAGGCTGTCACATTGCCTCTGCTTCATTCAGCTTGATTAATGATAAGCTGTGGGGCACAGCTAGGAGCTCTACTCTCAATTATGAAAAAGGCAGTAACTAGTCCAGTGTTGCTGATTCCTTTATTCCACTGACAGGAGTGAAAAATAGCAATATTTCTAATCAGGGTTAAAACATTTATCACTCACTTATTGGCGTTCTGAAGGTGCCCCAGTCCATCCATCCAAGCCTGACCTATCCGTTAAGACAGAATGTTGTGTAATACGCCCTCTTTAACCTCTATCCCTCACATTCTTTTTGCATAAAGACAAGTTACTTCTTAGACCAGTGGTAACATGTCTTCAGTGTGAGATTTGTTGCAATGTATCAGAGAATGACATTCTAAGTTGGATACTCCAAATAAACAAGGCTTGTCATAATCTGTTGATGGTTGAGGTTAAGGTCAAGTATCCAATTCTACTCTGCATGTATTTTAGTTTGAGATATGTTAACTCAGACAAAGAAGTAGAATGTGGGTGTTATAGACATCTCACATAGGACAAAATGACATTTTGCCATTTTCTCCATGAACTGAAAGTGACTGCAAGAGACTTTACACAAGAAGATAAGTGAGTTTAATATGCACTGGAGGGTAAATAAAATATTATATTACTGCATGAAGAAACTACTTCATAAAGAAACTAATATGGCAATTTGTGGAGCAATTTTTAATATGATTTTTATGATGCAGTTATGCTTATGCTAATGAAGTTGTCATTTTACTTATATTCAGCTGCTTATGCAGATTCCATATTTCAATTTGGGTGGATTAAAGCTAACTGTTACGAATGAATTTCATTAATGTGGGTGGATGGAAGAAAAAAACATTTACGTGTTCCTCGGTCCCTCTTTGTGTGCTTTCTGTTCTGTTTATAGGATTATAAAGGTTGTCTTTAGTACCAGGCAAGAGGGATGCTCTTGTAGAAATGGGATTCGTCCATAACTCCAAAACAGCAGGCAACTGTTTTCCATACTGGATACTAGGCCCATAGTAGAATTGTTAAATAGGCACAGGAATCTTCTTCAAACGAGGGATTATATTCCATCTGAATATCATAGATGCACTCAGCAGGTTTATACTGCATGTGGTACTTTTGTACATTTCCCAGGGGGAAAAAAAGTAGGTTTGGAAAAAGTATATTCCCGTGAACGATAATGTAATATTTGTGAGCAGATAGAGTATGGACAGTTGTGTACAATGCCTAGCAGTCGTTTCCATGTCGAGAACAAGATCCACACAGCCAAATGACCCCACATGTCACATTGTTGTACAACAGGGAAATGTATTCACTGAAAATGAAATAATTTATTTAATAGTTCTAGGGACACATACACTGACTGTACCCTAAACCAGCAATCACCTTATAATTCTTATGTTCCAGATTCTAAACCAGCCAAGTGCAATGTATTCTAGTTTGACTAACCCTTGTACCTGCAGTACAGGTTTATATGCCAACAAAGCATATCAAGATCACTCTTGTAGTAACTGTTAAAACATTGACTTCTATGGATTCAAAGCAAAATAAAGGAAATCATACAGTTTAAAGTCAGACTAGTGAGTAGAAAATCAATGGTCAGTGTCAATATCAGGTGGCCTAATTTAACTGTTGAATGTGCTCATTCATATAACTCAGTTTGGCCCAGTGGTTTCAATCCTTTGATCTCATTCAGTCCCCCACTTTAAAACCTCTGATGCTCTAATATGACCAGACAGATGTTGGGGGATCAGGTTTATTCTTTTAATTGCAATCTACAAGTATTTCCTTTGTTTAATTTCCCTAGAATGGCCTACATAACTGGATTAAATAATAGTCAACCGTGTCTATAACTTTAAACTAAGTCCATCAACATGTTTGGTCCTTTTCTTTCAGGAAAACTCTACTAATATTCAATAACTTGAAATATAACAAATATGTTAAAATGGAGTAGCCCACCTTGCCCCACATGCCCAACTTGCCCCTTTGCAGTCACATTCCCTATTTCACATTTCTGAGGGATATGTGTGATTTGAGTGTTGGTGCAGAAAATGAATATAAAATCACAGGGATTAGAAGGCATAAAATGTGATGTAAATTATGTCCATCAAAAGACGAATGAGTGACACTGAGCTGTCTTTCAAGCACCCAAATGAAACTCATAAATTTAATGATAGCATAAGCCCTGCCAAAATATAATTAATAACTTTGACATGGAGAATGGTAAGAATGCAAAGTGTCACTCTTAAACGCTAAGATGATCCAGTCAAACTCATGCCACTCAAAAAATGTGTTGGTCAAATACTTACTGTGAAGTTATTGATATATAGCTCTTGGCAGGACCTGTTTGGACATACTATGATTGATGACTCTATGAAGTATTTGGTTTGTATGAAGATCTCTTATATCAGCCTTTAATTACATGTATATTTCTGATCTATGCCTGATCTCGTCATGCAGTTGAAAGTCCACATCTTTCATTCAACTCACATTGCCTCTACATGTCTGAGTGCCATTTTTTGTGGTCGCTTCCTTTCAATGTCTAGAAGGTCTGTATTACTGGACCGCTAAACCTGATTTAGTCTTTGATTGGATGAAGGCATTCAGCCAAGAATGACTGACGCTTCGGATTATGAAATATGAGTATTCTAATGTGCCTTATCCATGGTCATTGGTTTCTTTATTTGATGTATATTTTATAGATACATTCAAGCATCTTGCAGTTATGGAATGAAATCTCCAAGCACAGTAAAAAAGTTGTCCCTACTGTCTCGCTTAGCAGACAATAAGGAATTGTAAATAAACGAAAATTGCAGTTCAGACCACATTTAAATGATTTAAAATAATCCAAGTGTTAATTTGCTGTAGAAAAATATAGGTTTTTAAGATGGAATGTGTGCATGTTTTAAACTAGCATCAGACCTATATTTTGCATAAATGATATACTTTTATTCAATTTGAGTGGTTTTAAGAGGTGGAAAAGTGGATCAATATTTCGGTTGATATTTGAAGTATTTACAATTAAACCTTTTAATGTTAAGCTCGCAACAACAAAAAATGACTTAGCACATTTTGATCTTTGACTAGCTTTGAAAACTGCTAACAACTGCTAACAAAGGTCTGTTTCTGAGCTTCAATTCTTGGCTGTGGCTCCTTAGTAGTTCCCAGTGCCCAGCAGGCAAGGGTTATGATAGAGCCTGTTGGCAGGCCAAAGCATGGCTAGCTCGTGTTGTGCCATCACCCTGTCGCCTCCTGCCATCTCCACCAGTCCATATAGGATCTCAACCATTAGCTTTTCCTCTAAGACTTGAAGCCCGGGCCAAAGAACCACCCATCAAGATCTCTGTAAACCCACACTGACTTAAATCTATACTATTTTTGCCTTTGTCAATTGACATGAATTGTTTTATCATCTGGTGTTGATTAGAATTTAGCAGGGATCAAAGGCATTCAAACTGAGGTCCATCCTTGACTGCAAAGTTATGTTCAAAGATGATTGATTTGAGTACTTTTCTTTGGCAATCGATAACCCAAATTACTTTCAGTCCTCTCATTGCCACATATGTAGACTTGCAACTATAAGGCTGTGCACTGAACCTGGCTCTGAATGTTTCCGATAGTTAACGTAAATATTTGTTAATGCACAGACTGAGAAAACAGCATATGGCGTTAGCATCCTTGTTTCCAACTCAAGATTGGTGGGCATAATCGAGCAGTAGGTTTTCTAAGAGGTTAGGTTGCCAAAGAACCTTCTCTTTTTTATTTCTTGGCTTTAACTGATTAATTCTGGATAATAATAGATGCAAGAAGTGGAAAAAAAACACCTCGCCTTGGCAGGCTCTTGCCGGACCTGCAGCCTCTCTCTCCCTCTCTCTTACACTTTCAGGCGCTGTCGCTTTGAATCAGCAGAAAGCAACCAGGCTGAAGATTCCCCACTGACTGGAGAGGAGTCGTTGGCCAGGCTTTCATTGTCACTGGGAGTTAAGGCAGTCACTGATCCTAATGCTTACACTGTTGTTGCAGCATTCCGATTTTTAATCGCTGCGTGACTTGTCGGATTTAATATGGGCAACCAGGGAAGATTGATCAACATACCAATAATGAGGGTGTCACAAGCTGCCAATTACTTCCTGTGTTTAATTATATGGTTCCGGGATTTTTTTCTTTTGGGATGGGGGGGAAGAGGGGGGGCTTGAGATATGTTGTAAACATTTATGCTTTCACCCCTAGTATCAGCCCTGCTGCCTAAGTGAAATAAGTCGGAACATGGTTAGAGCGGTCGCTAAGGTTACCATGAGCTCTCTCTCAGGTCATCTCACGCAATCACAGCGCTATAGAACAATCTCAACTTTACTGGCTACTCAATCTATAATGGTCTTGCCATTTCACCAAAGCGAGGTCAAGTGGGGAAAAAAGAAAAAAAAACTAAGAAAGCCAACCTTTCAAGGGCTGACTCCAGTCATGTGTCCACCAGTGAGATGCATTAAAGCCTGCAAGTAAGATGTGAGATACCTTGGGCAGGATGATACATGACAATAATTGGCTTTTGTATGCCTTAGCTGTCTGCCCAACTTCAACATCCAACACCTACAACATCCAAGCAACCAATCATCAGAATTCTCAAGTTCATTTTCTGTACTAATTGATGTTAAAATGATTGAGGTTAGAATGAATGAGTGTGTGAGTGTGAGAGAGAGATAGAGAGAGAAAGAGTGGGTTTGTGGGGGAGGGGTGATTTAAAGCAAGAAAAGGTGTGTGGAAAAGAGGTTGGCCTTCAGGCTGGAGTGTGATCTGTAAAGGCCTCAATATGCTTCTGCGTCTCCGTTTTCGGGTGGGCGGGCTCACGGATACGCACGGATACACACGGATAGACTTCGTTTATAGTTCTCCGTAGGCTGTGGGTGCTGAAAACAATTCACCGCCAGAAGAGTAGGTGGCGCTGCACTGCGATGCTAGCTATAGGTTATCGAAAACTCGGAGCAAATTTACTAATGAGCCGTTTCATCAATAAAATATGCACAGTTTCAGCGACTACACTGCCCATTTCTCGTCACATTTGAATTCAAATGCCAATTTACATGTAGGCTACTGTTTAGCTGAAATATGAATTGTAAAAACTGCTTCGATCTCTTTGGTGATATTTGTGATGCTAGCTGGAAGAGCAGCCTGCTTTGACTGGGTGTGCAGTGAACATTTCTGGGGGGTTATTATTATGATTACGGAAAGGGATCGTATATGTTTTTATATTGCTACCATTTTAGAGACTGCTTATCGATCCGAGTGTTAATCAGGTGCGGAGCCAGACGTTGTAAACATTCCGGGTATAGCCCAAACCAACAACGTATTGGGGCTTGATTTGCAAGAACGCGACGCTGAGCGCCTCCACGGTCCTCTTCCACATATTAAAATAGTCCTGCTGCCAACGAATAATGCACCTAATAATATGGTGCCTGCCATGCCATGGCGGGCTGGACCAAATGATTTTTTGGGCCGCATATGGCCCGCAGGTCGGACGTTCCCCACCCCTGGTCTTGTTGGTCACGGCAACCCATAGCGGCAAACCCGCCCCTGACTTCTTAATACGGACCAATCACAGCCAAGGGGGTCTCCGTCGCTCTCCGTCGCTCTGCGTAATTTCGACGGATAGTTAGAAAATTCAGGAGGTGCACGTCAATCCGTCAAAAGCTCTCCGAGGGCTGACGGAGAGCACGCAGAGGGCGTTCCACGGAGACGAGGGCGTTCCCTCCTCTGCGTTTTTCGAAAAACGCAGAAGCATAATTAGGCCTTAAGACGGCTCTCTATTCTCTAATCCTTTGTGTATGAGAAGGTCAAGAGGCAGGCAGACTCCTGCTGTCGTGGCTGGGTGGAGTGAGAAGAGGAGAGAGCTTGCCACAGAATATCTGCCAGTGAACCAGCCTCTGTCCAGTCCTATGTTCTACTCATTGAAACCAACAGGCACTGGTCTTTGCTATGTCCTTTCTATATAGTTCATCCATAGCATAATCCAAACATGTTGTCAAGACTTTTTTGTACAGGAACATTTTAAATGGAATATAACAACACACCTTTTTCTGTTTACAGAGAAGCACACAGTAAACACACAAAGATTTGCAGCTTCATGGATTTCTTTAAAATACTGTTCTTATTACGCTTCTTACATCCTAACTTATTTTCGGCCGTTACAAGTAACATTAAAGTGGGCCTTTCAGTATTCCACAGCCTTCTATTAGTAGATTTCCCTTTCTCTGTCTAAAAGACCAGACATTTTTGAACTTATGCCCAGAAATGGGTTGCACAACAATGGCAAGTTGCTAGCTTCAAAGGGGGTTGGAAATCAATAAGCCATTTTTCAAAGTTTATTTTTCATATTTCATTTCTAAGGGGTGCTAATAAAACCTGTGTTAAAACCTTTTAGGTGTGAAATAGCACAATCATCTCTGTGACATTTTTGGAGAGACCCTGTGGGGCTCAAAGGTCCTCCAAAGGCGCCAGTGTGTGTCTGTCGGTTTTATTAATAAACAACACTCATTAAGGGAATGCTGGGAGTACCCTTTGGCTGAATATTGCCATGTCTCTTCCTTCTTTTGTGTGATAAGACGAACCCTGGTGATTCCTTGCATGGGTCCCAAAGCTACAGGGGAATTTCTCTCAGAACCTGCCCCCTAAAGCTCAATTCCTCCCTGCATTTCCGAAAGCTTTTCATTCGTATCCCCTGGAAACCGCTCCGCATTCTTTACACTCTTTTCTTCAAAAAAAGAGAGAGAGAGAAGAAGAGGACGAGAGAAAAAAGGCCCTTATACGTTTGGCTATGCCCTTTGATCACGTTATCTTTAAAACAGATGGCTGACCACTGTGCTGTTTGTGTCAACACATGCTCGTTTTAAAAAGGGTGATCCAGGATCAGCTTTTAGCATCTCTTGAAACCCATGAATCACAAATCGTACAAAGAAAGAGCTGATCCTTATGTATGCTTACAGAGCTTTTATGCCTCACAGACTGCACCCTAGGCTTTTCCTCATAATATCCGTGTCTACATTTCTCTTTTTACCATCCCCTTTTCCCCAGAATCTTCCACACCTCACCAAAATACAGTGCAGATAATCTACTAATGTGATTATTGTTCAACTACAAAAGCTCATTGGTTTTCAAATCCCCTGAGATTTTCCATTTATGTTTAACAGTACCAGATATTATATCATTTTGACATTAGTTGGCTTGGTTTTTGCATTGCATATGTGATGAAGTGTGTAATTTTACAGAAATAAAACTGTGTCTTGGGAGTGAAATGGGCCGGGGGGATTTTAAAATGAGTGGGTATGTTTAATCTTTCAATCCATATTTGTATGAGGAGACGAGAAGGCTTTGCTAGAAAGCTACATCAAAAGGATGTCAGAAGTCATCAAAGCCATGTGAGTGAATTGGCATGCTCTTTTATGTTCTCTGAAGTGGTCATTTATGTTTTAAAATGTCATTACCTTTTTACACAGTCAACCTCTTCTGACTGGTGTCATTTCAGATTGTCTTGCTATATAATTGGTCAAGAAAGACAAATGAGTTGCACCCAATCAATATCCAGTTGCCCAGGTAGACAACATTAGCATAAAAGCCTCATAAAACCATTGTGTGATGAACTTGATATAATTGAATCTCCATTCCATTCATTCATATCCATTTCACAGTCCTAATAATTATAGTGCAGTACATTGGAGCACTCTTATTTATTACTACGTATTTTCATTATAATCGCTGGTTTCTTCGGAGATGACCTATTTCTTTTACACTCGCCAACATCAACCCAGCATTCAACATCAACAGCTTAGCAACCTCTTATTACAGGACAAGAGGACACTTTTCTGAGGTCACTTTTGTGGGACAGGATGTTATGACGATGAATGACAGCGCACCTCTTTAGAAGACAAAACTATTCCCCATTGCCTCCTTGTGGTTGCTATGGTGGAGTTGAGGGCAATTTAAGCGTCACCGTATTCACCAGGGGGGCGCCCTTTTGGGTAAGTGGCTTTGCGCTGTAAAGCTGATGCCTGCCACAGCCATCAAGGTTGTTGTTGCAGGAGGCTCTTTTAGCATCAAATCGCCGCGTTAAGAGATGAAAGTTGGTGGTGGAGAGAAAAAGAGTGACGCGGAGGAGGAGAACTGCAGGGGGATCGACGCATGGAAATGGTCCTTGTGAATGTTGCTTACACGAGAACATGCAGGAATATTTCCTTATCAGTCAAGTCCTCCAAACACCTCTTGTGAAGGGGCCCTATGACAACTCCACCAATACTAGCCCAGTTCAGCCCTAAGGGAGCGACACACACACACACACACACAGACACACACCTCCCTGTTTGAGACTCGTTGGTTCTAAGGTTCTTCGTGACAGACGTCCTCAAAATTACTTGCCTGTGTTTTGCATAAAGCGCTGTATCCGTTTTACAGGGAGCACCTTACCCTCAATTAAATGTGTACCAGTGAGTCTGCGTGTTTTGCATTTCAGAACAATGCACATGTTAAACGGAAGGTGATCTTAATAGGATTTGGTGCGGTTGTGAACCAGAGATTTAGCAGCTTTACATTGCTGCACTATTCCCTCATCAAAACAGGAGTGTTTTTTAATCTGGACAGGATTAGTTACCAAGACAAGGTTGAAAGTAAAATACATACAAAAATGCTTTCCACACCCACTGCGTTTTACAGGAAGGAGGCGACAAATCAGCCTAGCATATACAGTAACTGATGCTGTAATGCTAAGCAATTAACCCATACACTTCTTCATAATTTTTCCATTGGAGATGTAACTTGACAATCAATATAATGATTTGTACTGAGACCATGAATGTAACTAAGATATAGTATTTGCCAGTTTAAGCATAGTTGACTAGTGCTATCAATGTCATCATGGGTTCCATAGAAACGCTCCGGAGCTCATGGTAAAGATTCACAGCATGGTAAAGCAAATCGCAAAAACCTCAAGTATCAGGATGTGGTCCACCTAAGGCTGGTAAATATCTAATCCCTACAGTAATCTAAATTCAATTCATCACATAATGACAGGTAATCAAGAGAGTCCTTTTGCATATCTCACATTTGGACAGGTATAACTATCTACAAAAAAGGTTGCATAAAATGCAAGATATTAATGATAAAGTGTGGTATCTTAACTCACAAAATTATACAAATGATCTGCAGGAACCAATTGTTTATTTGTATTTTTGTCTGTTGGATGTAAATTGTTGCCTGGAGCCTTAAATGATTATGACTGGGGTTGGTGACAGAGAGGGAGCAGGGGCTGAAAAAAAAGTAATTGCATACAGATCCTATAAATTAATTTGTAATGAAATTCAGTAATTTTTGCATGACAGCTGGCCACGCTTGTTCGTGAACGCAATTGAGGGTAAAAGGAGTCCTTGTGAAGGTGGACAAAGAGGAACTATCATCTCCAGCGTGTGGTGTTTCACCAGGGCCAAAAGAGAGAGAGTGCAACTGACACGTCAACAAAACCCGGTGGTCTTCCTGTATGGGACTGTATCAATTACTGACATCCACAAGGCCCCAGACATGTGTTCCATCTCTTCAACCTGAAAGGCCTCTGCCCCTGGCCTTTGTAGAGGGGATTGTTCTAAGTACTTCTCTGTTCTCACTCTTTCTTTGTATGTGTGCATGTGTGTGTGTATTTGTTTGTGCGTGTGAAAGAGAGTGTGTGTGGAAGGTAAGTGCGTGAGTGTTGTGTGTGAGTCTGCATGAAAGTCTGTGTCATATCGCCATAAAAAAAGAAAATTATGATATGATACATATATACAGTATACATACACACAGCCTTGTAATAATTTAAAATTAACTAAATTAATTTGAGTATCCATTAAGATTTCCACTGACCTGACTAAAACCTTTGGTAGCTTTCCTCACTAAATCCGATCAGCCTATAAGTGGCTGATGAGGTATCAGCTGTATTTATTTATGAATTCCCATTCCTACCTCACAAGCTTCATGGAAGTTGACATCATATTTTTTTTGTTTACTGTGTAGATTTTACTCTGACGTGTACAAGGCAGATTTCCAGACATGTCTCAGAGTTTATAAATTTTTCTTTCCATATAGATGTGCCCAGATCAGTGAAAAAGGCGAATGTCACATAAGGTTTAGCAATCTAATTGCATGTGCATGCTATTGTCCCCTCATTTCAACTCCTTACACCTAATCATGGTGCTGGTTGCGCGTCTGTGCTTTCCACCGTGTCTCCCTTGCTTATCGGGAGGGTCGAGGGTCCCCATCGGTTAGCTGCTTTGACGAGGTGCCCTAGTCTGTCCCCTAGCCCGGGAGAACAGCCCTTCACCTCATCTCAGTGTCAAACTTTAACCTTTCTCAACTTTAATTACGTTAAGTAAGTTTGGAGTGTGCCCCGGTGCTGTCTGCCTGACTCAGCGCTCTGCTTGTGCTGATGGGAAGCCTGCATGTGTGCCACAGCCCCCGCTGCCTCTCTGACACACTGACGCTACGTTGGCCTGACGCCGGGAAAGGACGCCTGCCCTGCTTTTGGACCATGCGGATGCAAACACATACAAGCATGCTAACACACTGGGTCCAGGAGCACGGAATTACTCACACATGCAAACATGGAATGAGGGTATTTCCATTTAGGTTTGTAAATGTGCAAATGTGGATTAGTGTGCATTGTGTATTTGCTCACGATTGTGTTTGTACAGTACATGTTTGAAGAGCATCATAAAGACAATTGGAAGCAGTCACCAAAGGTTAATAAGCTGAGGTTGAGAGGGTTCCTTTCATCATGCTCAAACAGATAAAGATAACCTTCTTTCATCATAGCGAGGATGACCTTTTGATTCAAACCTTGCATCATTGCAAGGTTGCAAGAGGTGGTGCACTAGCTGCGTGTTTGTATGTCTGTACAGTAGGCAGCATACTGTATTTGTTTGTTTTTACTCATCGTTCTCTCGCAACAAGGAGACAGTTTGCTTTATGTGACATCATAAGCATAATATTTCTTCTTTTACATTATAAATACCCCTGTATGCTGGTTGGTACAAAAACTGGCAATGTGAAGAAGTCAATGACTCCTACAATCATCCCTCGCAGGGACACTTAATACCTCAATCTTAGTTTAAACCTTATGCAGTATTTGTTTCTGTGATTTAAGAATAAAACTTCAACTTGAAATAGTTTCCCCAATTTCCCCTCAATGTTAAGACATACATCAATAAATGTAAGCCCTACAGTTGCAATAGTACTGTAACCTCAATATACAGCATTCTTTCTGCTTAGGCATCAATTTTAACACACGTATCAAGCTTCTGACTCAGACATGCTCATTGATCCACAGGTTGTCGATTGCGCCCCTCACATTTCAACCCTTGTCATAATGGGCCTTTCTAGAACCGTCTCATTTTGACAATGAATTGGATTTCCTAAGAAAGCCAAAAAGGGGTTACTGTGGTAACTGCATGGACTGTCAATCACACGCAATCAGCCTTTTTTCTCTTTGCTCATTGCTTGATGTGTCAAGATTAGGACCATCACCACGGGGGGCTTCAAAACACTCAGAGGAAATGAAGACCCGTGTGGAAGTTCTTACGTCTGCTGTTTGGAAACTTTACAGAGCGTGACCCCTTTGGCTTTGACTTGCTCACAGCTGAGCGCCATTTAAAACATCTTCCTCTCACCCTGCCCATTGTAAAGTGCTCTCTATCTTTCCCTGGATTGTCAAAGTTCAAACCAAAGCTTTCACAGATCTACATACTCCATCTTACAGCTGGAGCTATTGGTGGTGAGAATCTCTTTAATTGAGAAGGTGTGTGGTTTTTCTCTCTGTTTAATTTAAAACACCTCACACCCAGTGCTCATTGCCAATGGCTAATGGGATATAGTGGATTGAGCTGTATCTATGCAATCAAGCAAACAGTACAATCAGATACTGGAGCATTTAATATTAACAGATAGGAATTAATATTTGAATAGCCAAGCAGTCCTTCTATTGTTATGCAATGGTTATGAGTTATCTTAGTACAAGCACCTCAGTATCAAATGTCACAGACACACTTGCTTTAGTACATGTATTCTTTCATAGTATCAAACCTAAATTAACTTGATTTATTTTCAGATACATCTTGGATGAGACTTGTCCCGAACACATGAATCTTTCACCTTTGCTCATACTCCATGGCTGAAGTATTCGAATGGCAGGGGTGTGCAGGTTATTTGCTGGTTTACATTATAAGATGTGGCATTACTTAAAAAAGGGAAAAGCCATATAAGCACGGTCTCTAAAGATCTTAATTCCCCATTAGTTCCGTATTCTCTTCCACAACAAAGAGAGAACCCTTTCAGCTTTTTGTTCCTTTGCATACCAAAAGTCATTCAACAGGAGAGACCTTTACCCAGAGAGTTATGCTCTATTCAAGCCATTTTAATTACAATGTTAAACCATTATTTGTTTCAACACCTGGTTAACCTATTCAGACCTGGTTAAACCCCTTTTATTATCCCAGGTGTGATGAAAAAGCACTAAGGGATTGAAAAGGTCCTCTGGAACAGGAAAATAATCAAGTCAGAGGTATACACTAGTGAATAATCCTCTGGGATCAGATCAGATGTTACTCACTCGAGTCCTGCAATAAAGAGTGCTAGGTGGATTATGCCTGAAAAGAGGATTTAGTCAAGGATGTGTCCTCAACTTTTCTTTTTCTGCCGGTAAGCATCGTGAATAGCACATTTTGCCTTCAGGAGCTGTATTAGGAAACTCAATTGCTGGCTTAAAAGCAATGTGCTTTGTTGTGCATTTCTGTGCATATATTTGTGTTGCCTTCTGGCTGATTGAAATCCAAGAGGCTTGCAGTGTCATCAGTGTGGATGGCCCTCCTATTAGGAAACCTGTCCTAATAGTGGCCTTCTCATCTTATAAGCTTCTTTTCTATCTCTCTTTCTCTGTTTCTTAGTTCTTTCCTACTTTGAAGTTTAGGTTGTAGTCAGGCCATAGGCCTTTTGTCCATCACGATGTCATTAGCAAGGCTATACTGAAGAACTTGAC
Organism: Mallotus villosus; assembly: GCA_903064625.1. Lineage (NCBI taxonomy): Eukaryota > Metazoa > Chordata > Actinopteri > Osmeriformes > Salangidae > Mallotus > Mallotus villosus. Next base: position 171,054 of record CAEFZP010002128.1, read on the forward strand.
CCCTGGGGAGTCTTTGTGGAGATGACCACTCTTGGCTTACCTGTTTGAGGTACTTGTGTGGGATGATCCTATTTCAATGAGAAACATCAGTAGAGGATTGGGACAAAAAGATGGTAAATAAGAAAAAAATAGATGAAAAGAGAATATGAGCATCTTATTTCAGTCCTATCAATCCCTTTTTCTAATTTCCTGGTCTAAATGTGCATCTTCAATAGTTGGTGGCTGTTTGTATACACCCCCTGTGGGATGGTTCAAATATAGTTCACTAATCGAGAAGACCCGTACAAAGTTCTGATTAACGAATTAGCGTCCCTAATAACCCTTCACCATCCTCCCTTAAACGGATTAGAGCTTGTCTATTCATTTTCTTAGTACAACATTTAATTAAGATTTCTATTTGGTTGGAACATGCCAGGACAGATTCACATTCTATTCATGATGAACTTCAATTAAGGACCAAAGCAACTTAAGCTTCTTCACCGATAATTAGACTATATCCACTTTTAAATGGTATCTAATTATACTTTATCCCAGTGTAATTCAATTTTCATGTAGCCTTCTAGCATGGAAGCTAGCTTGGTCTATTTACATTTTTAAGATCATCTTTAATGATAGAGCTTTGAATAAAAGGTGTGGCTTGCAGTGGTCATTTAGTACAACAACGCTGTACTCAATAATAAAGGCATGAAATCTTTGACTTATTTGCTTCTATGCCTCACTTTACAGTATACATTGCAGTACAGTGGGAAGGTTTGCAAAATTGAAACTCCTGATCAGGTCCTTTCTACATGTTGACATAGGCCTCCTGAGCTGTTGTCCATGTATTTGTATAGTGATTTACAAACAACAGTAAAGGGGGTCTTGCCCAGTGTTAATTTGCCTAAAGCAGCAGGGGTAGCTGGGCTGGCCACTGACCATTACACAGTAGGAAGGGGGTGTCCAGCTGACTGTCCTTTTAATCGACAACAGCAGGCCCTTGGAATTTAACAGCATGAGACTCACCGCACTTTTAAAACAAATAACATTTATGGAAGATTTACGACATGATGGAATTGTCAAGGTTTTCCTTCCCTTTTCAGCTCATTCAATTAGAGACTGTGAATGACTCAGTTAAAGGGGGTGACGAGACAATTGGAAGCGTCATCTAATTATTTTAGCCAGCGTCAAGCAAAACTGGCTCCCGCGATGGAATGTCTTGTGATATAAGGTAAATGGGTAAAACAGCAGGGGTGGTGCAATATTTTGCTCTCCCGGAGATGTGACTCCACCAAGTAAATCATGGATCCATGGGGTCACCTTTAGATTTGCTTGCAAATATAGGCTATGTGAAATAAATCAAATCACTGCTGTAATTTTAGGCAGACAGAACCTTCAAAGGTCAGACAGTGCATAACTATGTAGAGTCGTTTTTCTCAATGTGCTCCACCAGTGTTCTTGAGAAGCAGCCAAAACACACAGACTTGCAGTGAAGAAGTAGGTGATCCCTGTATTTGCCCCATCGTCCCACAAGGAAGTATCAAATGCTTTTCTTTATCCTGAGCCAGCCAAAGAAACTAAGATTGAGAGGTGCTTTATAGAGACATAGCATAGCAAGCTAATCGTTGGTTTCAGAGGAGTCCAATCCTTCCCAGTCACCAAGGCTTTCCTGGTTTGTAAATTAGCAGTTAGTAATGCATTCTGGGAAGACCCCTGCTGCTAGGCTGCTCTCTCCAGTGCTGGACACAACCCCATGCTCCCCCGTTGATATCACTTTCCCAAATCTGTCCTGAAGCCCCTAGTCTGTCACTGAGAGCCCCAGGGGTGCAACGGGGAACCCCGCTCTGCCTGATCCCCCCCCCTCCCTCCAAACCCGCCCGCTACAGACCCCCTCTCTGGGCCAAGCCAGCTGAACCGTGTAAGTCCCTGCCATTGCAGGGCTGGATGACCCCAAACAAGGATTGACAGATCGCAAACCATGGACGCAGAGGCTACCAGTCTACCAACATCAGTTGCTTACTGGTGGTGAGACACTTCTGGCATGAATGGAGCCTTGCCCAAATCAGAGATGCTGCAACAGAGAAAAATACATTATAACAAGGGTTAGCTAATAGAACATGAAGAAAGACCCACCTCAATAACTCATTAGTTTAACTTAAACCTTGAAACATTTGAAAAATACATTTTCGTGCTGGATATGTACTTATGCCTTATACAGAGGACCATATAGTTGTATCAGCTTCTCCCTGCAGTGCTCTTGTACTGCAGCAGTTATCAGTGATGAAAAGCCTTGGCTATGACTATAGCTTAGGCCCCAAGGCGCCCATTAGAGAGCCAGGGGGGTCCCTAAGTGTCACCCATGAAATCAGGATGTTAGGGTTTGAAAAACAGGGGAGGGGCCGCTAGTAATTGTCATTATTGTTAAATGTTCGTCCCTGGTGTTGACTTTGCCTCAGTTTGTCAAGAGCCGAGCCAAAAAGACAGCAAAAGCTGCACACCAATGTGCATCATTCATTTAAAGGTTTTTGCTACAAAGTGAGTATTTTGTCATCTTTGAGAGGATTCATAAAAATAAGCCAAATTGAAGTAGATGTACTGTAGCTTGCATGAAATAATTACAATTACAGATATGCAGATCTTCCATGATTCCCCTCACAAAATACAAGCTGCTTCATAATTGCTTTTCCAGTTCTCAAATGTAAAGAAATATTAATAATTATGTGAGGGAGAATTGCAAAGCCTCACATTTACTCTCACCAAAGGTCAACAGCAAATTGTTCGCAATTAATGTAAAGAGGAAAATGTCTGCCTTTTTTATCACAAGCATCCCACCATGCACTGTGGAAATCTGCCTTCTTGACTTGCAGGGAGAAAAGAACTTCTCAATGGCAGATTTCTGACGTCCATAATGGCTTAATGTCGGGATTTGACAGCAATATGGGGGGGGGGTGACTCTTTGCATGTCAGCATGGCCCAGAGGCTTTTGCTGTCATCGCTGATGACAGTAACTTTCTCCATGCAGATTAAATTGGTGTTTACAGATTTGCCCTGGGTGTACGTTTTTACCCCTGCTGGGCCTCGGTGACACGGGTTGATGATGAGTCCCAGACGAGGGCAGCTACTGCAGACACTGATGCTTATGCTTCTATCAAATTGAGTTTACAGTATGGGCTCTTCTTAGTACCCAGTAGCATGGTACTGTAAAATACAAATGAAACAGGGTAGGTCCAGCAGAAATGCTTCTAAGGCAACAGCACTGTTGACTAGAACTGCTTTGAGTAGAACTGCCACCCTAAAACCAATCCAATATATTATTCATACAACATAAAATATTGGTTGTTATTTTTGTATTCAACACAGTTGTATTTTCAATGGTTAAGCCATTCTGTGTACTTCCAAAAGCACTAGTGATCAGAGGTTGTAAATCATGAGATAAACAAGACATTATCATTACCTAATACATATATATACATATAAGTATTTGTTTATGTAGTTTGATGTTGACAGTCCAAAGACGTCATTAAACCCATATGACTGTTACAGTACATATCAGTGAACCCTTGTAAGGTTTTAGAAGTGTTGTTGTTAAGAATTAGTTGTTACAGCTGGTCTGTTCAAAGAATGTGTTTGAAAGTTTAAAGACACAGTGGATTGTTTTCACAGATGCCTTTTGCTAAAGGGTCCACTTCAAAAAGAAATGGAATTTCACTCGTTGCAGACCGCAGCTTTGGCTGTGTATGTGATTCAATGAAAATCAGCTGAAAATATATTTTCCTCTCAAACATATCATTAATGGTGTGATTGATGCTATATTTGTGCTGTTCAAGGAATAGAACAGGAAGTAAAAGTTGGTATTGTTGTTGGGATTACGTATGAGGTTGAGACTGTTAAACCTTTAGCTATATGCTCCCCTTATTGTTCTGTACCTGTTCATGAAGGGCTGTCATGACATCTTGACATAAACAAACCAAACCCCTAAACACGTGAACAAGTCATTGAACATTATTTTCAGAACAGATGATTTTAATTTAAACATAAATGACTAGATATATTGACATAAATAGGTACACTCATGTTTTTATGTGGAAACCCTCACAGTTTTTTTCAAGAGCAATTCCTCGACGTCCACTCTGATTGTGTGAACTTACGTATGTATTCCACAGTGCATGTGCTGTCTGATCCATCATTGATGATTTACTCCACTGTGGCTTGCATTAACACAATGACCATGCAATCTATTGTTTTTATAAAACTAAACATAATCACGCATCTGATTAGTTCTTTCATTATGTAAATAATTGATTACAATCAACAGAATCCAGTGCTTGAAGGAGATTATAAGATGTTATAATGCCAATATAGTCTATATTGTAGAAACAGTAGACTTTGTTGCATTGCATTTGCATTGATTAAACTTTGAATTTAAAATTGGAAGGCAGGATATTTTGATTACCAGAAGAATGCATACTTAGTGTGAAGTGTACTTTGTTAGTGCAAATTCACTGTTTTGATAAATGTATAATCTGAAGAGTTTCTTCGCGTAAATTATGAGATCCTCTAGATATGTTTGGTACAACACACAAACAGGTATGTATAAAGTAAATCAATGTTATATCATTATAATATAATAAAAACAAAACAATTGGATAGTTTTTCATTAATGCAAGCCAGTGTGTATTGCATCAGAATATTCATATTCTTCCAGAATCTGCATGAGACCAATGAAACATACAACATACGGTAACAACACATCAACAAAGAGAAGATAAGATGAACTTTGGCTAGCTTTATGACAAAAAAGGGTTAAATAGCATTAGTTGAGCATGAAGAGAACCTACAGAATGTGAGTATTAATTTCAGGTTGTAAACAGTGGTCTCGGTACAGCGGGTTGTTATCGAGTTGTGGCCCCCGGCATAGGATTGATCCACTTCATTCCAGCAGCAGGGGGGCGGGAGCTCTGGAGGGGCCCAGCAGGACTCCAAATCAATAAGGTTAATAGATGTGGGGGCCACGCAGTCAGAGGTGAGGAGCCTGGCATTTTCTGTGCCAATGAGGGAAATTCTTGATGACGAGATGTCACTTTTGGACCCATCGCTAATGTCAGTCTGATTACCTATGAGTCAAGATGTTAGCCATGGTGGCAGAAGCAAGGAGGCTTGTTCACCGCTCCATTAACTGGAATTAGCTTTTGCAAGAAGCCTCCTTCACATTGGGGATTTCAACTTGCCACCTCTTCTTGTCCCTTGGTTGCAAATTGCCCCCAAATCTCCCCCACGTCCTCCTTATTCTATTCTGTCCCTCTGATTTCTAAAATACTAACAGTTTCATAATCACTTGATGAGTAATTTACTCTCATTTAGGATCTGGAGTGAGCTTTTTTTATACTTCTTTTCGATGGTCTGTCACATCAGAATTTGTTAAGAGCATAATTGAACTATGGAGGGCTGAAGGAGAAAAAGGCTTGTTTAGTGCTAAATCATGCATTGTAAAAGCTGGGGAAATATAGAGTGGGCACAGTTTGTGCTTTTAAAGGATAAAATGTAATTCCCGGGTAATTGTCCATAAATAACATCAGAACAACAACATAAATAATGAGCTGCATCGTCATTGTTCATTTAGTTAAGCTCATACAGAACATGTTTTACAAGGTCTAATTCTGTACTGTAATACATATACAATTCTTACACCCTTCAATCTTTAGTTCCTTTAGAAAACAGTAACTGACTAAATGTTCCTTTGTGTGGGGGGCTCTGGCAGCTTTTTGTTACCACCCCACATCATTGTCACCTGCACGGGATAGTATGTCTGAAAGCCCCGTATAGTATTTATCTATTGTCTTACAAAAGGGTTTGAAAAGACAAACCCAAATTAGGTACTTGCTGGTATTTTCTCTCTGTACCTAGCGAACGTCTATACAGATTCCAAATGTGTACTTGTGTGTGTGAGTGTGTGAGTGTGTGTCGAGGGAGAGTAGGCTAGCCAGTGACAAACCTGCAGTTACACATGCACCTGCATTGACTGATTAAGGTGAGAAAGCAGAAGTCATGCTGGCCCTTAGCTCCCTCCCTCCCTCCCCCCTCCAAAACAAAACACTGAAGTCATTAACAATAATGGCATCAGTTGTACCCCTCCTCTTTCTAAAAAGCCTTCTGCATAGGAAATCATTTGTTATTCTCCCATCACAGACACCATGCAGAGGGGGCTCACATAGAAATGAGTTTTGTCATTGTTGTGCTGAGGCCCACCCCTCTAATAAATTGTGGAGGATTATGAGAAAATGTAATAAAGGATAGTCATTTCATTGTGACAGCCAATTTGAGGAGGGGGTTAGGGTAGCGTGAGATTTAAAGGATAATCGTCCTTTGGTTTATTTCCATAACATGCATTACTATCTGCTTCTTTGAACTTTTCTGCCACTTAGGTTGCTTGCTTTGTGGAAGAAGGTAACATTATAAATGTTTAGAGTTGAGAATGAGTGACTTATTAAAGACATCTGAGTTATTAACAATGTTACATTTCATGAAGAATATTATGCATTAATCCCAGGCTTTTTGAAGTGCTTATGAAGGTTGAAAATGGAAGCCTTGATATTTATGTATATATTGTTTAGGGCAATGTAATTAGATGGTCCATATGGCCCTCATAATCTAATGTATTAGACCTTAACCTGTTTATGAAAAATACATATTCAAAGTGCCTTGCCGGCTCAAACTGAAATGGTTCCTTATTTCCTTTAAGGGTTATTAAAGGAATAAATGTCATAAAAACATTTTTTAAGCTGATTAGTTTCCATATTGCCCTTACTGATATCATTGTTGTGATATTGCAACACTTACTCTGCCAGGTAATTGGCTTTTTTGTCATTAATATCCTTGCAGGCTTTTAGCCAGGTATTTTTTTAATGTGGGACCTATGTGTAGAATTAGGCCCCATTGATCATAAAGGCAGTCTGACGCCTGCCTCTCCTTACAGTGTTTAGACTCTGTGAGGGATTGGAAAGACTTCTGAAAGAGTGACCAACAGCAGGTGAAAGCCCTCCAGAGCTTTGAAGTCTTTGCTCCTCATTGATCCTGTGCATATTCTTAAAATCAAACAGAGTTTCAAAGACATATATAAACTCTTAAAGACTTTGCACTCCCAAAACAAGGCACCAGTGACAGCGTGAACAAGCAAAACAGGTGGTGGTCAGAGCTGTCACCCCCTCAACCCAGGTCCTGAAGTGGGTGGGGAACTTCCAAATGTGAACTATAAATAAAAAACATTTTTTATGGTTGTTTATTTACCTCTAAGCTACACACAACTATGTGAAGACGTTCAAAGTTTGCATTGTGGCTTTGAAACATCAACCACATTTATTGGAACAAGACCCTAGCTCTGTGAAGCCAGACTCTTTGATGTAGCAAGTGGATACAGATGGGTACACAGCTGACAACCCGGAGACTCAACCCATCTTCATGACAGCTAGCCAGATACAGAACCATCAGAACAACAGTCTATAAATCCAACCATTGACAGAATTGATGGCTTCAAAACTAACGGTCTGGAATTTGCAATATGGAACATCTTTCTAACACATCCCTGGATACATATCTCTTTCTTAACCTCCACTTCCCTCTCTCTCTCTCTGTACTGATGTATGACACTGTCTGTCCTCTGCTCTCCTTGGGTGCTCCTAGGAGTTATTCGAGCCTTTCTGTGAACAGCAGGAATCTCCGGTGCCATACTGGCTCACTGTTGGATTACCCTTCGTTGCGTGAGTTGTTGGCCTTGTTCCTCTTGTGACGACATCGGGTTGAGTTCTTAAGGGCTTGATTTAACTCATTCACCACAGTCCACTGCCACTACTCAACCAGCCTGTCAACTCGATAACTCTGCAGCAATGCTGAGTGCTCATAAAATGAGATGACAACATGCCTCTTTTACTGGATTCACAGAAATTAAATTTCTTGGGATGATGGGATGAATTTTACGCCCTGTGCTTCCTGGCGAGTTAATCCCGATGAAATTTTGCTCAAAGCATTTTTTACGATTTTTTTTTAATTGTCTATTAATTCATAAGTATGCATGTTGTGTTTGTAAAGCGAGGGATGGTTTTCTTTAGTATACCTCAAGTGGTGTTTGGATCTACCTTGGCGGATGTATTCAGGGAGTAATGCATCAGTAAGAGGTGTGGGAGGTGTTTAGATGCTGAGATTCAGCCGAGGAATCAGCATGCTTAATTCAAATGTCTGGAACAACTTTATAGCTGTAAGCTAGCTCAGAGGGAACAGTTCTGTTGATCCTGTACATAATTGTAAGGCAAATGTAGAAGCCTCCTAAAACGGCAGGGGTGCCATTGGTTTTTGGGTAACGTGACGGTATTGCAACCCCAGCAAGCCTCAGCATTTTTTTTTATTGGTCCTGATTCTAATTCCAAGCCTCCCACTCCAGCATGTTTTCTACAAATCCTCCAAACATGCTGTTCTGTGAGTCTCCAACTATTTTGCCTGTTCAAGAACAAAGCAATACATAATTTTTTTAAATAGTCTCAGAAATATAACTACCTGAAGAGAACAGATAAAACGTGTATCCACTATTTACTTGGGAAATGTGTCCACGATGAATCTTGTGACCATCAAAACCTTTTAGGATTCCAAGTCAGTATGTTGCTTGTAATGTCTTCTTTACTGTGTTTCTTAAGTGTTTGGATTTTGGTAAATGAAACAGCTAGTTCATTGCGCTGCCTTGTGAAGGGAAGCATCCAGTCTTCGTCAGAATGTCCCATGAGACATACAGTGAGTAATGTTCTCCCATTAATAGGCCAAACCCAAGCCGAGACTATTAATTCAAGATCCAACCGTGTTCTGCTTCAACTGTGTGCTGTAATGGGTTTAATTTCTAAAGAGATACTGAATGTTCTCTGCTGCTAATACAGGCCAATGTGATAGTCACTTAATCATTTGTCCTTCAATTTGCATGCCTCACGATCAATTTGAGAGGTGAAAGATATGCCATTCAAATGGGAATGTAGGTGGATGGTCTAAGAATGAATTAAATCCGATATTTGTTTACATTTTGTATTGACACAAAAAGAAGAAAAGAGGTTTAAAATGAAGTGTTAGTTTCGCAAATGCTGAGGGACAGAGGCCAAAGTTAACAGAGCCAATGAGTGGGGTAAGATGTCTCCCCTGCTTTGGTGTTCTGATCCGTGGCATGTCATTAAAACCCAAACACAGGAAGTACTTTCCAAGACCCGGGAAGATATACGTTTATTGTGACCCCCCAATTGAAACCTTCACAAGTGAGGTATCTAAATTGACTCATTCAAGAAAAATGTTCCAAATGAGCTGTGAATGTTAACTTTCACTGCCTATAAAAACGTATGTGGTTTTTCTTTACAGACTCACACCACAATTCCTTGCAAAAGGACAATGTGGACATTTAGGAAGAGTGTGAAAAAGTCTTCTGTCTGCTACCAAAAGAATGAACTATGGCAGACTGGAGATTGTGAATAGGCTTTTTACAGGTCACAGATTCCATTCAGCCCATTGACATTGTTATTATCTGACGGTCATAGATGGGCCTAATTAATATTCCAATCATACACCGCGGGAACATTGTAAGCAAAATTATCCTCTGAGTACCATTTGCTTAGATTCAGTCCTCTCATTGACTCAGTAAGAAAGAAATAGGAACTCAGTAGAAAATAAGTAAAGAGAAGCGTAGACTGACTTTTGTAGACAAACATTTGTTAAATTTTTCAATGTATTTTAGTCAGCAGATTGTCTCTCTCTCTCTCCTGCTCTAAATCTTCAACAAAAAAGCACACCAAAAGTAAAAAAGCAGGAATTTGATTAGATTACTTAAACAGCGTATACATTCTTTGCTTAACTTACATGAAAGCCGTCAGAACTAATTAGAATAGCAGTTTCACTTTGACAAACAGCATTATAGCAATACTTGCTGAAATTACAGCTTCTGAAATTGTATTTTAATAGCACTGTTGTTTATGAACTGCATATGAAAACATTGCTGCAAATCAGCATCATTATTGTCCCCTGTCAGTATAAGATTGTATTCTCTGTCTCAGTGGGGCTTTGGATTAGAGTTATGGAGTTATCTTGCCGTTATAGACCTGAGTATGACACGCTTTTCTCTCACTAGCTCATGATAGACCTACTTCAAATGGTAAAGTGAACAGACTGAAAATGTTAATTTTCCCACCATGATAAATCTGCAGTATGAAATTGTCGGTACAGAACTCTTGCCCCGAGGCTGTGCATTATTGCTTTATTCTATTAGTCAGTTATTACCAGCAATCACAGAAGACCCCCCGTTCACCCCCCCACACACAAAGCCCCTCATACAGTACATTACATTTATCAGATGTTGTACAAACGTGGAAAACATTTGATGGCAGCTCTCAAAGTCTCGCTTCCTCTGGGGCTGGGGGGGTCGATGATGAAGGAGGAGGCCACCAGCTGGCCCACAATGCATCTGTTAAGCGAGCTGGGTGAGAGTGACACCATGAGGGCTCTCAAATCCCTCTTTCTTTTCATGTTTAACTTCAAATAACATTGAAACCGACATCAAGTAAATTTGGCAAAAGATTTAGCTATGATAATTGTTGAAAATACTTTTCTGGAAAATTGGGCCTACTTCGTTAGAAAAAGGCCTCAAAGTTAAGTATGAAATGCACTTCCGGAAATGCAGCTGAGATGGCATCTATATGACATACCTAAAAACTTGCATCAAGATTGTGGAGTGTTATGCAACTCTACCCAGATGCTCAGCTTTCTGCCCTCACTCCACCTCCTTTCTTATGGGAGCAGTAGCCCAAGGCTATTTACACCACAATCTGTGGAGTAATTACCATACCATTTAATATAATGCCATGGCAATCAGAGGGTGATAACACGCAATTAAGCAGTGTTCTCAGATTAGACGGTCTGCAGTGTACATAAGCAATCTTACATGTCTGTCTCCAATGATAAAGTGCCGATCTCACAAAGTGTCAAACTGCAGTTACTTAATCTGATTCTTTTCTATTAATATGCATGTCTCTTTGCCTTGCTTTCGCCACTGTTATTGACGTTGATAAATTGAGCTAATACTCACAAGCTAATAATCACTTTTTTTCTCTGACTTCTCTTTTTTTCTCTTTCCGCAAGCCATGCTTGGCTGTGAACATGAAATCCCTGCTGTCCAAATCGTCTCCAGGACTAGGGCGATGTGTCAGTCTTGACAGGAACAAATAATATGAAAGGGCATGGATATAAATAGGGGTGGTGGGGATATAATTGTTTCTCATGTCATTTCTCCCTGCGCTAAATCCCTGTGAGTCCTGTTGGAGGGAAGCAGGCATCCATGGATGACAAGTGCCAAGGGGGTAGGTGTTTATAGTGTGGCCAAGGCAGGAGGCTCCAGCTTGGGCCTTCAGAGACTCTGCCGTCTGCCTGTCTTCCCAAAGTGCCCCGGTTCAACCCTGAGACCCGCAAGTCATAGCATCTCAATTCAAACAGGTCCTGAGACCTTTAATGCCGAAAACACAAAAATTAAGCCGAGGCAGACATGGAATAGTGTATTTGAAGCCAAACAAATATGACAGTGTAAAATATGATTGTCAATGTAGACTTTTTTCCCCACCAAAAAATCGCTAAAGCTAAAACTAGTGTGCAAGCTCTCAGAGCAAGCAGACTGCTCAGTCACATCTGAGCAAACTGCCATTTAGCCTGAGGGACTATGGTGCCCATCGTTTGAAGATTAAAACATCCAGTGTCATTTCCTGCTCCAGTGGTCGCTTTTCCAAGTAGAGGGGAGATATGAATTGTGTTTTACACCCCCTTCAGAGCTGATTATCGAGAGCCAGCCTTTCAGCGGCCTTCGTGTTTCATGGTGGTCTCAGGAACAAGCAACCAAGGAGACGGATTTGAAGGAAAAGCAGATCAGCTGGGTGTTGTACTTGTGTAGTCAAGCCATTGTTCCTAACAAGTACAAAAGGTGATGCTTGGCTGAATCCTTTCTGGGGCTTCCTCCTGTGTGTGTGTGTGTGTGTGTGTGTGTGTGTGTGTGTGTGTGTGTGTGTGTGTGTGCGTGCGTGCGTGCGTGCGTGTGTGTGTGCGCGCGTGCGTGTGCATGAGTATTTATGAATGGGCTTTGTTCTGTTGCATGCATTTGCTTGCGTTCATGGACATGTTACCTTGTTACTCAATTAATGTTATCATGTTAAGTGCTGTCGCCTTCCTCCTCGGCCTTCCTTCAGCCCAACAGTGCTCTGTCAGCATTCAGTACAAGGTAGAACCCATGCCCAGGACAGAAGTAGGTACTGCAAAGCAAGTTTCAAATAGATCCATCCGTCAAGCAGCTGTTCAGCCAACCATTCTGTAGGGTCTTGTCTTGCTCAGACACATGTTTCTAGCTCTGAGAAGGGGAAGCCGTTTGTCAAAGTGCATCCAATGTGAAGGAAGTTGTTAGTTAAGTGTGTTCACCTTGCCACAGTAGAGAAAGGCTACACAGCTATTGAACAGAAATTATATATTTGGTGCCACGGTCTCTTTTGGTTCCTTTGCTATTCCTGCCATTGCTGATTACAAAAAATGTGTGTCACAAACAGGTGTGTGCAAAAATAACAAAAAACTGTTGATTTGGGAGGAAAGCTGGGGAAGGTTTGTAAACTAGATGACGGGTAAGCATGTGCGTGTGTCTCTGGTGGTGATGATGCTGTTATGGTTTGTGGCTCAGTGTGGCTCGCCTTCCACTTCCTGATTGACCTTCAGGAATATGAAGAAAGTCGTAGCTAACACACGCACACAGACGCCGCGTGGAGCCGCCCTCACACTGATCCACCATATCATCATACCATCACACCTCTGCTGTATCATCCTGTCTTTATACCCCTTTCTCACCACTAACTCTTTCTGTGGCATAGCGTTTATTGTTTTGAGTTTCTTTGTCATTGTTTTTCACAGTCGTTTGCCACCACCATTCCCCCCAGTCTTGCTCCTGAGGCGGCATCTCTCCAGGGTAGATGACCATCTTAGACCTAGGCCACCATTATTGTTGTACAGATATGACCAATGCTGACTCACAGGCTACTGGCAAGGCATGGGCAAAGGGAAAATATATCAGATTTGACCAACCTGCCACCTAGAACATGATAAGGCAGTGAATGGCACAGTACCCTAGGTAGGGTGACCAGACATCCGGATTTCGGCCGGTTTTCCAGCCCTTTGTCCGGACCGCTGTTGCGTGTCCTCCTTTTCGCCCTCCTTTTTTACCCTTTCTGCCCACCGTCGCAATTTACCACTCGCGTGGGCTTCAGTGCCAAAAAGGAAGACCTACTTCAAACCTACATGGAGTTCAGAAATCCACTTTGCCACTATGAGCAGCAAAGATCAATATACCTTCTGTAAACTCTGTCGCATTGATATAGACGTGAGTAGTAGGGGGAAAGGGGCTTAGAGCGGCATGCATGCGCTAAGCAACGGCACAAGGATAATGGATAAATAATTATATTACAATTGAAATATAATATATCTTATTATCTTATGTATCTCGCCCCCATGGCAGGGAGATTCGTAATATCTGACTTCAATTTAGAAATGTTACCTCGATCGCTAAACAGTTAATTACATGAAACTCGGACGTAGGAAAAAATCGTCTGCTTGATCAGGGCACTGACCTTAAAGTATGCATACTCACAAATCAGCCGTTTATCTCTACTATAGATATGGATTTAACCACCAACACAGTACACAAACAGACCCCCAGAGACTACGGTATTAGCTTTCTTAGCATGGAAAGCCTACTCTAAGTGAATCAGAGGCCTTAAGTTAAAACCTCATATATACACCCAACCCTGAATACTAAAATAGGGACACCGGCCATATGAAAGAAAGGTTGTCTAACACAATTCAAATTTGACCATCACCGGTTTACTCAAGGCTGCAGTAGACCAAGGGCCCTATTTTGACGATCTGAAACGCAAGTAGCAAAGCGCAAAGCGCAAAGCGCAAGTGGGCGGGACTCCGGTGCGGTTGCTATTTTAGCAGCGGGATAAATGACTTTTCGCCAGGCGCAAATCTAAAAGAGGTAGCTACATTACTAATGGGTGTGGTTTGGGCGTAACATGCAATAAGCCAATCAGAGCGTCATCTCACATTCCCTTTAAGAGCAGCGCTTGTTCCATGGCGGATTGCTATTATAACGGCGGATTTGCCAGGCGCACGCCAGCGGTTCACAGGAGACCGACGTTCTCGTCAGGACCGTAAACGATAGAGAAGTGATTGTATGGGAAAGGCAGAGCAGTTTCATTGCACTAAGTTGCCCACTCATGCTGCTCATTCAAATGTAGCCTATTTTGACATATATTTAAAAAAAAATCTTAGTTCTTAGAATTAGTTTAACTGTTGTACTTTTGTTTACTTAATGTGAGACCCGTAGGGTAGGCCTATATGTTTATTTTTTGCACCTTCCTTCCTGCCACAGTAAATTGAAAACTGAATTCTGATTCTGATGTGCATGGGAGAAGAAACCTACCCAAATTAGCTTCGGTTAAACAGGCGTATGAGTAAATTGCCACAGTTGTTACAATTCAAGTTCACATACATAGAGATTTCTCATGAACATCTTATTAATTATTGATATGAACGAAATGTAACACAGCTAGCCATACAATAAATCAAAACAATACGTAGTTTCGCAGGAAGAATACCCTGGCTTCGCCAGCAGTGCGCACGGACCAAGCTTGCGCCGTTAAAATAGCATCTGAATAATGCGCCATTGTCTTTAAACCACCTTTTTCCTGGTCAGTGGCGGAATGGTTTTTCGGAAACCGCAAGATAGCACCAAGAACGTTTGCGCCGGAACACGCCTCCTTTTTCGCTGAACCGCCCCCCCGGAGCGCAAGGTCATTTCGACGTGCGCCCGTGGAAGGAAAAATCCGCTTTGCGCCGAGTGCAAGCTAGGAATGATACTTGCGTCACTGACAAAGTCAATTGCGCTGGGTGCAAGATAGGGCCCCAAGTGTGATTCCTTTGCAAGACAGGGGAATAATGTAAACACATGTTGGACTACTGCATGCACAAACTCTGTAAACCCTGTAAATACATGTTACAACATTAAAAGTATTACTAGATGTTACTAATGTAATACATTAGTCCACCTCTCCAGAGGTGTGATGGTCATTTTAACTTTACAGTCCCTTTTCTGCAAATCAACGACTGTCCCAGACGAGTGTCTGAGTGACCAGTGACAAAGTTGCTGTATCATTCAGGTCTCTGCCAATACAGCCCTACACAGTGGCCAGTTCAAGCGTCGCGCTGTATTCATTTAGCTGCATATTTTTCAAAATCATTGAGCTGCATATTTAACTTAGGTTTATTTAAAACAATGTTATCTGCAAAAATAAAGTTAGCGGGGGCAATAAGTTACTGGATAGCACTTTGCAAATATGAACAACATTTACACTAGTTGGTAGTATTTATTAGTTTGATCTGCTAATAGGATTCTTGAACATATGTAATAATCATCTGGAAGATACAGGTACAGTACTGTATCTCCAGAGACCATTAGAAAAAACAAACTTAGCTGTCTGTTTCTGTGTCTCGGGATTGTGTATTTCAGAGGGAGATTTTTGTATGAAAAGAACACAGGAAGATATTTCCACATAAGGCACAGCTCAACACTCCTTTAAGAAGAGAATGTTGCCTTGGGGTGAAATAGAAAATAGTGCAGCTGTTTCCAATGCCAAACTCTCTTGGCAAAACAGAAAAATTGAGATGTAAAGACTGGGTTGGAGCGCATGTTGAAGTGTATAGATCTTCTTTTCCCATAGGGTCATCAGCTTGTGTTGAGAATCTCTGATCAAAGTCGATCCTTTGGGAATCCCTTTATTACATTTTACACATTCTCTCTGGGAGCAAAGGAAACAATACAGAACACGCCATTTATATCAACAAATATTCATTCTACCACTGATCAATTTCATTGAATGTTTGTTATTGCATTGAAGCACATGATTGGTAAACAGACCAGAAAGTGAATATGGTTCCATATGCTAGGCTGTTATGTATTCTTATTGTTTGATATTGTTGGAGTGGAGAAATTCGTATGAGCACACCAGTACGCTCTGATGTGAAAAACAAACCCATTCTTGCTTGGTAATCAAGCAGTTGTGAGCTATTCACATTTAAAGAACGAGGAAGGAGGAGGGCCAGCGTCATCTTTTAATTGGCTGGGACAAAGTTTGCCACAGGAAGAGTTTTTTTTCTTCTTTTTTTTGAATGAGATCTGGGCATGGTGCCAAATGAATAGAAAATGGTGTTCCCTTTCCCTCCGATAGCCACGAATGTCTCTGACTGCCATCGTCATTTAAAAGGAGGGGGGCATGTGAGCCTGTCCAGATTTGATTTTAATAACGCCAAAGTCTTCAATACTCCTCCACTCCGTTCCTCGGGGCGGCCTACTTCCTTCCATGACATCTGGGAAGTTAATGTAGCTAGGCCTTTACCATTGAGGGATCATCAGAAAACACCTCTCCATTTTCTCTTCATGCACTGCTCAAGGGGAATCAGGTGTGCATGGCAGAAGTGTGCAGAGGAATATTATTTTAATTGAAATGAAGAAGATGGTATTGTGTTTGTTGTATGCCTTCAACAAATTTAGCTTTAAGAAATATAATCTAATAAAAATTGCAGAAATCTTTTTGTACTTGTTTATATTGTAGCAATGAGCTAAACACTCTGTAATCAGAATTTTGAATAAACTGACCAAAGTAGAAGCTTCCATAATGCCCATTTTTCAATGATGCAGACTTTGTGTTGATACAAGTTGACCTTGTACATTCTCCTTGCACACAAGTTGCATAAAATGTAAATTATGAGTAGAGGAGTGTTCTTTCTTGTATGTTCTGTTATCCCAACAATTATTACTGTACTTGACAGATGATATCGCAAGGTTGTGGTCAGGCCTTTTCAGAGAGTGCTTTTATAGACAAACGACAAAGTTAAACAAAAGGGGGTATTTTTTTGGTGTTCTTTAATGAACTCAGCAGTCCTCTCAATGTGGTCTGGGAGCCGTCAGAAGCCAGAGGTTAGCGTTCAATTTTTCCTCCCTTGTCGCTGCGTTGCCATGACGACGGATATAGAAATCCCGCTGACTCCTGGGAAGAAAGCCCTGGGTGACACACAGTAGCACTTTTGTGGCGCATGAAGGGCGATGGGCTTCATTTAGGCAAGCCTGGTCAAGGATGTGTATTCAGTTTACTGAAGAGGACGGATCAGCCAGGACACAGGAGAGGAGAGAAGAGAAAGAGTCCATGGTCAAAAAGCAATGATGTGGCTCACACCATAGAATCCACTAGAGAGAGGAGGTAGGGAAGAACAGGTGACTGACTTGTTTGTTCCCAGGGGAGTCAACAAGTCTCTAAAAAATGGAAAGGTCTTCTGCATGTGCATGTCTAGTTCAGTTTCAGATTCATCTTTCATGTTCTATTTTGGCTTAAATGTTAAGATTGCCTGTGCTGTTCCGGGACAAGATGGAGAGCTTTAAATGACATTTCATGCATAAAAACTCTGTTAAAACACATTATATATTAAAAGCCACCAATCCCTTTTCCCAATAAATGTCTTTGGCCTGTGCTCATGCATGTCTGCAACATGTATCAAGAGACTGTTCTGGAAGTTATACAAGACATGGGAGGCCTCTACTGGCCAACAAAGTACTCACATCTGTCGCATCAGTGGGGAATAAGGTGCCTCTAAACTCCATTAGAGCCCCTGCAGTCAACTTGGCTTCTGGTGTGAAGGCTACAGAAGGGGATTTGGAAGAAAGGAGACAGGAAAATAAGAATAAACGCAACATGGGAAATTCAACAGCAAATATCAACAGACAGGTTAGGAAGCTCATTAAAATCCTTTTGACAATCCTCTTTTAGGCACAAAACAATTGTGTGTTAAGAGCATGCATCTAAATCAGTTGGTTTTCACAACAGGTTTCAGAGAATAGTATCAGTTCAATATATCTGTCAAAGGCTTCACACAGTTCACTGAACAATAAAAATCGATACCATTAAACACTCCTGGGGGAAAAAACGAGCACAAGCAGTTCTTTTGGGGCCTGGACAAAATCTTTTGTTTTATATATTTCACAGAGTTGGCAATAAAACATCCAGAAGATCTTTAATACTTCATTACAGCTTTGAATCCAAGGTACCACAAGCATGTATCTTTGCCATAGACCACTAAAAAGCATTTAGAAAATGTATTGTAACCGATAGATCAATAGTGCACACCCTTTTAAAGGAACACATGCACATTTCCGTGCAACCCTGAAACTGGCACGTCTACACATAAGGCAGGGTAAGTAGCCAGGGCAAAGGCAAGTAGCCAATCAGATGCTTCCAGGTTAAACACTGACCACTCACTGCAAGCTTGCATGATTAGAGATTGTTGTGCGCATTCTAATTCCTTCATAAACGTATTAAAAGCAATGTTATTAGTTAGGCAGAGGTGGAAGTGCTGGACATAATCTCAGGCAGACTCTCAGCCCAATGACAGGTCATGTTAAATCAAGCATACACTGGAGGAGGCTCTTTTAGATGTTGCATGGTGAAAACCAACACTACTGTAACTTGAACAATGCTTTTATATTTATTCACATTTTCTATCTTATATAAAACCTAATATTACTTTATCACTGCTTTCCCATTTACTGAAGTCCTGACAGGATAGACTAGATATGTTGACGGAGAGGTTTGTGCTGTGATGCTTGAATCCATTAGTAACATAGAGCCGGGTGTTACGGTGTGAGGCCAGTCCCCAGGGACCAGAGCTGAGAATGGTCTGTCATCACAAGGTTAAAGACGGCTTTCTGTCTCTAATTGTTGAGTCATCATGGACGGAGAGAACTAAGATGGTGTTGTTGACAATCTTTTTGAGAAGATATTACTATTGAATCTTGAGTTGACTCACATTTTTTTTGTAAAATGTCCACAACTTTATCACAAGCCTTTCACAGCATTGATTGGGTGAGAGTAATTTCCTATTTTAATTGAGGCATGTATGCTTAATGTTTCACAATGAAGCCAACCCTCCCCTCCCCACCCCTCTCCACACACACTCCTTCATCCACAAAACGACGGTTTCTCCCATCAAGGTTGACTCTTGATGATATTCCAGCTGAGGTCTTGAGGCACCTCTCACTATTCCACTGGACCCCCATCCCACTTCAGTAAATCATGCCTACCCCCCCGACCCAAACCCCCATAATGTTTTCACTTCATCAAAGAAAAAGTAGCTCAACGTTTGATAATGCCTCAGACAGTAGCGCTAGCCCTAACAACCCAGAGGTTGAGGAATTCTTGGTAGCAGACTCTCCAATGTCCCGCATTTCTCTCTCTCTCTTTCTCTCTCTCTCTCTCTCTCTCTCTCTCTCTCTCTCTCTCCTCCCAAATGCTTTCCTCTATTAATCATAGCTCATGGCTCAAACTGGTCTTCAACTTCCTCCCCAATCCGCGCTAAGCCTGTCATTTCTGGCTATTATTTACTTTAATGGGCTTTGGCTGATCCCTGGCGAAGCCTTGGATCTGGGAATAATGCGGCTAAGGGTAGCGGGCCCAGACTCAGGCGCGGGGCTGCCTGTAGATTAGCTATGGCAGATGGGCTTTACAGGGGCTTCCTGTGAGCAGGAGTGTTGATTGAGAGGGCATAATGAGAGAGGTGGTGTCTTCACAATGGACCCAGCCACCTCGCTGTACCTCTCACGTCCAAACAACCCCCCCTCACCCCGCCCCCCACCCCTGTGCCCTACCACCCCAATTCCCCCACCCCAGCTTCCCCGGTTGTGAATCTAGCAGCAACACACACACAACCCCTCCTGCGCCCCCACTCTTATTCTGTCTTTCTTGTGCTCGCACTCTCTCTCGTACTCTTTCTTGCACTCTCTATTTCGCTTTCTTTTTTCCACGGTGGAAGTCAGAGCGTAGGAGCAAGCACAAAAGCAACTGTAAATAACCATGAATGTTAATCCTGCAGTAATTGCTTCCCTCTTAAACTGGGTGTGTACTTTCACAGGACTGCCTCCTCGGCAGGTCATTAAAGGGATAGCCTTTCCTTTTCCACTGTTTACTTAACAAGGTCTTGAGCTATTTAGGGAAAGATTAACCAAAAAATCAACAATGGGTGACCTTGTATTAGCTGTTACTTGTCTGAGAATAAAATCTAAATGGCAGGCAGCATGCACCATCAAGCATGATTTAATCAATTTAACTTCAGTCATAGATTTTTCTGTTTCCTCTTGGATCTCTTTAAACAGCCCTTGTGCCTATAGTGAGGTGAAGGACTTCTACTCTTGTTACATTGTACACATGGCGTCCTCTTCATCACTACACACTCACCTGTCTCTATATCCTCTGTTGTGTTGGCACCCAAAGTCACACCAAGTATTGTGCTCATAAGCAAATCAACTGTGAGTACCCTGCGCCCTGAAAGTCCTGGGGTCAAGTTTGTGTACAAGAGTAAAAATGTTGTCGCGATGGACTCTCTCTACGCGCTCCCAAAGTTTCCCCACACAAGGGCTCGCCACACAATTCAGAAGCTTCAATTATCCCCCTCCCCTGAGCGCCTTAAGCAACTTTTTCAAGACTCCTTTCAATTCGCTCTTGTCAAGCGATGAAAGAAAAACTAACCACCATGTCAAGAGAACTCAGCTGCCTAGCAACGGGGCCATAGTTTAATTCTGATTTGCTTCAGGTCTTGAGTAATGGAAATTGACAATGTTAAGCCAGTCACAAGTGTTGTTTGTCAATGCTGAAACGCAAACAAAACTGCATTGTTTTTGAAAGTATTGAGCATGATTGATGTCTTAGCGTCTACAATGGTATCATTCATTTCTCCCTTGTGTTTTTGCCAGGATTGATGTCATATCTTTTCATGGCATATTAAAGGTTTTGGAGGAGCATGAAAATGCATCACTTTTCATCTCGGGAGCAGACAGCAGTGTCTTGAGTGCATTCCTATAACTGGTGAAGTTTAATGATTCCATTCAGCCTGTGTCTATTTCACCCAGAAATAATTTAATAAGAATCCAGACCCTTTAGAAGCCTCCGTGTCCTGCCACAATGGCTGGAGAACTGACAAAAAGTGACTTGAATACAACAAAGAGGAGGCCTTGAAGATGAAAGTCTTGCACCCTCTTCATTTGTTTGCTCTGCACTGTTTTGTGTTTTTGACACACTTTGTGTTCAAAATGTTTGGATTTCTGGCTTGGTTACTTTGGTAGTGGAACAATAACAAATCTGTCATGAATATGGTAATAGACATTTAGAAAAATGTAAAAAAATTGGGGATTACTTGAAATATCTTTCTTGACACCCTCTACCAGGTGAATTGTATTTATTTATTATCAAACACAAAAACACGTTGCGGTAAAGTTATAATGGCCATTTAGTTGATAAAACGTTATGTCCTTTGCTGAAATTCAGTTGACTCTTCTTAACAACTTGTAATCTAAGAGTCAGTCTATAAAGAGATAATGGCACTCCATATATTTATACCATGTGATGGTTTGTATACATTTGTAATGGAAGTTTAACAAAATAGCGTAAAACCGTATACTATTCCACTTAGACCGCTGACAAGGTTAGATACCTTTGGACTTTTTTAGACAACATTCAACACATTTAGATTATTTCTCTCCCTCCTTTCCCTCCCTCCCTCACTTTATGTTCGGGACAGAGGTCATCATGTGACGCTCAGATGAGCGTTGAGATGGATGACAAGGAATAGTTGACAAAAAGCTAGGGGACATCAAAGGGACCCAGACAGTGTTGTTGAACTAGCCATCCACAGTGGGCGACCAAGACTAAACAAACGCTGTCCAAGGCAAGTCTACATCACCCACACCCCCACAGGACTATTGCAAGGTTGAGTTTACATATTGTCTGTGTTCCGACTGGTACGATTTTCAAACGTAATCCGTTGAGCAAATACTTTTCTTCCCCTCCCTTGGTTAGAACTGCCTTGGTCTTGGTGATAAACCACCATCTTATCCACATAGGACACACGAGGGAAGGATACCATGCACAGGAAAAGCTTCAGTTATTAATTGTGAGAGTCCCACTGCTCACTTTGTATGTGTCTCCAAGCAATGACCTCTATAGACATATCATTTGAACTCCACTAGAAATGTACATCAGTGCATGTTGTATGATGAACAGAGACAAATTGTCATATAAGCCATATCACCAGAGAACTCATGCACTAGCTCTGATAATGTCTGGCCTTAATACTCTATTCATATTGGTCTCACTGATGTTGGATAATAAAGGAGAACAAATCCTACGTATTTGTATGCAGTACTTTAACATGATCCAAGTGAGCTGTTAGAGCTCTTCAAGGCCTTGTTGTTTTGATTGTTGTAATGGTTGTAATAGCAAATGATGCATAGACCCATATGAACATAAAAATCAAGACAAGAATGTACCTTGAACCTCGGAAAAAAAATCTTCAAAGCAAGCATGTAGTGTCTTTACGTCTCAGTCTGCCTAAAGTACCTCATTTTGTGAAACAACACCCACACTGAAATAATCAAAAACTACACCACCACAACAAACAGTGTTTTGTGTGAAAAACATATCAGATGTCTCATCAGTTTTGACATTGTCTTAAATGTCTTCCTCTGTCCATAACAAATGGTTTTTAGTACTTCCACCATCTGTCCTTAATGAGTCCTTTTTTCCCTCTTCCATCCATTTCCATATTGTATTGTGTATAGCACACATTTGCATAATTGTACAAAGATTTTTCCTTTAAAATTGATATCCACCCAGGGTGTATGAGAGGATGAAACAAGAAAATGAAGATTGAAATAAAGGAAGGAATAAAGAAAGAGTGAAGATGTTTGTGAAATACCGTGCAGAGCAAATCTCTTTTTTCACGCTCTCTTCTTCTTCAGGGCTCCACAGTAACCTAATCAGGACGGGCTTTATCTGCTAATCCACATTTAAACTTTAACCTGTAGGGGGGCTCTTTGTGTTAGTTAATGTAACCATAAAAGAAGCGGTCAGTCTGAATGACTAATCAGATTCATCATATTTTGCAAGACTAAAAAGCTTCTCTAAAAAGGGAATTGGAATTAGCGTGACTTCCATGAGAAAAATAGAGGGTGGAAAAAACTTTATATGAAACAATTGCATGTGACGAAATGGTGGAGCAGAATAAATTATTGTTCAAAAGCCAACTTCTTAATCAGCTCAGCTGTCTAAGCTCAGACAGACACAGGGATGTTGGGTAATTTGTTAAATGAAAGCCATGAAGGACAAAACTAATGATCCAGATAGGCAGCTGCTTACAAAAATCAAGTTAGGGACACAATGTAATGACATGCATTTCACAAAAACTAAAACACAACCACTCAAACCCAAAGAGGATCCCAATCTCTACGATCCCATAGGATGCTCTTTTGCTTTCACGTGACAAACTGTCTTGGACAGGAGACATATTCGAGCATCAATATTTCAATATTTAAAAAAAATTGGAGTGTGGAAGCAAATTAGATTTTCCAACAACAAAGATTAATTAATAAGGTGTGTTGATGAGTGTTACGTATGGGCCAACATCTGGCAACTTGGTTTGTCTCGTACAGACATCTGAAAGGAACTGAAAAAAACACCACAACATGCTGGACCTGCTTTGTGGGGAACAGAGGATTAGGGATTACATTTGTTCTCTCTGTTTAAAAAGTCGTTCTGACACCCACGACTAGGATTGATCTTGTTAGGGGAAGAGAAACAACCTGACATGTTTAGGGTTTGTTTAGTGTTAAAAAACCAAGTTAACTATGAACATTATGAATATTCATAACGGGGAAATGGAAGCCACTGAAACAAAGCATTATTTTATATGACACCAATATTCTGCCTAGTCTGATGCTAAAGTAAATTACCTGTCACTGTGAATAGATGCTAAATGATTCAATTCGCTTGAGAGATCTCTATCAAGAGAAATGCTTGAGACTTAGCTTTCTTTCAAAACACTAAACATCTGTTAACATATATTTCATTTTCAGTCCATTGGAGATCATATTTTCAATTTCCCTTGTTAATTCTGCATTATACTGTATCATGTTAAAAGGGGGAAACTACTGGCAATGGGAAAGCAGTGTCGAATGGGATCCTTGGTAAAATTGATTCTCCTTCAGTTCGTAAAATTGTGTACTGATAAGAAATTACAATGTATCGAGATTTAAAGCTTATGCAGTATTTCTCATTTTTCTATGTGGTAGGGAGGGAGGGGAGGAGGTGTGGGGTGGGTGGATGTAATGGAAGAAAGGGTTTGAATGAATGTTAAAACTGCACATGTAATATTCTCCAACTACAATAATCTTCCTAAAATGTGTGCTTTTAGCCACCATTAACACCAAAGCGTAGCATTTTGAGTCAAGGCAGAGAAGAAAAGAATGGCATGTCACTTTTCCACAATCCGTGAATCAGCTGTATAATTTTCTCTCCATTAGAGTGGTACAAGGTGGCCTACAGTATTATCATATTCCACATTAAGGCAAGTCAAGCCATTTCATAATTTATTTGATTACTTTTCTTTGTTTATCACATTTGTTCTTAACATTTGTAGCTATACACTTTTTGGTGTTCAAAATGTTATTTTCTTCATGGATTTTGTTAATCTGTTATTCATTACTACTGGCTATAATTCACATACAGACGTATCATGAAGTAGAACTCAAACATTAGTTCATCCTACCCAGGGGCGTAGCCAGAGTAATCTTTCTGAAAAATATGGATAAGCATCTTTTCAGTTTTTTTACTTATTTACTTTGCAATGTACCCCCAGTGCATACTTTTTCGGGGATATATTCGTTTTTGGGTAGGCCTTAGAACAAATTGGGTAGGCCTGTGCCTACCCAGGCCTACCCGTGGCTACGCCTCTGATCCAATCTCAACATGAATGTGGTTTGAATGTATTATTTAATAATAAGGAGATATGTTTTGTATGCTGTCATATGTCAACTAAGAATATCTAGTTTGGTTTACAAAACATATGTATTTTAAGTATTGAAAAAATAGTTTCTGAAGATATTGTTTAACTATATGTGCAGTACAGTAGAATCAGAATCAGAATCAGAAAGGGGTTTATTGGCCATGAAAGTTTGCACAGTCAAGGAATTTGCTTTGGCAGGAAGGTGCATACAATAAACATATAGTATCCTTAAATTTAAATATGTGGACTGTCTATACTAAATATCTATACTATATAACTATACTATCTATACTAAAGTGGAATTATATTTAAAATAAAATATACAATAAAATATAAGTTGCCTAAAAAGTATAGTAGTTGCTGACTAATAATCTACGCATTTAGTACAATATGTTCGGTGTGACCATGGTGCTCTGTGGGTCATGTTGTACAGGTCCTGTGGTGCTCCACCAGTGTTGTTGTCAGGCTCTATCAAATATTCTAGAATGCTCTTCTGTGGGATCTACCTCCATCTAGTGGTCTTTCTGGCTCCTTTCAGCACGCACACTAACCAGTCAATACCGGCCTACTCACTTCACACAGTTACACGTGCAACTCATGCATTCAGTTTTAAAAACAATGGTCAAAGATAACTACGCATACATTGTTCTCCTCCACTATTTATATCTTACAATTACATTTGGTTGGTTGAACCAGCAAGTCCTTACTGTTAGCTAGTTCCCGGTCGAGGGAGCAAAGGAGGGACAATTTTTTGGAGGGAAACCCTGACATATAGAAAGAATGAAAGAGGGCTATCTCCTGGGACATGTAATCTTTGCACATCCTTTAAAGCTCATTACGATCATAATACCGCAATAAAGTTGTCTCTGTCATATCAATTTTCTCTACTTTTTAGAATTCTAATGAACAAGCCCGAGCCATTTTCATTTAGCAGATTACAGGATGTAAAGAAACAATGAGTGAGGCCAAGGCTTTGTGCCTGTAATCACACAATTTACCACCACTCAAAGGTCTTAAATGACAAGCCAATTTCCACACTTATTAAGCCTTCTGACACACTTCAAATAATCGTATTAGCCATTTTTGGGGGGTTAAATTAGGCCAGATTTTGAGGAAGAGACCTTCGAATCAACGTAATATACGTAATAGACTCCTCTCCTCACACAGAACTTGAGATATCTCTGTTGCTGCTCTGCGCCAGGCAGGGGGTGGACAGCCCTGTCCTCAGTCAGAGTTAGCAGTCAATCATAAAACCACTTGCCACTTATTCTCCAGTCCTACAGGCCTGTGTCCCACTTTCCTTTTTTACTTACTAATCAAAGACTGGGCTAGCTAATAGAGGTAATGAAAGCAGAGTGTATAGGGCTCTGTAGAGATGTGGAAGATTTTAAGGCCGCTTTTGTCTCCTTGTGGGGAGGGTCATCGTGCAAACCTCAGAACCCCACAGTCAGAACCCCAACCTCCAAAACATCATCCCCCTCACACACACACACTAGTTTTTTTCCACACACTATGGTTAACAGTCTTGACATTTCACCAGCGAGCCATTGGTAAACATTGTCGAAAGACCAATGTATGAAGTTTTGCTGTCATAATTCACCACCACAAAATGAGGCTGCTTGCTGGGAGAGGCAGAGGAGAAGAAAAAGCCAGGCACTTGGGCTCGCCGCCCCCTCTGGAGAGGAATGCACACACTGGAAACTGGTTACTAGTTAGGGGTGCACCACATCCTGGTACTTTTATCTTTGACCTATGACACCGGGCACATCTGGAAACATAGTTGGAGCCAAAACACAAGGACCTTTTCTTTTCTCTTCTCTCAAAGCGTTTATGGAAGTGAAGCTTTAAAGTTTTGTCCCTGCTACTAAGCTGGCATTCTCACTTTCTCAGAGCCGGTTTAATGGCTGCAGTGGTAATGACCCCTTGGATATTGACCGTGTGAGCAGGAAGTGAGCATGTATGAGAGGACAGTGGGATGAAGAGAAGGCTGTAGTGTCCCACCTTGTTGTATAGATTCCACATTTGGGGCCCAGATAAACATTTCAGAGAGTGGTAGTATAAAGGCCTTTTGGTCTTTGATGTTCAGAGATGGTCTCGCTTAATGGACACCAAGTTTGGAAGCCAACAAAAACATTTCTCGGACCAGGATAATTTGAACACTGCACCGTTTCGTCTTTGGACCAAACGATTCCATCAGCTGCTTCTTTAGTTGTTTTATTAGATGGACTGAGTTCTGACGCTGTTAACGGGTACAAGATGCTCCTAAGCCCCATGTAAATGCATCCAATAATTCTGGCATGGTATCGTATTTGTCTTGGGAAAGCACAGAAAATAATTGGACACCTTAGGTATAAGCAAAGGCTATATTTTTCCTGTCTGTGTGAAACCTGTCTTCACAGAGGAGAGACAACAGGAGTCAAAAAAGTCAGATAAGACCGCTATCCTCGCATTTAGCTACTCTTTTTGGGTAATGTTGAAAATGTTTTGTAACATTACACATAGTGGTTTTCAAGCTGAGATCAAAAACAGCTATATCTAAAAAAACATTTCTGTCAGATGGCACAACAATTCTCCCTCTCGTCTTAGGCAGCTATCAAACGGGCATTCAATATCTTCCATGCCAGCTAAAGGATATACTTCAGGATAAGTAGGTATGTGTGTAGGCTACGCATATGCAGGATGACTGCCACACCTATCCTGCATTCGTTTGGTGTACGATTTGTGCACATCTCCCTAGGCATTGAGGCCCTCATGTACATACATTTGCAAATGTAGCGTTATCAGTGCCATGGCCAACCCGCAGAAAGCGCACGCTGTGATACTTCAGTTTACGTTGTATTTACCAAAGCTGCAGTTCATCGGGTAATCAGCGCCTTTCTCCGCCCACTATACTGTAAATTGCAATTGAATGGGCTTCCTTCTCTCTTTCTATCATGGATCAGCCACCAAAGTCAAAACAGCGAAAACAAAGATTTAGTGAAAACGAAATTGATGTGCTTGTTTATGAGCTAACAGAAAATTAAAATATTTTACAAGGCCAGAATTCCACACCGACACAAAAAATGCACGTTATGATTTCGTGAACTGAAAAAGTGTGATCCTTATGGAAAAATCCTTTCAGCTCGTCTCCTTGGCCTATGTCTTGGTCTTGCTCCGATACTGCTGCCATTTCACCAGGAGGCATATGCGAGGAAA
This sequence comes from Mallotus villosus, assembly GCA_903064625.1. Lineage (NCBI taxonomy): Eukaryota > Metazoa > Chordata > Actinopteri > Osmeriformes > Salangidae > Mallotus > Mallotus villosus. The sequence goes on from CAEFZP010002128.1 coordinate 199,200, forward strand.
CCCGCATCCTGGTTTACACCGCTTAATTATCACCGCAAGATAGAGGCACTCTTTCACAGGCGTTTTTTGTACATATCGCGGAATACATAATTAGGCGCACTTTACGCATCCCTACCAATTTCTTTATAGGAAACTCCCACTTTCCCCTTGACCCTCCCGTGAATGCATATGCATGACACGGAAAAGCGTCATTTGCCATTTTCAGTTCCCGCGACAGGCAGTCTGCGCTTTTACCTCAGTGCGGCATACATACCTCACCATGCTTTTACGCGCACGTTACGAAACAAATACGCCTGAAGTGGGCGCAAAAGCGTTGCCCTGAGTGTACGCATACTGTCTTGATACACTTAAGAGAGATAGCAAGCCAAGTACATTGGGAAGGCTTTGTCTTCAAGAGGGGCATTACAGTGTTTTACAATCGCTATGACGGTTTTTTCCATACCTTTAACACGTTTTCTAAACTCTTAAAGCACCAACACACCTACCACACACAATTGGCAAAACTGTTAATTTCATGCTCAAAATCACACATTGTAAACTAAACTCAAACACTAATTTTCATAACACAAAAATACCCTAAACATGACACCATGTCTAGCAAACACTAACACACGTTCTCTTTTCACACTAATATGTAGTCAATCATAGCACAATGTCATAAAAAACACTAACATCAGATGGAATTACAGAAACTGCATTCATCTATATGTGTCAGGTCTCACAGTATATGGATTATAGATTGTGTTTGCAATGCAGTTACTTTTGAAGCCTCTCTACATTTTTGTTTTGTTGGGTTAAGTTATGTAATGCAATTTGTTTCTTTGCTGCAGAAATTCTGAACAAAAAATGAATGACCCATCTCAGAGTAGCTTTATAGAATGTATGTTTACTGTATTGAAAAAAAGAAGACAGAAACATAATTGCTGCAGTAAAGGCTTCATTTGGAACAGGACAATACTGCAATACAGTAAATATGCGATATCCCGATTTACGTAAAATGTCAACATCACCTTTAGCTCTTCAAAAAACACATTGTATTGTCTTGCAATGCTATTGGATAAATTTGGTCTTTCGAAAAAAAAGAAATGAGCAATTACAGTAAAGAGCTAAAGGTGACATTGTAATTTTACAACAAGGGGTCTTACAGGGATATAGCTGCCATTTACAGTATTACCCTAGCCCTGGCCCTTCTCTGAGGGCCACCACACATTCTAACTCCTTTCCCTCTCCCTTGCCCCACTCCTCTCCCTTGCCCTTGTCCCACTCCTCTCCCTTGTCCTGGTACTTGTCTTACTGTACTCTCCCTCGTGCAGCATTACTGTATTCTTACTTTCTTTGTGTTGCTCTATATTGTTCTTTTTCCACACAAGATTAGCCCAAAGAGGTCCTCGTTACTGTATACTATATGGCCATGCGATTGAAATAGGTAACCTCAACACCTGAGTGTTTCCTAGTTGGGAATCAACTGTGATTTATAGTATTTGCATAACTTCAACCAGCTTTTTCACAGTAGCAATGGAATACGTAAAATAAAGAGGATATATTTGTGTTTCAATTCACAATATGAACGGTTGTTCACTTTGACTTTAGCCAATAAGTTAGGTTTTGAACATGATGTTATCTGTTTTGGCATACAGTGTGAAAGCGATGGTAAATTGGGCAGTAAAAATCGATTGTTTTGGTCTTTGTTGAGCTTGTGTGTAAAAGAAGTTTAAGCATTTGAAATGTGTGTTTACTCTATGCATTTTGTGTCAAAGCAACAAGAAATGTGTTAATTGTATAGCCAACACAGACGGATGTTGTGCTAACTGTGTTAAGAGTTTAGGAAACGTGTTAACGGAATGGAAAAAAACGTCATAGCGATTGGAAAAAACTGTAGTTGGGTTTAGTTATGTAATGCATTTTGTTTCTTTGCTACAGAAATTCAGAACAAAAAATGAATGACCCATCTCAGAGTAGCTTTATAGAATGTACTGTTACTGTATTGAAAAAAAGAAGACAGAAACATAATTGCTGCAGTAAAGGCTTCATTTGTAACAGGACATTGCTGCAAGAGATATGCAATATAGCTGCCACTTACAGTATTACCCTAGCCCTGGCCCTTCTCTGAGCGCCACCACACATTCTAACTTCTCTCCCTTGTCCTTGTCCCACTCCTCTCCCTTGTCCTGGCACTTGTCTTCCTCTCCTTCGAGCAGGTATTACTGTATTCTTACTTTCTTCTTCTTTCTTTTTTTTCCACACAAGATCAGCCCAAAGAGCTCCACTTTACAGTATATATACCATTATGGTAATGTGATTGAAAGAACCTCAACACCATAGTGTTTCCTAGTTGGGAATCAACTGTGATTTATAGTATTTGCATAACTTCAACCAGCTTTTTCTCAGTAGCAGTGGAATACCATTGCCAATAAGTTAGGTTTTGAACATGATGTTATCTGTTTTGGCATACAGTGTGAAAGCAATGGTAAATTGGCCAGTAAAAATCGATTGTTTTGGTCTTGGTTGAGCTTGTGTGTAAAAGAAGTTGAAGCATTTGAAATTTGTGTTTACTCTATGCATTTTGTGTCGAAGCAACAAGAAATGTGTTAATTGTATAGCCAACACAGACGGATGTTGTGCTAGCTGTGTTAAGAGTTTAGGAAACTTGTTAAAGGTATGGAAAAAACCGTCATAGCGATTGAAAAAAACTGTAAGATCTCTCTGATATAACCACACAGTGTGGCAAGCAACTTAGAACACTCATGACATGCTTAATTGTCCAAAAAATGGATGAGTGACATTACCCTAACGCAGCTGCAGTAAACTTCAGGGCCCAGCTTCTTATCTCAGTCATGGAAGCAGTTGCTAGCTGGCATTCGCTGTGTCCAACTTAGTTTGTTCAAGTTCCCTAAAAGGTTCACAAATGTTTTCCAGTCATTGATTGTGCCACAAGGTTTATCTGTTCAAAGGTAGGCCCCCCAACCCAGAATCTCCATTGGTAAATAAGGGATCCACACACAACTTCCGGGTCACGGGGTCAAACCACTTTGCAACCTACATTATCACATCATTCAATTCAATATCATGCAAACTGGAGATGCAAGATGCAAAAAGGTAGCAAGCTATGGGTGTGTTGAGTGGATGTGTTGAGGAGGCGCATTAGAGCCATGTTGCTCCTCCTCCTAAATGGCCTATTCATCAGAACATTCCAATGGAATGTAAATCAACAGGGAACATTAAGTTATTAAGACTGCTATCTAAATGTTATTTAAATCGCAATGGTTTTTAATGCACAGATGTTCTTCTTGGCGTTAGAGGTTGTGTCACTCATGCTTACTGTACGCAATTACCATGGCTCAGCATATGATTATTTAACAAAATGTGTGACTAACCAGCGTGAAGCGCTGGACAGGTAGTTGGAAGGAGACACTAATTATCTATTAAAGACCTGGCTCATCACGTCATGCTGTACATAGTCCCCCTTTAAGACAATATGTAACCAATCCTGTCGATGTCTCGAGTTTGACTACGATATTTGGAGCATGAAAATGCCTTTCCAATTCCCGAGCACTAATATACAATCATTAATTGTGGAATGTTTTTTGTCACAGTATTGCCATGCGTAATTACAGTTTTTTTCAGTCGCTAACAAGCATTTGTCAAGACAGCAGTCACATTTCAAAACTCAAAACACAATTAGCACAGCATCAGTCTTTTTTGGCCATACAATTCACATATTTCATGTCTTTGATATTTCACAATATGCAGTCAGTGAACACATATCCACAACGCTTACATTTTCTCAACAGACAAGCTATACCTCCCAACAAAATGATGGATTGTTTGTGTAGTATTTACGAATGTTAACACACAACATCCCACAATAGCAAAAACAATTAACCAAACCTTAGATACAGTATTAAAACATCTGCTTCTGCAATGAAATGAGTTCAAAAACAACATATGAAAAATTGACACACAGATGTTTATGTTGGGTAAAGTGGGCCAACCACAGCTGATTCCAGTCTGGCTTAGACTCAGTGGCAGGGGTTATTTCCTTCAATTACTAAAAAAGGACTTTGAGGAGTGATGTTGTTGTAAACAGAAACAGAAAAATACAAACACTGTAATGCCTGGACGAGGAAGAGGAAGGGGCACAGGGGGAAGAGCAGGCCCAGTGAGAGATGGAGGGAGAGGTGCAGAATCAGTGTGAGATCCAGAAGGAGGTGCAGGTGCAGTGAGAGGAGCAGTGAGAGGATCAGGGATGGGGAGAAGAGCAGGCCCAAGGAGAGGGCAAGGTATAGGTGTAAGAATGCGTGGTGGTGGCATTCCAAGGGTTGCAAAAACAGTAGTCAGTGATGAAATGTGTGCGTTGCTGTTTTGGTTTTTACGGAATGTGTTTCATGGATATTTTGTTCACTGTAAGCATTACTGTAAAACTTTTTCTGTTCTATTACTGTATACTGTGTTTCTACTGTACTTCCTTTAGTAAACAGTAAGGAAAAAAAACTGATTAGCTTTTTACTGAAATGTGTTTGAATTTGAACATTATTATACATGTGGACATACAGTTCCCAACCAAGAAATTTTGTGTAAAAGGTGGATTGCATGTTTTGCATGCAAATACCTGAAACATAAGTCTATGCAGTTTTTATAATGTCAACAATAGCCAGTATTTTGAAACCTGGTGTACTTTGATTCCCAACTAGGAAACACTCAGGTGTTGAGGTTACCTATTACAGTCACATGGCCATATAGTATACAGTAAAGAGGACCTCTTTGGGCTAATCTTGTGTGGAAAAAGAACAATATAGAGCAACACGAAAAAAGTAAGAATACAGTAATGCTGCACAAGGGACAGTACAGTAAGACAAGTACCAGGACAAGGGAGAGGAGTGGGACAAGGGCAAGGGAGAGGAGTGGGGCAAGGGAGAGGGAGAGAAGTTAGAATGTGTGGTGGCCCTCAGAGGAGGGCCAGAGCTAGGGTAATACTGTAAATGGCAGCTATATCCCTGTAAGACCCCTTTACAATGTCACCTGTAGCTCTTTACTGTAATTGCTAATTTCTTTTTTTCGAAAGACCAAATGTATCCAATAGCATTGCAAGACAAGACAGTGTGTTTTTTGGAGAGCTAAAGCTGATGTTGACATTTTAAATCAGGTCTTACAGGGATATCGCATATTTACTGTATTGCAGTATTGTCCTGTTGCAAATGAAGCCTTTACTGCGGCAATTATGTTTCTGTCTTCTTTTTTCAATACAGTAAACTTACATTCTATAAAGCTACTCTGAGATGGGTCATGTATTTTTTGTTCTGAATTTCTGCAGCAAAAGAAACAAAATGCATGCATTTACAAAACACAACAAAACAAAAATGTAGAGAGGCTTCAAAAGAAACTGCATTGCAAACATAATCTATAATCCATATACTGTGAGACCTGACACATAAATGAATGCAGTTTCTGTAATTCCAGCTGATGTTAGTGTTTTTTATGACATTGTGCTATGATTGACTACATATTAGTGTGAAAAGAGAACGTGTGTTAGTGTTTGCTAGACATGGTGTCATGTTTAGTGTATTTTTGTGTTATGACAATAAGTCTTTGAGTTTAGTTTATAATGAGTGATTTTGAGCGTGAGGCTCACCAGTGCAGCACTGTCTCTGCTGACAGAACTCGACATGACATTGAGCAATAAGTCATTTTAGTTACACTTGAATTGTATTAATTTTTCAGGCAGGTACATTTTAAACATCTGATCAGTTGAAGATATATACAATTATTTGAGGTTTTCCATATGACTGAAGGTTTCATATTGACAGAAGTACAATGTGGGAAATATGTTGTGCGTACAGTACTAGACGTTCCTGACTCTATCCCTTTAAACTCCTTCTGAGGTAATTGAACCTGGCTTTGCATTGCTCAGGCGTCCTTGAGACCCAATAATAAATTGTACTGACAGCCACTGTTAAATCCTTGCATGCGGTTCAAGATGTAACATTTGTGGAGGATGTTCCATAAGATTCTTCATAAACCTTTTTTTTATCTCTACGTTGGTGAACTTCCATCTCAGCCTCGTGAAGTTAGGTTGTCTAAATATCTACGTCACTCACTTCTTTCAGAAAAAACATTTTTTTTACAATCAAGCACTTAATTGTTTATAGGCCCCAGCCATCCACAATCCAAATTATTCCACCCACATGTTGGAGCAAAACTCACCAACTTTTGGAGTAATTACGTGAGTAAGATACCAAATTATTTTAATTTTGCGAGCATTCGAATATACACCAGTGCCTTAGCTGGTACCCCAGAGTGTTAGTTGGCACCTTGGAGCCTTTTACGGTTTATTTCGCTGCTTGAGTGTCTCCCAGGAATTTACCTCTTTTATTGTTCGTGTTTGGCGCCTCTAAGGAATTCTGGGACATATCATTTCACTGTCTCTGAAGAACCATTTCGTAGGTCATTTGAGACTCCAGACGCTCAAAGGAATACTGTCAAAGTTCTGTGCATGTCTGCAAGGAATTCTGCAAAGATTAATCTTTCCACACTTCTGTCACCTTACAACAACAAACTCACACACTGAACTGCATAATTTAGATAATCCTTCATATGAATCTAAAAGGTGACTTTCTTGTGTGTTTCTGTTTTTCTTTTTCAAAAGCGTTGAACCTGACCTTTAACACCTATGCTACATTTGACTTCATCATTAAGCTGTGGGATTTCACTCTGTGTTAAAAGGCATTTTCAGAGAGCCAAAACAACCTTTTTTGGAAAATAAATAAATGTATTTAATGATATATGAAATGCTTATAAATGTTGAGTCTCGCCACGGTTAATTGCAGCTTGTCACCCAAAGCATTCAATGATATATCGTAGACAGCAGTAGATTTTTCCACTGCATGACTTTTATATATTGCAGTTACACAGGCCGCATTGGTGTCAAATGGGTATACAATGTTACTACTGCCTGTATTATACAACTATATAATAATTTACTTAGCAACCAGCCTATTCATCTATTGCTAATTTTATTAGGTTAGCAGAGTTGGAGTTGAACTTATTCACAAAAAACACACAGTCTGTAATATAGAGTGGTTTTAAAGAAATTCACTAAATGTATGGTATGAAAATGTTGATATTGTTTTCCTCACAGAAATTACAGATTGTATGATGATGACAGGGCTTTGTTGAATGCTTGTTTCCAAGTCAGACATTTTGTCAGAAATTCCCCCTTGAAGTCAGTGTGGTGTAAAGTCAGACCATATTTTTACATCTGTGGCCCTCACTGAGCGGAGGTAGCCCAGAGATGACCATTTTGCACATCTTACTACCCTGTGGTTTCCTAGGGCCCATGTTCCTCACATTTAGTGTATGCTGCCTCGTTAACTCTCATTCAGACCTAACTGCGTGAAAAGATATCTCTCTGCAGTTTTTGTCTGTTATCCGGCCAACTTTTTCCCAAATATACTTTATAACTTCACCCCCTCAACACACACACTCACAAAAGTGGGGGGATTTGCTGTTCACTTATCCACAATCCAGTTGTTTAATAGAATGACTGATATCTCTGAAACGATTTACAAAGCCATTGCAGAGCATTTGATTACGTACACGCAGCCCTCGTTTTCCTTGGCTTTAAAGATTGCCTGTGAAAGATCGAGTCAAAACTTCACCCCCCTCTCTCCTCAGATAAGACCAATCCCCGACAAAGTCAATCCCTGACAAAGAGGGAGAGCGTGTGCAATTGAGAGAGGGACAGGAAGGAGAAGCTGAGCTAACTACACAGAAGCAACATCCATGGGAGACCCCCTGTGTAAGCCTTCAGTGTTGTGAGTGCTATCAGAGAAAACATATCGGAGGTGGGGGGGTCTGAAAGAGCGGTTTGCTAGGCCAGACGAGAGGGTGAATCAAGTGTCTGGGAACTCACTGATTAGAGAGGGTCATGCCGTCTTAATGAGAGTCATTACAATCACATGATAGCCAAATAAATTAATTGCCAGCTTATTGACGAGACAGAGCATTCCGTATCAAAAGGTTAATTACATCTGAGACAGGGTTCCTCGTTGGAGATTGGACGTCTGAATCTTTATTGTCTCTTTCTTTTTCTATCCAGTTTTCCCTCTCTCTATCTCTTTCTCTATGAGAGAAAATATGTAATAGGCAATCTCTAGATAGGGTTTCGCCTGCCTGTTTCTTGATAAGCTTCAGGCAGAGGCTCTTGCCTATTACTTTTGTGTTTCTTGTATGTTTTCCCAGGAAACACTTGGCGACCTAATTAGCAAACATCATCAGGCAAAAGTTGGTGACACTGAGGACTTTTTTCCTCACATTTTCTCCCCCCAAGCTTTCCCCAGCCACCCAAATCTGTTTGTTCTTCCTGAAATTTGATAGGTTTAATTGCTGCAGAACAACAACAAAACAACCCCCAACACATGTAGTCACACACAAATAAACGCTAAGATAAGAAAGGCTAATCATGCTAATGCTCAACTGCAGTGACTTTGGTAGTCAAACTGTTTCCTTTTGCTTTGCCATAAACAGTCAACTGACCTTCCTTGGTGAGAACTCAGCACCTGAAGGCAAAGAGGGCTGCCTCCTCATCAATCCTCTCTAAGCCATTACCCTTTGACAGGAAAAGAAGATAAATATTGTTGCAGATGCCTGACTCAACCACAAATGAGATTTTTCAAGCCAGATCTATCAAGCCTTGGTTGGGTGTTTAAGTCTCCAAAACTTGGCCCTTGGCATGACGTGGGGTGGTGGTGGGGGGTTATAGATTCCTTCCACACTGCTGTTGTTGCCAGGGTTTATGATTACATAGACAAGTGATTAGACTACATGTCTCTTGTACTCTAGCCAGTGTCAACTGTTTATCTGTGGAAATTTGTCTTATCAACTGTTGGGTTGAAACCGTGAAAAAGGTTACGTTGACACCCACAAAAGTTACAACATTTTGCATATTTACAATTTTCTATGATATGTTAATTGGATTATTCTATTTTATATCAACAGCATTACCGGAGTAGTTGTAACTAAGTTGCAGCCAGAATGCCTACTTTTATCTGAAGAACATAACATGTGATCTCATTCAGATGGTTCAGCTGGTAACTTATTGACTGACGGACACTCCCTGGATCCCACAATGACTGCAATGTTCTGTTGTTAGCGAGAATGCTCGTGCATGACGATGAATCTTAGACCATCAGTCATCAGACATCTGTAATTGCGACTCTCATATCTTACCATTTGTGGCTATTTACAACATTTCAGGGAAGTCCAGATCACCTATCAAAATTGATAGATTTTGTGATAGTAGTATGCACCCTGAATTCCATGCTTAGGAGTCTGGTTCTAGGGTTCTGGACAATAGAGAAAATGGGCCAGTCCAAGGTTGTTGGAAACATCTGCTCTGATGGTGTGAGTTACACAGCTAGGTCTATGAAAACCTTTATCAGTAGAACCATAGGCTTCTAGACAGACATAGGCCCCTACAGACAGGAGTGTCACTGGTCTTTGGGTAAGGTCAAATTGTAGGGCGGTGCATTCAGACACTTTTGAGAATGTAAATCATGGTGGAGTGACCCCAGGACTCTGTTTCTAAACACATTCACAGTAAGCGTCCTCTCCTTCCTTGTCGCCCCCCGCACCACCACCACCACCACCACCCCCCCAACGGGCCCCCCCCCCACAAACACACAAAACACAGCCTGAGAAGGCAACGCTGAGAAAATTCATATGAATCGCAGTAAAATGTGTGTATCCGAACCTGTTGCCGCTCAGGCCTGCCTTAACGACACTCCATGGAGCGCCCCGCAGTGAAGAGCCATATTTATGTTGGCAATATATGCGAAAGAATTAAGATCATAAAACTCGATGACCACACAAAGCTCTCATTAACTCCAAGGGGCCACTGTTTTGTAAGGCCAGCTTTGTTTATGCACCATGGATTTAAGGGATATCGTCCTCTTTCTCTTTCACTTCCAAACAATATTACCATTTTTGCATGGCTTTGTAGATGAAATCGATAGTAAGGATTTATTACCTCAAAATATTCTCTCTGTTTTGAGAGTGAATGAGTAATGTTACATGAGCCTGTTTTGGATATATTTTTTGTGCAGTGGTTTCTTTCTTTTTTTTAGGACCACCGGTAGAATTCCAGTCTAAGAGCAATGTTTCCTGTGCATAACTGCATGTCTCCTTCTGGCCTCCATACCCACAATAACAGACACTCCAGACTCCATGACTCCCTGCTATTGGTTAAGACATCATCAAGTGAGTCATATGATATCCCTGTCTTGTTTTTTTGTAACACATTGTTGTTTGGTTTTTCAATCATAATAAATACATAATCCCACAAATTAATGATATTCTTTCTAAAACGACTATCAAATGAATAAGAGAATAATAAAGTGACCAGTATTTGTTTATTATGGAGGTTGATTCCAAAAGTTTATTTTCCTTCATGTCACTGAAGTACATGGCAGAACCTAAATTAATGGTTATTTTCATATCCATTCTGGTCCATCATTAGGAGATGGAGACTGTGCAAAGATGTGATTCTGAGTAAGAGTATCTCATGGAGAAAATGAGTGCCTCAACAACATTCACCCTTCACCATAGCAACTAAGTAATGACCAGTTCCACCAGTCATTGATGACAGAGAGGTTACATGGCAAATAGCCATTAAGTCATAGACCACGTTCACCGTTTTCAGGATAGACAGTATTTTATTGTGCGCTTGAGTGCTCACGTGCATGCATAAAGATTTCAAACCCTATCAGATCTCAAATACAACAATAGACATCTGAAAAGGGAATATAAATATGGTTACAGATGGTTGTACATAGCAGCCTAAATTGTCTGTATTCTCTGCTGACGTGGGACCTTTGCAGTAGCTGGGGCTGTTAGATTTGGCATATTCAGATTTGGAGAATCATACTCAAATGTGTTTGTAATGAGTCTCTTCCCCCTGTGGGAACCTTTTCTCACTACACTTCTATGTTAATGAGCTTGATGGTGAATAAACCTGTCAAACTGCCATAAATCCAGATCACGCCAATTGTCACCACAAAACTTTACATACCCTGCTTTGTCCTGAACAAGGACAAACGCTTACATTTTAAGGATGTCCTCCACCCCAAAAGCAAATTCATGTTTTTTTGGTGGTCTTTAAAAGTTTGTGGTTTCGAAAGTCGGCATGCCCTGTGTTGGAACTTCCAATCTTTGGCCACTTTTGATAGCATCTCTATTTTGAAGAGAGAAAGACAGACAACATACAGACGTAGAGATAGGTCTATGGACCATTTTATATTTGAGTCCAGATGAACTGTAACATACAGCAGTTATGTGCACCAAATATGTGTTTCCTCAAACTCCTCTCACCATCTACCTCCAGAAGATAATGTGACTGGGATTAGGCAGGGAGTGAAGAAAAAGGTAGGACCAAAGAGGGCCAAGGTCCAAGAATAACTTCCTTTTTAAACTGCTCCCCACCACCATCCTTACCCATAGGGTGAGATCAGCAGGATGTGAGTCGGGGGAGGGTGCTGCGCTGCTCATGAAATAAACACAGATATCAAGCTGAAGACTTGATGAGAGAGAATGCGGAGAAGAGAAAAAACAATTCTGACATATTTTCTTTGCATGGAACAAAGCATTCAAAGAGAAGAATGTAAAACAAAGTAAAATAGCTCAATAATCAGGCGGAGCTGGTTCATGCAGGAGACTCCGAGACCTAGCGTGTCACTAGCAACTTGTCAGATCACGCAGTCAGGGCACATCTTTTTAACAGGGTGGGCTATTTAAACAGGATATCGCTGCACTCTGCATTGCTAGTGCGACACAGGATGCTCTCTGTTTAATCTGCTGTAAATATTCTGGGGAGAACGATTGATCATGGACCTGTCACCCCGATCCTCTGGTCCCTAGCATTAATAGCCTGAATCCGCCAGAACCAGTGTTTCCCCTACCATTATATATATATATATATTTAGTTTTTTTTCTTAAAAAATATTTTTTTCTTATATAGTGCCAGATCACCCAAAAAATAATTTAAGGTTACCTTTCCTATAAAATAGGTCTATAGCTTGCTGTTTTATTAAGCAAACTAAATGGCCTTATGTTATTTATGTTATTTACACAACGGCATGTCATTCTCCCCCCCCCGTCGCCCGCCGCCGCCATCCCCCCCCCGTCGCCCGCCGCCGCCACCCCCCCACCCCACCCCCACCCCCGTCGCCGCCACCCCACAAAACCTGTAAACCTAGGGGAAACACTGACAACCGTATTCTCAGTTTTATGCAAAATCGATCACGCTATTCAGTCAATCGACGGGCTCGGGAAGGCTGTTTACACTGACGCGTCAAAGTGATGCCCCTTCACCAGTCGCAGTGGCACCTGTTCGGAATTAAATGGCGATCGCGGATGTATTTCTAAGCTCGTCTGGCTTCGGCTGTAGTAGCGGTCTGTGCATTTTAGACACTGTCCGAGTCTCTGTGTTGGGTTCTACTGGACAGGTGCAGGTTGCCATTTGTGCGAACTGTATCCTATCATTGTAGCCTGTCTGTCATGGGGTAAATATTGGTGCAGGAAAAGGATTGTTGTGTCTTGTGATAATAAAGCCACAGTGAATATAATCAACAATGGTAGATCCGCTGTAGCATTGATTAACAAGTAGTGAGAAGTCTGACCTGGACGTGCATGACAGGCAACTGTTTGCGGGTCGCGTTTATTCCCCGGTAGTTTAACAACATAGCTGATGTTCTATCCCGTTCAAATTCCAGGACTCCGAGCCTTGTGTCCTGAAGTGTGGCCAGACAGCTTGGTTTGTCCAGCCTTTCAGGAGAGTGTTAGATTAAACAGGATGCTTGAGGGCTACATTAAGGTCGTTGCTCAGTACAGAGAGCAGGCATGGGCAGAGCTACATTAAAATCCTATGATTGTGCTTGGGTGTATTATTGTTCTGTCTGCCGCGCAGCTCCGTACGCCCATCATCAGTGAACGTGCCTGTCATGTGCGCATACATCATTCACAACTTCACTTCCCGGAGCTCCAGTCGTCGACAATCAAGGAAGCTATAGCAGGATCAGTTCATATTCGGTGTCTGGACCCGTATGTGAAGACCCTAGCGGGGAATCCATCAGTTTGCATGCTATTCAACGGCCTACTGGATGACAAGCAATGACAGGCGACTCCCTATTACCCTTCCTGTATTAAACACTTGTGTCGGTTTTGCAGGCAGGATGCGTTAATACACCCACAGTGGTAATGGTAGAAGCTGCTTGTCTCATGGCTTTTATGGGTTTCTGCTGTGTGACAAATGCACGTGTCGGTCAAGCACATTCCAACCTTTGCACAATCTCACCCTGGGCGACTTAACCATAGACTCACGTACCTGGTGGTACTCAAACATAGTAAGAGTGAAAACTGGTGTGGGTACTCCTGTTACATGGCAGATTAACTCAGCTTTCTGTGCCCCTCTCTTCCATGGTGCAATACCTCCGCAGCATGCCCTTCAGGACCCAACGTTCACTCTTTCATGTTTCATTCATTGCATGCTTGATATTCTCTAATTCATGTTTCGTCAGGTGGCTGGCCGGGCGCGGATTACAGCAGCACGTGGAGCATCAGGTGACGCAGTCACCGTCAGCGTGGGATGTCGAGGCTGTGCCTCAGTGGGGGATGTGGAGGCCGAGCCTCAGTGGGGGATGTCGAGGCCGTGCCTCAGTGGGGGATGTCGAGGCCGTGCATCAGTGGGGGATGTCGAGGCCGAGCCTCAGTGGGGGATGTCGAGGCTGTGCCTCAGTGGGGGATGTTGAGGCCTTGCATCAGTGGGGGATGTTGAGGCCGTGCATCAGTGGGGGATGTTGAGGCCGTGCATCAGTGGGGGAATGTCGAGGCCGTGCCTCAGTGGGGGATGTCGAGGCCGAGCCTCAGTGGGGGATGTCGAGGCCGTGCATCAGTGGGGGATGTTGAGGCCGTGCATCAGTGGGGGATGTCGAGGCCGTGCCTCAGTGGGGGATGTACCCTCCCTACCTCCTAATAACCCAACGTTCACTTCATGTTTCATTCATTGCATGCTTGATATTCACAAATTCATGTTTCGTCAGGTGGCTGGCCGGGCGCGGATTACAGCAGAACGTGGAGCATCAGGTGACGCAGTCACCGTCAGCGTGGGATGTCGAGGCCGTGCCTCAGTTGGGTCGTCGAAGCTGTGCTTCTGTGGGAATTTCACAGTCACTCAATCACAATAGATAACGCTTAGGGGCACTGTCTGCTCCAAGCTACACCTACTTAGGTTAAGCATGGCTGGGAATGAACACAACGTTCATTCTCAATAGGTACTGCACCTCCATGCAGTGCGTTGGCAACGGCGACACGGACGCCTCGTTTCACGTTTGATATCACATTCAAGGGGCTCCACATACATGCAGCAGTCTTATACATGTGTCTCGTCTGGTATGTGGTTCTGTGTTGGGGAATGCATTCGCTGCTCTCTGCTCGGATGTCAAGACGGTGTCTCCGTTGGGTGCGCCAGGGAGCCACTGCGAGTAAAACCATTATGCCAAAACATGTATTATATTGTGTGTAATAAAGTATCAAGTAATCACTACTACTGAGTCCTCCTGCTTGAACCATTCATACCGGGAATGGGCACTCCTTTAATGAATAATTAGGGGACTCCCGGATTGTGACCCTTGACCTTGCGCACCCATTCCAAATCAACACTCTCCTTACACGCTCTCCATCGAGTCAACAGGGGGTCTGTAGTTGCAGTAAATGAGCGATCTGTCAGGAGGCTGTTTATATCCCCTGTCTCTCCTTTACTTACTGCTCTGATATTAAAAGCGAGAAAGAGAGAGAAGCATTTTAATTAGATATGGACTCTTCTATTTTAATCAACTCAGAAATGGAGTCAAGCTGTGACAGCCTTGACAGGCAAAGAATGTCAACGCTCCTACATCTGACTTTTTCTCTACACCCCCCTACCCGGAAAAAAAGATAAGCAATACATTTGCAATTAGGAGTGGAAAACACAGTTTACCAAGATAGATGGGTTTTTAAATTAAAACAAAACAGACTGTCCATTTTCGGCACGGCATGACAGCAAGAAGATTGCTTTTACTGCTCTTGATAGTGTTTTTTTTCTCTCTCCATTTTAGCTATATAATATATTGCGTTGTCATAGCCATTTGTAATAATATTCCATTACTGTTATTTCATTATATAACTTGGCAGAAACACTGTAATCGAACACTTCATTCTCACTCAAGTTATCTTTGACTGATTCGACATCCACTTATGGTGACACAAGGAGAATCCACAACACCCTCAAATAACATTATTTCAAAATAACCTTAGAATTCCATTCACCAACACCAGCAAGGATTTGTCTTTCAGCCTCACTAATGTCAAATGTTGTAGTTTTATAGTTTTCCCCAGTCACACCTCCCATGGGCTGGGATCCCAAGTTGCCATTTTCAAAGTTATAGAGTAATGTTGGTGTATCAAAAATATTCTAGCCACTCTACTGCCAGACTGTCAGTGGGATGCCTTCATTTTAATTTACTTCATTCTTGTGGCAGATGTTATCTTCATGAAGAGGCAGAATATATTTCAGTTGACCTTGAAAAACAAAAAGGGAAACTAAGATAAAGGGGGAAATGCTGGAAAGCCATCAATGCACACTTCAAATGCAACATACATCATATAGTAGATATACACAGTCCAAATTCAAATTTGGCCAGTCCATTTAGGATTAAAATTAAGAGTCAAATATTAAAGTTGTAGTGTACAACAAATCATCTTCAAAAATGGTGATGGTAGTAGCAATGGTAGTGGTAGGTACTTTATTGATCCCCAATGGGAAATTGTGGCATTGCAGCAGGTAAGAAGAGGAATTAGGATTAGGAAATAAAAAACATGTTAGCAATAAAAAATAAGCAATATACAAATGCAATCAGTATAAAACTGTTTCCAAGTTCACCTTCTTGCAACTTTGAGTTCCCAGGACTACTTTTCAAAGAAGTAAAATGTCCAAATCTAAATATCTCCCACCCCTCAAAAAGGCCAAAGTGCCCTTTAATGCATGTAAGAAAGGGGGACAATATTGTATGTGTTTTGTATGTTTGTGTGTGCAAGTTTGTATTACCATTTCAACTCTCTCTGTACTCCATGCAACATTATAGGAAATTTGAATTAATTTACTGCTACAATTAAACAAAGCTAATAAATTAACACTGCAGATTTTATTACATCTCACACTGAGGAAACTGTATCACTCTTGCTCTGGCAACATTGTTTGTAATATGCTATATTTCATAGCAAGCTTTCCAATTCACTGGTTTTCAGCCTCCCAGCTTCTCTGCATGTTCTTTTTCCTGTCCTCCTATTTCACTCAGCTCACTCCCAAGCCGTGTGTGTGTGTGTGTTTGCGAGGATGTCACTGGAAGTTTTCCATGCATCATAATCGTTTGGCTAATTCACTATGCTAATTGAGTAATTAATTCAGGAACAGGATATTAGAATGGGGGCAAAAATGTATGATATAAATGAACTAAAGCGTTGAGTGTTACTGCCGGGCAACTATTTTGCTCTGACATTATAAATGCAAACTGACTCATGTACTCAAGTACTTGCTTCCTTAGCCCAAGGCAAGAAGGGTGAAGATGAGCTTAGCATGCAGTCACTTTTAGCACCACAACCTCCCGCCCAGGCACTTACAAACACTCAGCAGCTAGCTTGTGGCAAAATACAGCATGTAACACTGAACTCCAGTGGTCTGGTCAGATTTGTTACTAAACACTGACTGGGTCTTTTACAAGCACAATGCAAAAATCTATGCAAATATCGATTAACTTTATACTTGGCCTTGACAACTTGGTTGGTCAAAAAAGTAGGCTAACAATAAAGAGCTTCAGTACTACATTTTAAGTTTGTATGTGTCATTACACACACACTATGTGCTGCTTTATATTCTCAAACACAATAAAGAAAGAGACAATGAAAATAAAAGGTTTCTTTAAAGATTTACGTTTAGCAGTGGGCCTATATGTGGCATCGGTAATGTATACAGGATTTGTTTTTAGTTACTGTACTGTGTGTCACCTTTGTTAAATAGTTTTGTCCATTGTCTGACCTGCGTCACCTGTGTGTTTCAGGTGTCAGTTTGCACAAAATTGTTTTTTACATAATTAACCCTGTGTATTAACCTCTCGCTTAGACTACTGTAACTCTCTATATTGCGGTATATCTAAAACTCAAATTACGCGTCTCCAGCTTGTTCAAAATGCTGCTGCCAGATTTCTCTCTGGTTGTTGCAAACATGAACACATAACGCCCATCCTCAAATCCCTACACTGGCTGCCGTTTTCTCAGAGAATACATTTTAAGATTTTACTATTTGTCTATAAGTCTTTCCATAACACCGCTCCCCTCTATCTATCTGAACTTCTTCACCCCTACTCTCCTATTAGATGTCTTCGTTCATCTGACCAGGCTATGCTGGTGGTCCCTCGCGTACGGCTCAAGCGTAGAGGAGAGCGTGCCTTTTCTGTGGCCGGTCCTAGACTATGGAACTCTCTGCCACTCGAGACTAGGATGGCACCCTCCATCTCTAGTTTTAAGACCAGGCTAAAGACCCACCTATTCTCTCTAGCCTTTTTATGATTGCTCTGCGTGATTGTTTATTTGTTTATATTTTATGGTACATTTATATTACCCTCTTTTTTAATAACTCTCATTTTAGCTTCTTTGAACTCTATTTTATGGTGTACGTGTGTATTTTTAAGTGTATGTGTAATGTCAATCGCACTGTGAAGCACTTTGGCCAGCCGTGTGGCTGTTTGTAAATGTGCTATATAAATAAAGTTGAACTTGAACTATTACTCAATGTACAGCTCTGTGTATTTTTTGTCGTTTTACAGTTTTATCTTAGTTTTATTATTTATATGTTAACTTGCCTGTTGTAACGAGGCAATACATATGAATAAAGCACTTTCCAACTCTACCTACCTTAACTCTTGTACAGAGGCAGGAATGTTGCCACTCTCCACAAGAAATGTTGCCACCCTCCCTCCCTCCCAATTGGTTGTCAGTTTTTTAATAAGCTTTTTATTCAACACATTTTCATTTGTTTCATCCACCGACCATTGGGGCCCTGGGCAGTCAGTCCCACTTTTACGCCCCTGTGCAAAGTTGAGTATATCTACATGCAATTTCCTTTTGAATCCTCAAGATGGCACTAACTACTTCCATAGGCATGATCCTAACCCATTTTTACGTATGATTATAAAGTCCCTCTTTTGCAGAACAAAGTTTCAACCTGATAAAAATTCTTCCATATAACTCACACATTGAAACAAGATTACTGTGACTAGTAATTATTTGCTTGCCACAAACGTGCACTAAAGTATGATAAATAAAGAAGATAATGATAATGGTGATGATTATGATGTAGTTGTCTTCTTTCCAGGCTTACTGTCGGAGATCCTCCAAGATAAGAACCATTAGAGCTGAGATGGAAATACAAAGAAAATAGAAGACAGATTCAGAAAACTATGAATAAACAACATTGCTGAAGTGCTGTTGCTGTTTTGGTTGGTCCACCTCATCAATTGTCCACTAGGTGGCAGAGCTGAAACATAGCAAGGCACAACTGAAAACTGGGCCACATTTTTTATACAATAAATATCATAATCTTTCATTGGAAGGCTTGAAAAGTAATACATAGTAAAACAGAAGTTACTGGTTTATATTGATGTCACAAAGAGGGGAGAATAAACTGTGGAAGAGTACCAGTGCTTTACGCAATCGTTGTATGCATAATCAAATTTGACAATCACTGTATTTGGTCAGTATGTCATTGGTTGGACTAAAAAGTCTTTGTCACACGGAAGTCAACAATCAAAGAGTTCTCAGCATGTCTTCCATATATGCTCCAGCACATTTACATGTACATATACAGTACATATGTAATGTGTGCGCGTGCACTTACACGCGCACACATTCATACAGACCGAGATGACAATCTGCTTACAGATTACTTCATTAGAGTTGGACCAACGAATACACAAAAACAGACTGATGGACATGCTGCTATTACAAAATATATAATGTGTAAACCTATGATGCGTATTGCATTAGATAACTTTTAAATGTGAGGTTCAGTCCAGTTTCCATGTTTGTGTGTGTTGGTACCATAGTGATATTTGTTCAATTGCAAATACACTGTTTTGCATGTATGGTGTAGAAATAATTGTCCATATCAATGATGAAAATATAACTTATTATCATAGGATGTGCTGTAATCATAACCTTTTCCAAGGTTAGATTACATTTAATTTAATAATCTCTCTTCCCCCCATATCCACCCCACCCACCCCCAGGCCAAAGAAAGGTTTTCTTACTCCTAATGATGGAAATACCTAGGTCTAACTCACATTGTTATCACTTGATATATGTATTTTTAGACTGGTTGCTTTGAATTCAACAGGTAAATAAATTGTGGATTTAGGCAATAAAGAAATCAGTAGTAGTAGTTCATGAGCTTGCACCAACAGTCAACTGATAGAGACAAGAAAGAGCAAAACATTTTCAAGATTTACACAGTAATCGAGAACTGGTTTCATTTGCCTTTTAAATGGGACAGAGTCATATAATAATAATAACTAGAGAGGTACAATTTCTGGGGAAAATTGTAGGGTGTGCCTGATTTTTTTTTGCATTTTTTGCATTTTTTGCCTGATTTTTCTGCCTAGGGTCACACCTTTAGCTACCACAGAGTCTTCATAAATACGTTTCTCAACTTTTGCGCTGCAGTCTAAACTCCTATAAAAGTGGTGATGTTTTACAGTGTGAAATAATTTTGTCAGCTCAGCAGCCGTCGTTTTATCATCCACTGTTGTTTTCGGAGCAAAAAACGATGTCAACGAAGAGTGCCCGGCAGAACTAGTGTTATCTAGTATATGTTTGTGTGTGGAAGTCCGGGTTATATGTATTTTGTATTTTTATCTTTATTTTTTCTATTGTTGTTGTTGTTATTTTACCTTCATGTTGGCATACTGAATGCACTATGTACAGCACTTTGGTCAGTGAAAACTGTTATAAATGTGCTTTTATAAATACATTTTACTTACTTACTTACTTACTATCTTTGTGCCTTTTCCCCATTTCCCCTTACTACTCACGTCTATGTCAATGTGACAGAGTTTACAGAAGGCATGGAATTGGTCTTTGCTGCTCTTACTGGCAAAGGGGAGTTCAGCACTCCACGTATGGTTGGAGTATCTTCGGCATCTGAAAGCCTACTGAATAATTGGCACTGCCTAAAGTCAGCGCAAGTTTTAAATTGCGACGGTGGGCAGGAAGGGTCAAAAAGGAGGACAAAAGGGCGAAAAGACGGACACGCAACAGTGGTCCGGACAGAAGGCTGGAAAACCGGACTATCCGGCCGAAATCCGGACGTCTGGTCACCCTAGCAACATAGGCTAATGTCATGATGCTAATGCTTCAGTGAAATAGTAGACTACTGTTTCCGAAAGTAGATGTAGTTCCTCAATAATATCAGCTTATATTGTACATTACACTTTTCAATTGTGTTTCATATGACAAAGTAAAATGAGTAAATAGTTATCACCCTGGCCTCTTTGCCTGTGGCGTTTCTGCAGCAGCGTTAAAGCTATAGTTAGCCTAGTTATCTCCCAGAAGTTAACAAGCTGCTAAACTAATGTTCTGCTAGAGGTAGTCACGCGTGCAAGTTAGCCACGTAAATAAAAATACATGCAACTCAATGGCTACCAACTTTTGACATGATGTTTTCCAAGTAATCCAAATATTCAAGGATGCTTAGGGGGGCGGCACGATACCATCCTTGCTGTGCAACAGTCTCTATGCACGTCGTATCTAATGCCTCGTTGCTACAGTGTTCTGACGCAGTGAAGTAGAGTACCCTTTGCCGACAAAATACACTTTGCCACAAAAACAGTGAAGAGCGTTGGCCAATCGGATTGGTTCCTTGTAAAGTAGCAACCGTTGGTCATTGGCAACATTTATAACCTAGAATCTAGGTTTCAGGTTCAAGGTGGAGGAGAAACTAATCATGTGTGCCTTCACACCCAGTCCTGTTCAGGTACACTGAATTTAAAGATGACATAAAAGTAATAATCCATGGTGCAAGGTTGCCGATGTTGCCGTGGTCCCTGGTGAGTTTGGTATACTTTTAAATTAAATCTCGTCACATTACAGTACGTGACTTAGTTGTGCAACTGCAAAAGCTACTCGAACTCAGATTAAAAGCTGCTGCTGCAAAAACTGAACTACACAGTATTGTGGGTATCAAATAAGATCATGCTACATCTAACCAGCGGATCACCAGCGGATCAGAGCCATAGAAAAAGTGAGTTGCGACACGCTATGATCTCGCCGACACGTGATCACGTGGTTCATCTAGCTCTCAATAGTTCCTAACAACCCCACTGCTGTCAACCGGTTTTCAATGAAGCTGGCCAACGGAAGTCGCTTTCTCAGGCAAATTACCAATTGAAACAGGCTCGGTTAAAGAAATCCGACATTCTGGCTATCTTCGGCTGACTCGTATCTACAAAAGTCAGTCCTCCCTGACGTTTTTGGTGTAAAATGGAGTGAAATACAACACTGTGAACACTCACTGCCAGTGAAAAGCTGGAAAAAAGCTAGAGCTTTTTTGTCACGTGGTTCCGGTAGCTCGCTGTAGTAAAAAAAAACCCCCACTGCTGTCAACCTGTTTGAATGGTTTTCGGCGGGACAGACAGTAAAACCAACTCAATTCACCGATATATACGGTATATTAACACAATGTCAATTGGTTACTGGTTTGTTGTATCATGTATGTCTGCTACTTTATTAACTAATTGTCTGCTACATGTATGTATTACATTAACTTATAATACATAACACAATATTGTGAAGCTGAACTAGAAATGGCTACCACTTAACGTTTAACCATCATTAAAGTTATCCATGCAGTTATACTTTCTGTTTACTCTCATCATCCACACTTGTGCTGATGATCTTATCACAAGGTAATTTATCCTTTTGATTGATGCAGTAGTAGATGCATCTAGTTGAGCTAACTAGCTAGTGAGTGGACCTGAAATTCCTGCCGAGCGTTGAGAGCTAGCTGGACGATCTGCAATTCATTGTTGCTAGCTCTAATCAGATGTACTATAGGCTAATAAGAGAAGACTAACTTTGTATGCCAACGAACACCAATAACTACAACTAATATGACAGACTACAAACCAACGGACTTTGCTCTAGCTATCTACAGTAAAAGTGTTGCTTAGCTCTACGTTAGATACTAGACCTACTAGCTATAGCTCCAACTGCATTTAGAATCTAACAAGCTATAATCTTACGATTTTTTTAAAATCTAAAGCTAGCTATATGAAATACTACTAATAACAATTGATATCTGGTGATAAAAATATGAAAAAATGCAGGATTTTCGTCAATTTACCAGCTAACTAACTTAGGAGACACTGAAAATGAATGGGGTTCAACGGTGGTAAATACAATGTTAGGAACTATTGGTCGCATCAGACACGCTTTACTTCCGCATTCCTCGATAACAATGGGAGTCTATGGAAGTGTCGCAACTCTCTTTTTCTATGGCTCTGCAGCGGATCATTTCTTGCAACTGTGTCAAAGTGGTATTTGTACAAATACCTGTATTAACACCGTAGGCGTGAACAATGCATGCCTCGATTTTTGCAGTTTCTGGGAAACATGCTGCGCAATTTGTCGATTGTGGAAGTCCAACCGTTTTTGTTACATGGAGAGCCATCGCGCTAGCTCGATTTTAAGAGACAATAACCGAAATATTGCTAGACCCACACCTCAAACAAGTTAACGTAGACGCAAACCAATCCAAAAAATAAGGATATTTTCCGAGACCCAAGACTCTGCCGAAACTATAGATATCCTTTATGTGTCTGTGCGGTCAGAAATACAACTCGTTTGGCAGTTTCAATCATGGTGCGTGTCTGTTTGGTTACCACGGTGACGGCGCAGGTGTGAAAGCTAATTACAGAGAAAAACGACCATTTGCCTAGCATTCATACCTCAAACAAGTTGACCTAGACGCAAAACTATACTTCCAATCAACAAAATTAGGATATTTTCCGAGACCCAAGACTCTGCCGGAACCAGAGATGTCCTTTATTTGTCTGTGCAGTCAGAATACGACTCTACCGGCAGTTTAAAAAAACGTCTACTTTCAAATTTATCTGACGAATTTTCACCACCTCTCCATTGAAGTTAGTGAGATCATTTGAAAGGCTGCCCTCGCTTCAAGGCTCCTATCTGAAAATCTGTAATGTGAGCTCTCAAGCAGTTACATTGTCTGAAAGAGGACGAGTTTTCCTACATTTTAAGTCTAACTTGTTTCTGTAAGTTAAACTATATGAACGTTTGAGGAATGTTTGACAAGTTAGTTGAATAGCGGAAAATGAGCCTTAATCTAGAGTGTCCTCTGCTCATTCATGAAAACTCAAGAAGGAGCAACATTTTTAATGTATTTAAAACTGTCATCATTCAAAATTGGCTGAATATTTTAAAAAGCTGAATCATTTGGGAATAGCTGAATGTCCTGTGAACATTTTAAAGGTTGAATGGTGTCTCTAGCTGAAAGTATGCTGAAGTAGTTACGTTTGAAAGAGGAGGAAGCTTTTTAATGATTTGAAAGGATTTACCATTACTTTTAATGGGAGATTAAAAACCTTAATTATTTAAAAAGTATAAAAGTGAGAAATACCAAAAGTCATAGCATACATCTCCTGAAGGAGCTGAACGTTTTGATACAACAATTATAGGAATCGGTGAAAGTATGCAGGACTAGTTAAAGTGTAAGCAAACAAACAGGAAAGCAATAGTGAGAATGCTTAACAGCATTCTCACAACTAGAAAGAGCATTTCCTGCTGAAAATGCGTTGGAATGCTGAAATCTGAAATACATTTTTTAAATGGCTGAAAATACAGAAATGAGAAAAATACCTGCAAGCTTAAATTCATTAAAAAAATGTGTGTGTGTCGCACAAAAGAGGCAGTGTGGAAGCTGAACTGTGTCTTATCCGTCTGGTGGAAGATTTTCTAGGTTGGGATGTCTCAAATACGTTTCAAATACATATCAACATACCTTACTGAGCAAATGACTCTAGCTAGACTGTTAGTCGGCATTAGAAGGAAAGTTACAAAACAATAACATCATTTACGTTCCTTGCAAACCAGTGTTAATAAAAGGCGTGGAGCGTAAATTTGGACGTTGTGAACGTATCGAAGAAATATAATTTCAGTGTGGAAGCTGAAGTAGTTAGACCTTTTTTGGAACGTAAACAATAACAGATCAGTTTCGAACGTAAGGCCCTGAACTACATCCGGCTAGCGCGTTTCCAACATATGTCGCTAGCTACTTTACCATCGAGTCAACATGTCTAGCCCATATTACCATCAATTAACTGGCTGTGAATGGCAGCGATACATCGAATAGTGTCCCCTAACCGACCCACTCGATCAGAACGTTATTTATTTTGGGCTATCATTTATTTTAGGCTGATGAAATTGATAGCATACCTAAGGTACAGCTAGAGCTAACCTATCCCGATGTCATACCACTATTTCAAATAGTAGCTATACTACATAATAATATTTGGTAGAGTGCGCTTACAGTCAGAGGTTATTGTAGCCTATAAAAGTCTGATGCCTACAAATATTTGTTTATGGGAGTCACCATGTACATATTAAGACAGACGTCGGCTTAAAAAGACCTAGACCAGCTTAATGCCTGCATAAACCAACGGTCGGGGAGGTGTGTAGCGGGTATATAGGCTACTGGTTACTTGTTGAATAACTGCTGTGAAATTGTAATAATTAATAAATGCACCGATAAATGTTCAATATGATCTGCTGTTTTTACATCACGGTCTGTCATTTCTGAACCCAGTGTATGGTCGAGGGTTAAAATTCAGGTGGATATGAGAGTTAGCCATCATAGACATAGGTTACATGCCTAGCCATATCCTAGGACTACGCGTCGCATGCAGTGCCAGATCCACAACCGAGTTATCTCTACTGAAGTAGGCTATATTGATTGTGCAGGTGGATCCCTTGCCTGTTGCGCAAATGCATGTCAGTAACCTAAGCCAGGACACATCGCCACTGATGCTAGGCATGATTGGAAATTCACCTCCAACAAGCTAATTTCATTGAACCAACGTCAGACTCTGATGTTGACCCATCATTATTTTGCACCCTTATTTAA
Source organism: Mallotus villosus (assembly GCA_903064625.1). NCBI lineage: Eukaryota > Metazoa > Chordata > Actinopteri > Osmeriformes > Salangidae > Mallotus > Mallotus villosus. Next base: position 224,476 of record CAEFZP010002128.1, read on the forward strand.
TATTGAAAATCAACGCTATTCTAACGGTATTAACACCAATATTACTATTGAAACAGCGTTAAAAGATCAACAAACAGCAACCCAGTCATCTCGTTGTCCCGTTTTTATAGGAAATGTAAACTTTTGACAACTTGTTCTTCCCCAATGTCGACGAACAGCCAAACACAGCAACAATTGACATTGTTTAAAAAAAATGTTTTTGCCCCAGTAACTTGCTCGTAACAAGAATATTATAGTTTTAACAGCTGAAATTATAGTTGGGATAGTAGGCTATAGCTGTTCTGTCCCTGGCAAGCATAAAAAATAGGTTTGGCAGTTTAGCGCTATCTAATGGCCATTATAGAATATCAGCTTTTCCGTTGGTCATTTGCAGCAGCTGTGTGGTTGCTACGGTGATGGTGCAGCTAATTTTGCTAACGCGCTGGGGGCAGAGAGACCATAAATGTAGATCTACCTCGAATCCACACCTCAGAAAAGTTAACCTAGACGCAAAACTATACGTCCAATCCAAAAAATAATTATATTTTCCGATACCCAAGACTCTGCCAAAACCAGACATGTCCTTTATATGTCTGTGCGGTCAGAAATACGACTCTACCGGCAGTTTCTAAATCGTGTTTTTTTTGGTTTCTATGTCTCGCTTTCGTGGGGCTCTGAACAAATGTGTACATCTGTTGGATTCCACAGACAACTGTCTACGACCAACACAAAATTAGCTACATATTGATCCAAAAACGAAGCATGAAGAGCGAAAATTGTGGCAATGCTGGCAATCTAGAAATATTTTTTCAACGACATCTGAAGCTCCCCTCCACTCTAAGCGTTTCAGTCTGCACTCTAGGCTTTCACGTACACACCCATGTCAATCTCAGAAACGGTTTGAAATACTCATGAAACATAATCAGTGATATTAAAAAAAGTTGAATAGATATCAAAAAGCTGAATTAGTTAAAAATAGTTTAGGGGTTTGTCAACATTTTAAAGTTTAAATGGTGGCTCTAGCTGATTGAGGAAGAAGAAGGATTTGGAAGTTGAAGAAGTTTAAAGAAGTTTGAAATTATTTGAAAGAAAACTCCATTGGAAAACCATGTTAAAAATATGATGAATATTAATTTATATTAATTCAAGCATAAGAGGTACAAAGCTGAAAAGTCATAGCACCCATGGCCTGAAACTGCAGATTTTTTTGATAGCTGAACGGTTTTAATAGCTGAAGATTTGAAGGCGCTGAAAAGTGTCAATGAAGAAACAGAATAATAACTAGAAACGGCTGTTCCTGCGAAACAGCAGTGAGAATGCTGAAAACCTGAATGGGGATAGCTGACCGTGCTAAAAAAGCTGAACATTGTGAAAAATTTAGCAGAAAGTTATAAGCTGAAGCTTCAAAGCGCCTGAAAGGTATGTTTGAAAGGGGCTGGAGCTGGACGAAGGCATAAAACTACAGAAAAGAAGAAAAATGCAAACCAAAAAGGGCAAAAATTCAGAAAGATGAGCTGCAGGAATATGTGAAAATTTAGCCGAAAACCAGTTGCTGAAGTCTGGGTTGAACGAATTTGAAGGTAAAAGCAAGGACAACACTGGAATGAATTGAACTTGCTGGGAAAAAAGGCACAATTGATTAAATGGCTAAAAAAAGTTATAAGTCCTAGCAGAAAAAGTAGAAGGTTTAAAGAAGGAGATGGAATATTCATTCTGTTCATATTTTGAATTATTTTTCAATCCTCATACAATGAACTCACCTAAAGATGCTAAATAAGTTGAGAAAGGGGAAAAACTTGCAGAAATGTAGTTGCTGGAACTCTTTTCAAAACTGGAAAGTACTTGTGGAAGGACAGTGGAACAGTGAAGAGCGTTGGCCAATCGGATTGGTTACTTGTAACGTAGCAACCGTTGGTCTTTGGCAACATTTATAACCTAGAATCTAGGTTTCACGTTCAAGGTGAAGGAGAAACTAACCATGTGTGCCTTCTAGGGATGGGCATAATTAATCGATGCTCGATAATTGCTCGTTAAGAAATGTGTCGATCAATTTATATCGTTATCGATCAAAAGGACGTTGTGTTGCATACTGTGAGTCTTGAAGCATTTAATTGAATATCACTATGTGGAAGAAATAACAAATCTAACCACCAGGTCGCGATGTTTTATTATTTCAAATGACAAAAACGGAACAGCCAAATGAGCGGCAGTTGACTTGTGACGCAGCTCATTTGAAAACTTGCTAGCAAATCAAGATTAGCCTAAACATGAAGCGGTCCAAGCGAAGTGTTGTGTGGGACCACTTCGATTTAAAAAACGGAGACGTGCACTGTACACATTGTGATGCCGTGTACAAGTATAATTCCACGACGACTACTATGATGTATCACTTGAACAACGCACATCCGACCTTGTTGGCCGGCAGTTCATCATCCTCTCAACCTACCATCACCTCGGTCCTAGCAAGGAGGAGCTGTGACTCACAGCGGGCAGATAAAATTACTAAAGGTATCTGCAAGTTCATTCAGACAGACATGCTGCCTATAAGTATAGTTGAAGGCAAAGGTTTTGGGAATCTGATTGATATAATGGAACCAGCATATCACATTCCATCACGGCGCACAGTCACCAGACTCATTGAAACGCAGTATGAAGAAAGAAAGGAGGAGTTGGTTAAAAAGTTGGCCACAGCCGAGAGTGTTGCTCTCACGACAGACTGCTGGACGGCTTTAACAGCTGAGAGCTATATTACCATCACCTGCCACCAGGGCTGGACTGGCCATCGGGCGTACCGGGCAATGCCCGGTGGGCCGGCAGGCATTTTGGGCCGGGCCGGGTCCATAAAAAAAAATAAAAAAAAATAAAAAAAATAAATATATAATTATTACAATTTTTTTTTAATGGACCCGGCCCGGCCTGGCCCGGCCCGGCCCGGCCAAGTCACACAGCCGAGGCCGAGGGCCGAGGTCCCCCATGGCACATAGGTGCGTGCAGGCCAGGCAGGCTGTCAACTTCACCTGAAAGTTTAAAAAAAATACTTTGTCCCTGGCGGTCTCAGGCAATTACTCATTATGATTAGTTCTATGCTGGGCCTGGCCCAATCACATACACAGCAGAGGGCCGAGGTCCCGCCCTTGGGTCTCGGCTGTCAATCAGTCACGTCACGTCACTTATTGACACTGACAGAAAAATGGAGAAAAAACGGAAAGGAGGCGCGGAGAAAGTCCGAGATAAAAAGAGAAAAGCCCTAGAGGCAAACTCTGCAACATGTGCTAAAATATCGGACATGTTTGCCGCGACAGCTGGCCCGGCTTCATTAGCACCTGCTACGGTGGAAATTGCGGCGGCGGAGGCTGAGGAGGATGTCGGTGATGATGGGGACGGAGAGGTGACTGAATGGCGGCCGAGGCCAAGCGCAGAGATGGGTGGCGCTGGCGGCGGCCCGGCCCCGGGGCCGAGCTCAGCCTCAGACGAAGTGGCGGCGGTAAGAAGTTGAAATTTAAGTTTGTGTTGATAAAGAAATATTTGTTAAGCTAGATTCCTAAACTTTAACACAGTATGTAGTTTCCTAACAGTTAGCTCCTGCGTTATAACAACATGTTGTACAGAGTAATCTAGACTGAGCCCGGTCAAAGTGGCTATTTTAGCTAACACAACAGTTAGCCCACTAAACATTTGCTAGCTTTTCTTTGGGGAGTTAAATAGCTCTGTTGACTGTGTATTGAAAGAGCATCACTTTGCTATTGCTATTTGAACAACATTAATGTGAGGAAGCTGTCAGTGTTTAATTGCTTTATTAATTTATTAGGCTTTATGGGTAAACAGCTTTTTTGGGACATGAAAACATAGATAAAACTTGTTTGTGAGCCAGCTTAATAAACAAAATTTAGACAAACATGTATTCCCTGGAGAAAACATGTGTTCTAATATTTCTTTTGTGTGTGTGTGTGTGTGTGTGTGTGCGCTATGAGTAGACTTTGTGTCCAATTTACAGTGTTATTTTAGCTTGCTTGCTATTATGTTATAGTTTGCAGGTGTTATAGCTTACAGTTATTATTTATTATCATGTAATAGTGAAATATTGCTATTTCTAATTGCTAATAATGATTATTCATTAGTAGGTAACCAGAGAAATAACACTAGTGAAATTAATGCTCCTGTCTCTCTCTCTTTCTCTATGTTTAATCAAGTCAGACTGTTGGAGTAGGAGTGGAGGAGTCACAGGAAGATCAGGCAGTTGTAGACTATTTTAGCCGCCCTCATTCCACAAAAAGGCAGGAATTCTTTAAGTTTCACCCACAGCAGAATGCCACAAACCCTGTCATCCAGAGGCTCTTCACAAGAACGGACGACATGGCATGGAAATGGCTGACTTATAGTGATGAACGTAATGCTTTATTTTGTTTTCTTTGCCTTGCTTTTAGCAAGCCCAATGACCCAAGTTCTTTCATTGGAGGCATGACAGACTGGAGGCATGTGCACCAAAGAATAGAGGAGCATGAGAGAGGCATGGCACATAGACAGTGTGCTGAGGCATATGTATTAAACTGCTCCAGAGCAAGTGTTGATCACCTCCTTGAGGGAAGACAGCTGAAAGGACACCGTGAGCAGGTGAAGAAGAGACGTCAGGTGTTGGAACGTGTGGTGGAGGTTGTGAAAGTCTTAGGGAAGAGAGGCTTAAGCTACAGGCAGGAGCACAATGAAGCTGCGTACACCTTGGACATCAACAGTCTCGACCATGGCAATTTCCTAGAACTTATTATATTGTTGGGGAAATATGATGTGTGTTTAAAGGAGCACCTCAGCAGTGTAATTGAGAAAAGCAAGCAGATCCATGCTTCAGGCACACAAGGCAGAGGCTCTCTCATTACCCTCCTGTCCAAAACAACTGTGGATGCAGTAATCGATGCTATCAAGCATTTAATTCAAGAGAGCATCTCAGCAGACATCAAAAAAGCCGGAATGTATTCTGTGCAGCTCGACACAACACAAGATGTTACAGGGAGAGAGCAGTGTTCTGTGATTTTGAGGTTTGTGACGGATGCAGTCCATGAAAGGCTGGTTGCAGTCGTACAATGCAGCACAACTACAGGACAGTCGTTCGTGACGCTGTTAACAGAAGTCCTTGAGAGTCTGCAATTGGACATAGGCCTGTGCATTGGAAACGCCACAGATGGAGCCTCTAATATGCAGGGTCAATACAGAGGTTTCTCTGCATTAATGGCATCCAAAAACCCCACCCATCAGCATGTGTGGTGCTATGCACATGTCTTGAACCTTGTATTGTCCGATACCACCCATAGCGTCATTGAAAGTGGATCACTATTTGACCTGCTGAACGACATTGCCGTATTCATCAGGGACTCATACACAAGAGTGAGTGTGTGGGAGACCGAGAGCCAGGACAAGAGGCACAAACGCATCTCAACAATTGGAGAGACGAGATGGTGGGCTAAACATCATGCCCTGAGGAAAGTTTTTGGAAACTTTGGCAGACCTGATGGCGGCCTTTTTGTTGAAGTGGTGTCCACACTTTCTGCCATAATGAAGCTGAAGTCACTTGCATCAAATGCAAGAAACAAAGCCAGAGGATACAGAGACGGCTTACTTCGATACGAAACTGTGCTCACAGCTCAGTTATTCCTCCGGGTATTTGAGTTCACCTCACCACTGTCAAAATACCTACAGACCGGAGGAATGGACATCCTCTCTGCACATAGGATGGTCACCACAACACACGATTCACTTACAAAGATAGCAAGAGATTTCCCGGCCGTCAAAGATGCAGCTGACTGTTTTGTCCATTGGGCAAATGAAAAGCTAGAGGAGCAGGATGATCTAGATTTGGAAGTGGAGGCAGCACTACCTCAGAAAAGGCTAAAGAAGAAGAAAGTCTTGCCAGGAGAGATGGCCCAGGATGAAAGCCTCAGTGATTCAGAGAAGGCCTATGAGGTCAATGTTCACCACCAGATCCTGGATACAGCTGTTGAGGCCATGCACCACAGATTCCTCACTCATGGCACTCTGTATGCAGATTTATCCCTCCTACATCCCAAAAACTTCCCCCTCATCCAGACCAGTGGCGGTGCACTCCCTGTATCTGCACTTCAAGAACTCAGCAAGTGTCTAGTTGTGTATGACAGCAGGGCAACTGTTACAGATCTACAGATTGAACTCAGAAACTTGGCACAGCAATGGGACAGGCTGGTACAATCACAATTGGATAACTACGCAACTAAAGCAGTTGAAGAGGAATCAGATGGCCAAGAAGAGATGGAAATAATAAGCAAAACCTGTGTGTCTTGCAAAGAGTGCCCCCTGTGCTGCTACAAAATCCTTCTCAGGTTTAACATGCTGACTCACGCATATCCGCTACTTGGGTTGGCATACAAGTTTCTGCTAACCCTGTCAATAACTCAGGTAGCCTGTGAGCGGTCATTTTCCACCCTTCGCTACATCAAAAACCGACTGAGGAGTTGCCTGTCTGCCAGCAAACTGGAAGCCTTCATGTTGATGGCCATTGAAAAGGATGTCCTTGTGTCCCTTGAAACTGACACAGTGATTGACAGAGTTGCAGAGAAGAGCGAATCAATGAAGAAACTGCTTTTATAAGGTGAGATTTATGATAAATAAATACATTTGTGTTAAATTAGTGGATTTAATAAAAAATGTTGACAGAAAATAATGTTGTTATTGCTTTGCTCTCTGCTCTCCTCCTCTCTCAGGGTGCCCTTGCTGTTTTCAGTTGCTCAAGTTCCTGCTCATCCATTTCATTGCCTTGCTACATATTTGTTCTTGTGGACTATTGGAGGGCCATTCAACATTTTCTCAACCAGTATGTATATCAGACTGTTGTCTAGCTCTATTTATTTTTTTAGTCATCAGTCCTGTCCTGCTATAATGCAATTGGTTTGTATCACTCACTTTTTGTGTCTGTCAAACTCTTTTTTTTAAGGCTGCCCTGTCCCCCAGGGATGTTCCAGGGATGTGCATTTCATTGGTGTGGACTTCACAGGCATTCTTCAAATTTGTAAGTTTACAATACTGTTGTTTTGTGTTCTTGCTGGCATCCACCTGGATGGTCATAAAGCCTACTACTTTTACAGAGTGACTGTAATGAATGCAACTATCCATTATTGTATTACTTTAAAGACACCAATACTATCAATGTAAATTTTTTGAAACATTCAAATTTTCACTGTTCTCTTGACCCACCTGGCCTCTCTTTCTCTCCCCTTAGGTAATTTTTGGAGTGAAGGATTGCCTTCCCCTGATGTGGAGTTCACGTGTGTTCTTTTTGTTTCATTGTGAGTTTACTAAATAGCTCTTATTTTGATTATAGAAGAGACAGTATCAGATGAATCTATCATATCTGACTGCTCCTTTCTGTCTCCCTCAGAGCACCAAGGTCCATGCAGCCTTTTGTCTCAGCATATGTAAGTACAAAATGAGCTATTATCTCTCTGTTCACCTAAAGATTATTTAAACTATACCTTAACTGATCTCTCTCTCTCTCTCTCCTCTCTCTCTCTCCTCTCATCTCTCTCCTCTCCTCTCTCTCTCTCCCTCTCTCTCTCGCTCGTCTCTCTCTCGTCTCTCCTCTCTCTCTCTCTCTCTCTCTCTCTCTCTCTCTCGCTCTAGCTCTCGTCTCTCTCTCTCTCTCTCTCTCTCTCGGCTCTCCTCCTCTCTCTCTCACGGTCTCGTCGTCTCTCGCTTTGTCATCTCTCTCTCTCTTCTCGAATCTCTCTCCTCTCTCTCTCTCTCTCGTTCTCTCGCCTCTCTCTCTCTCTCTTCTCGTGCTCTCTCTCTCGTCTCTCTCGTCTCTGCTCTCTCTCTCTCGTCTCTCTCGTTCTCATCGCGTCTCTCGTCTCTCTCTTCTCTCTCTCGTTCTCTCTCTCTCGACTCTCTCCTCTCTCCTTCCTCTCCTCGTCTCTCTCTCTCTCTCTCGTTCTCGTCCATCTCCTCTCTCTCTCTCTCTCGTCTCTCTCTCTCTCTCTCCTCTCTCTCATACTTTAGGGTGCCACTTTGACTTACTGTGTTATAAATTTGGGTGTGTTCTAGTTGGTGTAAATAGATAATACATATATTGTGTATACTTCTGTTGTTGTTGTTCTCTGTTCTTGCATTTTTTGCTGACTGTGAGACGGTTCAACTGTACATATTATAAGCATTAGTCATTTCAGAGGAGATTTGACCTAGCTGCAAAACCTCCATTGTGCCCAAATACAAATGCAGAACCCTCTCTTCTTCAAAGTCCTGTAATACTGCCTTGTTTTTTGAGTGTAAAACATTTTGTAAGCGTCTAATCACGAGGATCTAATAGTTTTTTTAATCTCCACTCCTGTTTTTACATGTGGCCATTGAAAGAACAAAAGGTTTATTTGGGCTATTATATAAAAGATTAAATTATGATCGTACCTAATTGTTTAATTTCTATTTTTATAAACAATGTACACGTTTGTATAAACAGTATTTTCATTAAACACTGAAAAGACATCTCTAGCAATGTTTCTTTGACAAACCACTTTCACTTCAAGATGGGTATTGTGGCATTGTAGCCATCTCTCCAAAGATGAAAGTCTCTGTAAGTATAGTGAAAGAGTGTATGCATTTTCAACATGGTTACTCTCATCATGTAGGCTACTGCGCTTTATTTTAATTGTTGAAACAGCACAATATGCGCATATATCCTCTGGTATGTTGTGTGCCTCCGCATATCGTATAAATAATCTTGGTGGGCTGCCATGGCCAAAAATGCCAGGGCTGATTCTTGTCCAGTCCAGCCCTGCCTGCCACTACATCGGCGATGACTGGGAAATGAACTCGGCTGTCCTGTAAACAGAAAGCCTGCCAGGCCGTCACACAGCCGACTGTCTCGCGGAGAAATTGAATGGGGCTGTGGAGCAGTGGGGAATTTTAATATAGCCTATAGAAAAAGTTAATGATTAATCGATAATTGCTCGATAATTCTAGCGATGATCGAGCAAGGACATTTCTTAAAATGCCCATCCCTAGTGCCTTCACACCCAGTCCTGTTCAGACACTGAATTAAAGATGACATAAAATCATATCCATAGTGCAAAGTTGCCGATGTTGCCGTTGTCCCTGGTGAGTTTGTTTACTTTTTAATTGAATCTCGTCACATTACGTGACTTTGTTTTGCGACTGAAAAAGCTACTTGAACTCAGATTTAAAAGCTGCTGCTGCAAAAAGATCTACACTACAGTATTGTGGGTATAAGATCATGCTACATCTAACCAGCGGATATTTCTTGCAAGTGTGTCAAAGTGGTATTTGTACATACTGTATTAACACTTTAGGCGTGAACATGCATGCATTGTCATCCATCTGACTTTAGCCGAAGCAAAGCTAGAGAGAGGATGCATTGGGAGATTTCCTACAGTAAGCTAGATACTGCTTCAAATTGAAACGGAGAGATATTTAGAGTAAAGACAAGTTACTTAACATCTGTGTTCAATATCGTCAATTAAAGTAAA